>OU015495.1:161950893-162150893 GCA_907164885.2 Dolomedes plantarius | reverse complement strand
GGACAAAATAATCCTGCAACCAAGAAACTTTCAACCATTCCTCTTTACTTTCTTCAGCATAATTAAAGTTACTAGACATAGATTCTGAAGAACTTGAATTTTAAGATGTATATGTCAATTTCTGAGCCATTGTTGCAGGACAGCTATTTGATTAATTCGGTATCATGTAGAAGAAGTTGAGAAAAGTGAAACTCATTTGAAAACACAAAGAATATCCATAAGATTTTCTGAAGTTTATAAAACTCACTCATACCAGATGTAGGGCCAGTTATTTTATTAATATAATTTTATATCTTAGTGGACTGTAAAAGAATCCATTAACAAAAATAATTAAAGTTCTTGTTTAAATGCAACTAATCAATCTTCTTTTTCTTTTAATAAAGATAATACTGGAATGACTTACCTTTAACATCATCTGAATAATACTTGAATAATAAGTCAACGCTAAAAAATTTACGTCAATGTATGCTTCCTTAAAATGCATTTAATATTGACTTCATTTTAACACATAACTGTTGAATCCATGACATACTGAATAACCCTTCGGAAATAGGTTTTGCAAAATGAATAATTGACTTCAACATGACTACGCAGAATCTTTAACAAATTAAGAATAAATGGAATCGCATCCAGCATAGTTATTTACTTACATGACATTGCTCAGAATAGAATATACACCGCAACAGAATAAACATTTCTTAGCCATTTTCTTGCCATTACTCAAAGTCGAATGTGCAACAACATCAGAATAAAAAGCATTTTTGCTTGAAGGAAACAAAAAGTTACACAGTGATGCCATCTACTGATAAGAAATACAATTAGAATACAAATTATAAGCAATATGATGAATAAAATGAAACAATTATTATAATGAATTATTTAAAAATTATTCATTATAATAATTGTTACCGTAAAAATAGTAAGTGTTTTATGAAAACTGAACACCAGATGAATACACAAAAAAGGCTTTTTGTGCCTGAAACCAAAAACACGTTTAAATTTATACATAGAATTTTTATTTTTAGTTAAAATTTGTATTTTAGCCATAATTATATTAAAGGAATGAAGTTGCTTATTTTCTAGTTTTATACAGTTCTATTTTGTAATATCTTACTTGCACATGCCATTTTTTAAAATATGAAGGTAGTTGTTGTTCGACATTTGCACCATTTATCCCCATAAATTGTATTCTATTTCTTATCTAGAAGGGTCATATAGATTAGCCAACAACATGTTATGTACCTGAAATAATAAATAATTACCAAATATTAATTATTTGGAACAATAATATAAACATACCCATATTGCGCGGAACAAATCCTAAAAATTCCATTTCATTATCAAGCCGTTCTTGGAATTGTAAAACCAGTGAATTATTTACAGACAGTACAATTCACAGCCATTTTTATTCCACCCTAACTCATTGGCAATTTATACGGAAGGAACTGTGAGACAGAAAGTTGAGAAGTCTAGAAAAATGCTTGAATTAATCGCTACCATTCGTACAGTGTAGGGATGTGACATCGATGTCGATGTTTTTGAAAACATCGATGTTTTGATAAAAATATCGATGTTCTAAAAATCGATTTATTGAAGCTGATGTTTTTTTTTTTAACATCAATGTTTTGTGCTAGATGTTTTGCGTTGTCTCGATGCTTTTTTTTAATGAAAAAGTACCATAATAAAAAAAAAAAATTACCACGTAGCATAATTTTCACACTCAGTAAATGTAAGTCTGAAAATTACGTGAAAAAGGGGGAACTCTTCCTTACCAAACAGACAAATGGCAATCAACAACCAATGAACAAATCAGAGCGCTTGGAATGTTCCTGACCTTCCAGAACCTTCCATGGGGTATTATTTTATAAATATCATATACACGAGAGCAGCAATTTAAGTTTTTGTTTTGTTCTGGTTTTATATAAGTTGACTTTAAAATTTTTAGTAAGATGCCTCCCAAAAGTACCGTTTGGGAATATTTTTGCAAAACCTCCGACAAATTGGCAAAGTGCAATATTTGCCTTAAGTCCCTCAAAACTTCTGGCATTCCCACGAATTTATCTGGACATTTGAAGGCAAAACATGGCGATATTTACAACGAGAATTTTGAGTCATCAATGTAGCCCAAGGCAAAAGCAACCAAGTTTTTGTCATTTGTTTCAGCCCAATCAGAGAGTAAAATTAAATTATCCCCCCCCCCCATGACTAACCGCGGTAACATTAATGTTAGAGGTTACTAAACCAGTTTTAAAAAAGGGATATTCTAAAACATCGATGTTTAAGAACATCCATGGTTTTTGGGAGATGTTTTATTAGCATCGATGCTTTAATATCGAATATCGATGTTTCAAAACATCGATATTTTGTTATCGGTGTCGCATCCCTAGTACAGTGCTATCAGCACAAAATATCTTAATTTAATTAGTAAAAAAATTCTGCGCTTATATCTACATGTCCTTCCGGACAATTTATAGAAAATTTTTATTATGTTATGGTTGTTTGAGGAGGATTTTATGTTTAGTTAGGACATTACAAAGATTTCTTATCTGGAAGAATATTTAAGACATTTCATATATTACATACCATATTAATCTGACCGCTAAACTTGCTTTTATAATTTATTTTATACTAGATATTTAGTATTCTGCATTCTCGCTCGGAGACTAACTGAATAATTCATAGTAAAATTCCGTATATCATGTCAAAAATATTTCTTCAAACATATTTAAGAAGCACGAAGGGGCCGTAAAACATACAGTTGCCTTAAATTATGACTAATTATGCAATTAAAATTATTCTTAGCATTTATTTTCATGTGATACGTATTCATTTATATAACGTGATGATTTTACAGAACGTGTTCAAAAACTTTGTAATATCCTGCGAAGAATGAATTATAAATTAGAAACACAATTTAAAGACAAGGCTGAGGAGAATAATGTTCTGTGAGATATTAAAAGGGTATATAACAACTTAAAGGACTGTCAACACTGATTAGATAAATTTACTGGGTTTTGTCTGTTCAGAAATCAAAACTCTTCTTAATATTGCAGAAAAGTTATTTTTTGGCTTTAAAATTATTATGTAAAGAAATTATTATGTATTATGAAAATTATTATGTTATTATTATATCACTTATAGAAATTCCTATCAAATTATTTCCCCATAAAAACTACTTTTGAAAAAAATCGTAGAACACAAAAATTTTAATTTCTTCATTTAAAATTCAATTACTCGCAGAGATTGTTTCAAAGTGTGTGAAAAAACTACCAAAAGATACATTGTATGTGTATTCAGTGTTTTTCGAAATTAACTTATTAATTACATTTTGAGCAACCCGCTAAAATAATGTTTTATCTTCATACTTTTATGTTAAACTTATAATTGAAAGTCATGTAAGAGACAAAAGTTTGGTTAATATAATTTTTCCATTAAAGGAAGTGCTCTACAAACTTATGGAACCCTTTTTTGCTTTCACCTCGTCGAAGAGCGATTCTTAAAACTTTTTAAGATCATTTGATTGAATAAAAGTGTTTTTTATTGGATGAGACATAATAAAATGAACACGAACTGAATTTTTTTTTCGTTGGTCAAATGTTTTCTCCAAACTTTGTTGCGTTGGCGTTACTTTCAAAGGTATATTTTATGATAAAAAGAGTAAATGGCATTAAATAAAAAACAGAGAAATAATTAATTAATGAATTAATATTTAAATAAATAATTTATTTAAACGTAAGCATTTAAATATGTCCGTGGGTACAAATTTTCCAAAATGAGGAATTAAATTGCAACGTGGATAGACAAAAAAAAAATAGAAATAAACTAATTGAGCACATAACTAATAATGAACTGAACAAACTATCCTACTAACTAACAAAAATATTCAATATTCCTAATGGAATATCTCAATACCAATTTTAATCTTATTTTGGCTAGAAATTCCCATCCCAATGCACTTCCCTTGATTAAGTTGTTTTTTTTAACAATTCGTACATACCCAATTTAAAATGAATTTTGCCAGGTAGAGACAGTAATGGACAATTCATCAGATTTATGCCTGCTTCTATTTGTCAAATGTTTCCATTCGACTACCTGCATCCATTCAAATTAGTAGATCGATCGTTTAGCCTGCGTAATACTCTCTAATTAGCATACTTGTGGCCACTTCATCATCTGTTGTCTTTTATAAGGGCTTTGAAAGGTTTTAGGAAGATTCTATGCAGAAAAATGTCGATTCGCATAGTAATTTAATGAAGGCAGAAACAAAAAATATTAGAACGTGATTTTTTTGCGAGATTGTGGGCTTTGTTTCTACTTTGATTTTCTCTGTTCTAAGTAATGATGCCATTGTTCGCAGTTCCCCTTTAAATAAAAAAAGTTCCCTTGATAGATTCATATTGCTACTTCTTCATTCAGTGTTCGTCCAGCGTTCTGATAGTCGAATCAAAATATAACATTGCAGTGTTATATTTTAATTCGACTCTTGTGATTCCTTATCAATGTGAGCAAGGCTGTAAAATGCAAAATTTTAAAATTTCTGCCCCCTCCCCCACATACATACAAAATCAGAAAAAATCTGATTGAACTTTTAAAATCAATTCTGTGCTTCACAATGGATGTGACTAAAAACTAAGCATATGTCGTAAAGAATATAACTAAATTAATTCACTTATAAATTTCGGCGTTCAAATAAAGGAAATTTTTGGACTGAAATTTAGATCGTTTTTTAACAATCCTTCAGCCGCTGTGTACTAACCGTATTGGATCCGTTAACCTCAGTGTTAACCTATGGAGAAAATGTGTCTACTTTTTACAGCTATATAAATGCTTATAATCAAATATAAAATTGTATGTCCAGGTAGACTGAACATTTCTGCACCTTCCAACAGCATTCGTTTTATAAACTTCGTTCATTAAAGGAATTTATGATCGTCTAAAATACACTATATCAGATTTTCCCCCGAATAATTTTATTTTTTAAATATTATTTACATTTTTTAAATGAAAAATTCCACAAGGTGTAATTTTTTTTTCCTATTACAGATTACAATTAAAAAAATATTTTAATCCAAGTCGGCAATCCTTAAACAAATTTTCTCCATAGGTTCCATTGAGGTGAGAGAATCCAATAGGCTTACCGCATAGTAGCCTTAAAAGGTATGCCTCACTTGATCTAAATTAGTTAACAGGAGTTACATATTTTGATTTTATCAAAAGTTTTTTTTAAATTTAAGTTAGGTTAGGGCTAGGACGTTTGGTTGTTTTTTTATCGCGATCGGGATTTTTCATTGACCCCACAATTCGGTCATACACTTTTCTCTCCCTATGTATGAGTGTTTCAAGTATTTACCGGGGATATATCGGATTTGTAGATGGATTCGATTGCAAAGTATTAAGTTTAAGTTAATTTTATTACGTGATCGAGCCCCAAAGGTAGCGTGATAGGTAAGCCCAAAGGTAGTTTGAAAGTTAAATATTGTATAGACATCTTATACAATTCTACGAGATGAATCGAAGCCGATGAAAAAAAATTATACATTTCTGGACAAGATATCTTCGTTAAATATAAGTCGTTATGGGCGATTTTAAATAATTTTTTACAATAAAACTTTTTTTGATATATATATATATACATATATATATATATATATATATATATATATATATATATATATATATATATATATATATAACCGGGTGGGCAAAAAGTCCGTATACTCTCTAATAATTCATAAAAACCGGAAAAATAACCAAAATAAAGAAAGGTTTGCAGGGTTAGCATCGCTAGGTCACGGGATTTTTTTGAGACAGGAAAAAAAAATAACTCAAAAAACAGCCGACAGGTGGCGCTGACTTACACAAGTCAAAGAAAAGATAAGCAAATAACGAAAATAATGCTTTTAAATCGTTTATAACAGCAATAGGTGTTCCACATAACCCCCACCACAGGAGATAAGGCATTGCAGTCACAAATCCAGCAACGGCAGAGTGCAGCAGGTCCGGATTTATACATGACACCTCTCGGCGGATCGTGGAACAAAGGTGAACTGGTTGTGGATTAGGAACGCACGTTCTTATAAATGTCTCATTTGCATATTTCCACAGAATTCGCTCGTACCAGCGCCACCTATCGGCTGTATTTTGAGTTTTTTTTCCTGTATTAAAAATAATCCCGCGACCTAGCGATGCTAACCCTGCAAATCTTTTTTTAGTTTGATTATTTTTTTCCGGTTTTTATAAATCTTTAAAGTTTATACGGACTTTTTACCCACCCGGTATATATATATATATATATATATATATATATATATATATATATATATATATATATATATATATGTGTGTGTGTGTGTGTGTGTGTGTGTGACATTATAAGTTGAATCTCGTCTATTTCTGTAATTCGGGTCCCCACATCTGTTAAGATAGGCCCCTTTTCTCAGAATAGCCCACCCAACAGCAAGTGAACATCTGCAAGTTCCAGAAAAATACATTCAAGCAAATAACTGCAGCAGAGAGTGAAAAGTATGGGATAAACACCACAATAAATTCCTTTCAGTTGATAGAAATATAGAGCCGTGCCGCCCAGAAGGATTAATAAAACCCCGGATCTAGTCATCTAAAATCCGCAGTTCACTATATCTCAGAGATAATGGCTGCAGGTGCCAGAGATAAAGTGATCAAAAGTGTCAAACAATACCATAAAGATAAAACACACCCAATGTGCTTCTAAGAAGCATATCAGCCTTACCACCCACGACAAACATCTGTGTTGATGTAAACAGTCGCTGACTTGTTTTTAGTACAGCCCCTGGCTAAGAGAGCAGATTCATTCTGTGGTCGTCTCTGTATGTGTACACATGTATCCTCTGCGTCAGGCTAGAAGGACGCCCTGCCTCCACCATAACTTCTACAGAAATAAAAGACTGCAATTTTAAAGGAACTGTGCCTCTTCATTTGTGCATAATGTGTGTTATTATGGAAAGTCATGTGGTGAAATGCCACATATATATACATATATATATATATATATATATATATATATATATATATATATATATATATATATATATATATATATATATATATATATATATATATATATATATATATATATATGATAGAACCATCTGTCTAAAGTGAAACAAATGAACGAAATTTCCAAATTCATTAGTAAAACTACAAAAAATGATATTGCATCTCAGATTAGATGTCAATTTGCTATAGATTAAAATATTCAAAAGTCAGCAATTTTTTTTTTTGTTAAAGTATCTGAAACTATTTTCAAAATGTTTCCAAGAATTTTATATAACAAAGCTTAATTGTAAAATTTCAGGGACGAGGAATTAGTGTTTCCTTCAGGCGTTCTTTTAAAGACATTTTACTTGAAAATTTTTATACATTAAAATAAAATTATTTAAAAAAGAAAAACTGAAAAACCATATTCAAAGAAAATGTTCAAAGATTTTTGTACAGTAACTGTTGCGGTGGAAAATTGTTAATACCTTTTGGTTTTTTTGACTGCTTCTCAGTCCTGAAATAAATTAGAAAAAAGAATATTTTCCTTTTTTATTTCAAAACTCCTTGAAAGATGTCCATTAAATTTGTAACACAATGTAAAAATTTTTGTAACTGAAATTTTAATTTTAAATTTCTGTTTTTAACTAATGTGATGGAAGTTTCAAAGTTTTTCAATTTTTTATCATTAGTATTCGCTCATTATTTAAAGGTCCTATTCAGATTCTGTGGCTTGAATGAACATATCCATAACTAAAACGGCTTGAATTGATGTCTATGCTCTTATATTTAAAAACTATTTCATTCATTCCAAATCTTAAATAAAGTGTTTTTACATTGCAATAAATGTCATTCCTTTATTTATTTGATTCCGACAAATAAATTATCTTTAGTACAAATAAAAGAAATATTTTTGTCAATAAAAATGGAAAGAACTTTTTGCGTTTAGGGTACAGATCTCATTTATTTCACATAATTAAAAAAGTTTTCTCATGACTAGAAAAATTGTTTCTCTAAAACGACAATGTCATTAACTATAAAAGAACTTTTGGTTAAATTAATTAACAACAATTAAAATATTAATAATAATTAATTAATAATCTAAAAAATATTTAAAACAATTATTAATAATTAATATAATGATTACAATTTCTTTTCGTTGTATTATCTCAGTGTTTTATTAGACCTACAGAAAAGGGAGTGTTTCATCTGGAGAAATGAAACAGTATTTTTTTTTTTAAATGCGGAGAGACTTATCGTGAAACATTTGCACAACATAGGACGAAACCCTGTTGGCTACTTTATTATGGGAGCAACATTTAGGTGAGACAGTTATGGTGCATCGAGATTTGAAATTCCTGAAGATATTTTAAACAATAAAGTTGTGAGAGTTGTAATTTGAACATAGACTGTTTATTGAGTATTCAGTTAGCTAAGTAGTGTAACTAAATTGTGAATTTATCTGCCAATTAAAAAATCCAAACTTCAATACACGGGCCATCCAGACGGTGATACCAGATGCGTGCGACAGTTAGAAACAGAGAAAAATGGTCCGTTAGAGAAACGCATACCTATATTTTTGGTTAATATACTAGGAAGAACTATTTCTATATGAAAAAGGGATATAAATAAATAAAATAAACTCAGTCTACAATCTCACGCCATTGGACTAAAATCAGAATAGTTGAAAGGTATGAAAAATGATATTCAAACTCAGATTTCCTAATCTCACGAGAATGGTTTATCTAAATAATACCCAATTTTCAGATAAAAATACACTATCTGGCCAAAAGTATCCGGACGCACAGTGGTACGGACTCAAAGAGTCCTGAGGCATATATTAATATGATGTTGGTCCTCCTTTATCATCGAGGACAGCCTGCACACGTCTGGGGAAACTTTCCACCAGTTTTTGATAGATGTCCATAGGAATTGACATTCCAGGCGTCCAGCTGAAGTGAGTTCTGGTATTGAGAATGGTCGATTTGGCTGGCTACGTAATCTGCGTTCTAATTCGTCCCAAAGGTGTTCAGTGGGATTTTAATTGGGTCTCTGAGATGGCCAGTCCTGTTTTGAACACTTATTTCGTTAAACCATGCCTGTGCAAGTCTCGATGTGTGAATGGAGCAGTTATCCTGCTGGAAGAGCAACGGGCATTCCCCGAAATATTGCCATAGAGTTGGGAGAGCAGCATTTTCCAAAATGTCCACATACATTTCAGAGTTCATGTTTCCAACCACAGGAACTAAGTAACCCAAGCCTAACCATGAAAAACGCCGCTACACCACGATGCCGCCACCACCAAACTTAACAGTCTGCACAATGCAGTCACGTAAGAGGTGCTCACGGGGCATCTGCCAAACCCAGACGCGTCTATCGGATTGCCAGATTGTAAAGCGAGATTTATCATTCCAAATATCATATTTCCACATGTCCACAGTCCAATGACGGTGAGCTTTGCACCATTGCAATCGACGCTTCGCATTCTGCGGAGTGATGTTCGGCTTGTGAGCGGCTGAACGACCATGTAATCCCAGGCTTTTTAACTCTCGACGAACAGTCCTGCTACTAGCACTAACGCCTGATGAACTTTGGAACTCTTGAGTGATTTCAATCAACGATTACTTGCGATTTTGTTTCCTTACCGTTTTCAGAGTTCTACGACTCCGTTCACTAATTTTTTTTCGGCCTGCCAAATCGTTGTTCTGCAGTTTCACTGCCTCGACGTTTCCACATCACAATTACATCACTCACAGTGGATTTTGGCTTCTGTAGAATGTCTGAAATTTCATGAACTTATGTCCCACAAAGGTGGCATCCCACTATAATGCCACGAACAAAGTCACCAAGCTCCTTTGACTTACTCATTGTCTAACAAACGCATAAATATGACCTGAAAAACCACTACCAACACTTTTATAGCCTTCGGTTACGCATGAAATTACGTCACCTGCCTGATCCACTTCATTAGTGGGGTGTCCGGAAACTTTTGGCCAGATAGTGTATATGTAATTGCAGATCCGTTCCTAACATGCTTCAAGCTCCAAGGTCTTCGGTCACACAATATGCGTAGGCAGTTCCTAAATTATCTAAGTCATAAATTGAGAGATCTCTTTCAGCTGAATTTCAGTGATGTTGTAAGAAATTTATTTGCTGTTAAAATATTCTTGTATTAGTTCCAAAACTTTTATATCTTACAAAGTCAGTTTTTAAAAATTCCTTTCATATTTCCGGATAAGTTCAAAATATAAGATTTCTACATAACTGAAAAACACAACTGTGTGTCTTAAGACAATAATTTCTCATTTATTTTTATATGAACTCAAACGATGGGAACGAAAATTTTAAGGTAATAAAATTCAGTTTCACTGGAATGTAAATTTTATATTTCTATTGAGTAATAAGTAAACTTCCTGTGATAAAAAGTAAAAGAAAAATAAATTGATATATAAAATATAATAAATAAAGTATGAATATTTGCATTATATTTTTATTCTCTTAAACTATTATTAAACTTCAAAATTTTTTCAAAACAATTAAGCGGCCTTAAATGAAACCTTTTAAATATAACTCGCATGAATATTATTAATATAACAATCATTTAATTTACCTAAATGCTTATGTTTGAAATTAAAAGTCTGTGATTCCTAATAATAATTAACAAAGATATAAAGGGTGTATTTTTATAACCAGTAAATATGTTTAAAATTTCGATACCGAGTTTTGACTGATTTGAAATCTATAAACAATATTACTCCATTAAATATCTGAAAATGTAGATGACCTCGAATATTTCCCCCTAATAAATTTTCAGTAACTTCAGTTGCAAAATGAAATTAATTTCTATACAAAAGTTCGTTATTTGCACACATTTTTTAAATATGGTTAATCCCTGTTTGAATCGCATTTAAGGAGTTAATGATTCGAAAAGCAAAATAGCCTTGAGTAATTACAAATAAAAGCTACATTGTTTCGGGGCTTGGATTAGCAAAGCATTAATCACCATCCACTTTTCTCACCTACTTATTTCAGTTTTAAATTACCTTTCTTTCATGAAGAGTTTTGTATAATCCTTTATATAATTACTGGCGGCCTGTCCCGACTTTGTCCGGGTTGAACAAAATATTATACCAATAAATTTCCAGTTGATAGCCAATAAATTTTAAATCTTTTTTAACCTTAATAATAACCTAAATAGTACATTAAATTAATTTTATGTTAGTTAATAATTAAAATAAATTTTTTAAAAGTAAAAGGCGTGCCGGAGAACGGCTAGGTTCGATCCGCTACCGTCAGAACAGAAGCCCACCGCTATAGCACCACGCTAAGGATCGTTGAAGACTTCGGCACAAAAAGCGGTAGAGGACAGTAGCGGTAACAATGGAGATTGTTAGGATTAAGCCCCTAACTTTATTTCTACTGATTAGATATACATGATATATAGCCTATGTCCATCTGGAATAATGTACCTTTCAAAGAGTGAAAGAATTTTTCAAATAGGTGCAGTGGTTCTGGAGATTACCCTCCACGTACAAAATCCCCTCTCTCTTTATATATTAGTATAGATTTTTATTTGCGACATTGAAACAAGTTCGTTTTACATTTTAAAAGCTTCGCTTACGCAGTAATTCTAGAGAAAATTTCACCATTCTTTAATCTTCACTCGTATCACAAATTTCCTTAAAACTACATTTTTATCGTTTAAATTTTTCAGTCATATGTTTTATTAATCATCAGAAGTATCTTTGCTGAAACAAAGTAGTTCATATTAGTTAGTTACCACATAAAATTCGTAAAGACATCATAGCTATCGACTCTAGCGATATTTTTTTCTAAAATAGTGATAAATAAATCTCAGTATTTGCTTGCTTTGTAATAAATATTATTCTGAGTATTTATTCTCATTTGTTCTCTGTAGGATTACTCTCGGATAATAATTTTACCGCCCAATATATTTTAGCATGGACAGGAAACATTCAGATATTGTCTTTACACTTTTAAATATTTAAATATTTATGCATTATACTGTAATATAATGTTAATTTCTACAGATGTGTATTCCAACTGATGCATTGCAATCAATCTATATTGATAAAATTGCAGTAACTTGACTATTTTTCACCACAAATTTATTTTAATAACATAACAACACATATATCAGAATAGAAATTTCAAGCTTAAAAAAATTGTTCACATTCAGATTAAGAATATTGTTGAGTTAAAAGGATTTATAGGAAAATATACATTAGTAACATATATAAAAAATCATTCGCAATAGAAAAACATGGTTTTATATTTAAAGGTATCGATTTTTATATTTTATATGGTTGATATTTAAGAGATGACTTTTTTGTAACTTTCAAAATAACCTCCGAATTTCATATTTCTGAGAATAAAATTATTCTGCTTGTTTATGATGTTAAGAATAATTACAAACACAGATAAAAAAAATATTCTGGTCGTTTATGGTGTTAAGAATAGTTATATACACAAGTAAAAAAATTCGAAGCTTTTATTTCTGTTGGAAGGAAAAAGAAGCCAGACGACTTTATCTACGCAAAACAGGCCAAAACACATAGAAAGAACAACAGGTAGATGTTTACTCATAAAATGTTCGAAATGGACTGAAATGAATTACTTCCGATAGTCGTAAAAGCTCTTCTGTTTACGGCTATTTATTACTTTCTCCTATTACCCGTTCTTCTTTTTTCAAAGTTGGCTCAGAAAAACTCCATGTTGTTTTGGAAAATTAAACAATTGATGGTAAAGATTTTATACTCAGTATTTCTTACTTCTTATCGTCTTATTATTTGAGAATCTTTTTAATCTCTCTCTCTCTCTCTTCTTGTTTTGAAAAATATTTGGGCTATAAACGTTATAAATTTTAAGTCTCTTAAGGCGATATAGAAATTGATATGGGAAATAGAAATCACAGTATTCATGGTCTCTAGGTTATATCCTTATTGCGAATTTTTTTGTATTTTAATAGGGTTTGATACTTATTTAAAACCAGAGAATTTTTCTCCAAAGTCTATATTTGTTTGGGAAGAGTGTAAACGCTATCATAATTTGCATTTTTTAGATACATAGTTTATCTACCAGGCAAATAAACCCCGTCCCCGAAAAGCGAGAAGTTTTTAAAAATGAGTTGAATTATGACTAAACGAAACATAAAACTTGACATTATCTTAAATAGATAACCAAACAAAAGTGTCATTCATTGTCCCAAATGATGAAATAGACCTTATGGATAGTCCACTTTGTCAACAAATTGCATCCAAAGGAAATATTTTACATTACTTTTATAAAACTTATTAAATACTCAAAATACAAGCATACAGCTTCTTAAAATCCACAGAAAAAATTAAGGAAATCAACTTACAACGAGCTTTTATCAGGTCGGGAAACGTCAGGTATGATTGCTTCAATTAAAAATTCTAAAGTGGTGAATTATAAAGCATAATTCGTTTTAAAAATTGGGAATTTTTTGCTGAATATCCTGAAATGTGGCACTTAAGTTTAAAATAAAGTTAGCGGAAAGAGCTAAATTTAGTACTTTAATAAGAGAACAAACTGCATGAGCGAATTTAAGAGAAAAATTTCTAACCATATACTTAAAAATAATTATTAATCAAAAAGAAGGGGAAAGTGTAGGAGTAGAAAATAGAAATCCAATGCATAAAAATGCATTTTTAAAACATTCTTTTTCTGAAAATTCATATGTTTTTAAATGTTTATATTCAGATCTTTAATTCAATATTATTACCTTCAAGAATAGTCTATTGATACTCAGTCTATATTTTAGTACTTTCGAACAAATACTGTTATTCAATAATCAAAACCTGGACCAAGTGCATTACATACAAGTAAAACTATTATGTAGCAAGTCGACAGCAGGAATAAACCTTAATAAACCTTCCAACTGTCCCCCTTGATAGCAATGAGACAACTATTCATTTCGTATCTTTTGTGTTGTGGATGATATGGAACTTGACGAGTGTATTTTCAAAAGTTTTAACCACAGAAATGCAAATTCGTGTGATTTATCTTTCTTTCACTGTTCTACGCGTTGAATGCTTGCAAGAGTAGGTCTGCATCTAACGTCTGAAAGCACAGCGGCCACTTATTCCATAACACAGCGCCTCTTGGAGTATGGTGTGAGCTGAAAGATTTAAATATGAGAACAAGCAAAACAAAATGAAATATAATTTGTGATTATCTGAAAGAAATAATTATATTTGATTAAGACATAAGATCAAAAGCCTTTCATCTTTTATGCAGAGATTAAAGGATACATTACAATCCTTACCTTAAAAATATTTCAACCAAACATCGTTTTTCAAGTACAACCTGATTTTATTTTTTTATGAGAGTAAATTGTAATGTCTGTGAAATGTTCTTATTCCCGTTCGGAAAGATATCATTTTTAAAATCTTATGATCAAAATCTAACAGAATAATTTTATAATAATTTTATACAGGAACTAGCTTTATATACCCGGCATTACACGGGCGTATCCTTAATAAGGCTTACTTGTATATTTTGTAAACTTGTAATTTTATGCCAATCGATACCTGTCCCCACTTCTCAGCAACTCATCACCATATTATAATCACCCCCCCCATGCTGATGTCAGCATTAAAATGTTTCTTTCAATTTTGATATCCCTCTAGATTCCGGTCCTTGGAGGAGTTTCAGGTGTTCCCCGTAAACCCCTGTGAAAATCGCCGGTTTAATAAACAAAGAATTTCCTGGCGTTGTCCAGGATAATGAAAATGAATGGAGTTAACCTGAGCTGTAGATGCATATGTACAAACAACCGATGTATCTACAATTCACCCCCCCTTTCCACGCTTTATTTAATTACGGTTGATCTCTCTCTTTTCTCCTACCACCAATTCGGTGTTCAAAAAATATATGAAAAATACAAATTATTGGATTGTTTCTAGCAAATTAAGGGGGATGGGGGTAATTGCATTTTAAATTTGAACAAATTTCCTAAAATGTCAAGTGCATACAATGTAAAATACAATAAATTAAAACATATTTCTAAACAATTTATAAAGCAAAGCTGATTACATTTAAAGAAAAAAGTTAAATTTTAAAAATATTATACTCATTATCCTTTTTTTTAAAACTAAATTCCTGAAATGTCAAGTTCATACAAAGTAAAATACGATAAATTAAAACATATATCTAAACAATTTATAAAGCAAAGCTGATTGCATTTAATGAAAAAATGTTAAATTTTAAAAATACTCTCATGGACAAAAAAATTAGCGCACCAAGAAGGAGTCGTCAAAATGAAACGAAATTTTACATACGTAATGACTACTTTGATATAAGTAAATGATAAGAAAATCGAAGAAAAAGGATAATTTATTTCAGAGAAAAAGGCAAAAGAACGGAGGAGTTAATACTCCGTTGGACCACCTCTAGCGAGATCTGGATTCGTCGCTAAAGACGACCTGGTTCCATTCCGCTGCAGCCCAGTTTCCTGGTGCGCGGCAAAACTCCAAACGGAGGCGTCGATGGGTGGGCGTCAAGGGCAGCACACGTAATGGGCGCCGCGATACCAACTGTCCTTCAGCCAGGCGCCTTCGTATGGTTCGAGAAGACACAGAGGCCCCTAGTGAAGGTGCTACCTGTGCCTGGATGGCGGCCGATGAAGCAGTTGGCTGTACGCGTGCATTTCTTACGATGTGGCGGTCTTCTCGACGACTGGTCTGTCGAGGGCATCCTGAGCCTGGTCTTCATGTGCATGACATCTCTCGGGTCCACTGGTCCCAACACCTCCTCACAACACAATCAGAGCGGCCTAATTAACGAGCTACTCGCCTAGCTGACCACCCAGCTTCCATCATCCCGACGATTCTCCCCCTCTCAAACTGCGACAACTGCTTATATTGTCTTCGAACACGGCGTAGTGGCATGTCTATCTCATCTCTTCCTTTGTAAATGATTCAGCACACTCAAACAAGCTTTGGTTACCTGTTTTATACTCCACAGAGTACGATGTTCAACACCCTCTACCGGCTATACGTAATGCGTAATCACGCTGCATTTCTAATCATTTGCATATCTTCCCGACATGTACCTTCATTGCAAGTTTCGTTACTATCCCGCAATTCTTTCTTGGTGCGCTAATTTTTTTGTCCATGAGTGTATTATACGCACTATCCTTTTTTTTGACCAAAATTCCTTAAATGTCAAGTGCATACAAAGTAAAATACAATAAATTAAAACATATTTCTAAACAATTTATAAAGAGAAGCTGATTACATTTAAAGAAAAGAAGTTAAATTTTAAAAGTATTATATGCATTATCCTTTTTTTTAAGTTTTCATTTTAGAATTTCTTTGTAGACAACATTGGTAGTTTTACCCTCAGGTGTTATTATTTCCAGGCTGCTTGGTGAACTGACTCTGGAGCAGGCCACATAAAACTAGCCATGTGAAAAACATTCCTCCCTCAAGTAAATCCCTGCCACCTTCAGCGATTGTCCCTGGGACTTGTTGATAGTCATACCAAAGCAAAACTTGAGGGGGAACTGCAGTCTCTTAAACTCAAAGGGGTAATCTGATGGAATGAGTGGTATTTGGGGTATTAAAACAGATTCTCCCCGAGCACAGCCAGTGAACACTGTAGCCTCTATGACGTTCCTTTGAAGGGCTGTTAATTTCAGCCTGGTACCATTGCAGAGTTTTAGGGGGTTGAGGTTGTGCAGTAACATAACTGGAGCCCCCACTTTGAGATAAAGCATATGGGTTGTGAGGCCAGGAGGGTTAAGCGTATTGAGGAACTCCACAGGGTAATGGACTGCATCCTACATGTGCAAGACTGAATCAACAGACTTGTATGTTATTTATGCACCTTCAAAACTCTTCAGTAGACTCTCGTTAATGTTATCAGCACTATCATTCTTTGGAGTTAAAATAGCACGTTCGCCTAACCAGTCCATGGACTTCTCCTTGATATTCGCAATATCAGGATATATCCTAGCTGTTAGGGCTGCTAGGCTTGTCACAACTAAGCCAAGACCTGCAGGGATAGTAATTTTCCCTTCAGACTCTGGATATTCTCCATCTCCTATTTTAAGTAAGAGTTCAGAAAATTGGCCAGCAGAGACATCACCCATCAAGTGCACTCTCATGTTCTTCCTGAGAGATAACTTTGTGATGAAGTGCCACAGATATGAAGCTTTGATACATGCTTTAACCTGGTCTGCCCTAGTTCCCGTTGGCACTACTGGCAGAGTCTGGCGGAAATCCCCAGCCAACAACAAAGTGACTCCACCCATCAATCCATAATTGTCTCGGATATCCTTAAGAGTTCTGCTAAGTGCCTCAAAAGCACCCTTGTGTGCCATGGTGCTCACATCCCAGACAATAAGCTTGCAGTCCCGCAACACTTGTGACATATAAGTTTGCTTAGAAATGTTACACATGGGAGTTTCGCTATGGATGAGATTGAAGGGCAGTTTGAAGGTAGCGTGGGCTGTCTTACCCCCTTCCAAAAATGTAGCAGCGATGCCAGAGGATGCAACAGCTAAGGCAATGCCATAATCACTCCTTACCTTTGCAAGAAGCAAGTTGAGGAGAAAAGTCTTTCCAGTACCACCTGGAGCATCTAGGAAAACGACACGGCCAACACTTGACTGAATGCTGGCGAGAACCTGACGATAGACAGAGAGCTGATCAACTGTTAGTAAACTCTCTTAATTCGACACCACTTGTACCAAAGCATTCTTGTCATAGCTGGTCTCCCTCATATAGTCCCTGTTCCCCAAGATATCACCAGATCTGTTTGGTCTAGGAAGGGAGTACTGTGTCAAATCTTGTCCTCCAAGAGACAATACTGCATCTTCAATCAGCACCAAGCAACTTTTTTTATATTTCATCCATAACATGATGTACATTACTTTGTAACTGTCTTTCTACTTGGCGTGTTATGTCCTCTGAAAGACTGTCTTTTCTCTTCTCCCAAAGACTCAGGGGATCTGATAGCTCACAATGGAGCAGCATCACCGTGTAAAGCTCCCTCATCTTGAAAGAAGAATCACACAGAGCAACTTCCTTCAAGGTAGAGTCCCACTGCTTGTCATTATCTAACAAACCGAGTCCTATACATGCAGACTGGAATGTAGGATGGAGGACACCATTGACAGTCTTCAAATCTGAGAAGCATGTCGGACCACGAACCTCATGTAACAACAAGCGAAGATGATAGCACTCAACATTTTTAGGATGAATGGTATAAACCCTTCCCAATGCAGATTGTTTCTTCACTCCTGGCCAACCATCAACATCTTTACCTCGCTTCCTTCTTGTGAACTTATTATTTCTAAACAGAAAATAAGAAGGAACCTTAAAATACAGAAGGGATTTTGCAAAGTCATCCATTAGTAGTCATCCATTGCATAGTTCGAAGAAAGCTAAGAGTGTTGTCTGAGGAGGGTTTTTGAGCTTCTCAGTCAGATTCTTAGAAGTAAAGTACATAATCTGACTATTCTCGAGATGAACAGCCAGGTGAAGAACTGTGGGGTAGCTTTCATGAATTGGGAATGCCAAGATCCCCCAAACTGCCTCAGAGCTGCTGAGGTAGCGGCCACTCTCGTAGGACTTACCTCATCCTCCTCATTCTCTAGACCAAAAGCTGTCTGGTCACTGCCCTTGTTAACGTACTTGCAAATGTATTTTATTGATTTCACAGAGTTACAATACTCTACATTTATGTGAGCATTGAAAGTCCGTGACAGTACAGGATTATAAGGGACAACCCTAAAGTTGTCCAAATCCATTCCCTTGCATTTTACAGTGTACTTACTATCTTTTGGAGATCGCCTTCGGTACAGTGGATACTCATCATTACCAATCTGGGTGTCACTTAGAAGTGGACGGGGATATCTTTTACTGCAGCTGCCACCTTTCATGCAAAGAGAATTGCAATTCAGGCCGCCACAGGGCCCATGAATCATGTTGGCCTTGACTATGTCATAGAGAAGGGGTTCTTGCTGAGGATTAGGTATTTCGGCACAGATGACATTATCAATCATGTCAGGGGATATGCGTTGCTATAGCCACAGCAAGATGTGGAGATGAGGCAAACCCCGCTTTTGCCCCTCCACAGAAAACATGAAGCTACGTACAGCTCCAAACAGACTACCCTTGTTCAAGACATTCATCATTTTTTTAACTTTTAGGTGGAACACCCTTGCTACGATGTCATGCCGATGATGAGACTTTTGTCCTGGGATCAATTCTTCCACTTCGAGTTACAGATGAAAGTGATGAACAGATCAGGATGACCATAGTGACGAACATATGGATAGCATCTTGAGTTTGTTCATGCATGTTGCGAGGTCCACCAGTAAAAGATGATGGGAGCACTACCTTCTGACCCAGTCGAGCAGCATCAGCATACTGCTCCCCTACAGCATCTTTTAGGTGAATGTAGTTGTCTGCCCTCAGCTCTGCGTGGTTAAATCTGATATAGTTTAACCTTTCAGTCTCTATTTTAGCATACATATCTACTAAAAATTAACTGAAGAGGGAACGGAAGTACAATAGGTGGTTGTCCTCTCCTTTTCTGACCATAATGCGATAGCAGTAGAAACTCAATGCAGAGATTGTCTTCTTGATATGGTATAAATATATATATTAAAATAATAATATAATGAAAAGCTGTTTTACTGTGAAGATGATTCTCTGATTCAATTTTTCGTAAATTAACGAATCACGGTGAATGAATCACGGTGAATGAATGACTCACTCGTGTTTACATTTTCAAGTTCTGAGTATATAAATTGAATACTTGTATTACAGCCGTCTAAAAATCGAAATAAAGTTGATTTGAGTCGATATTACGTTGTTTTAATTAAAATTATTTGGGTTTAGATAGCAAATAATCGTTTTGAACTTTACTTTCAACTTGTTAAGCCTAACTCATAAAACAAAATGGATGCCATAGGCCGATATAATTATGAAGCGGTCGCAACGGAAGCGTTACATGACAGATACATACACAGAACAGGGCAACTATTAGGGGAATATACGTTTTCTACTTTGAGATATGAAGGTATATATGAAAAACACTTTCAGCCCCCCCCCCCCCTTGGGACCGAATTTTGAAAAATCCTGAAATCGATTTTAGGTAATCATGTTCCTTACAGTTTAAAGCAAGAATCTTATGGATATCTGTTTTATTTCTTTGAGATATGAGGGAATATGGGAAAAACACGTTTTGTCCCCTCCCCCCCATGGAGGCCGAATTTTGAAAAATCCTGAAATTGGATTTAAGGTATTCGTGTTCCTTACATATTAAAGTAAGAATCTTATGGATATCTATTTTTTTATCTCTGAGATATGAGGGAATATGGGAAAAACACATTTTGCCCCCCGCCCCCATGGGGGCCGAATTTTGAAAAATCCTGAAATCGATTTTTAGGTTTTCGTGTTCCTTTCATTTTAAATCAAGAAACTAATGGATATCAATTTCCTTCTTTGGGATATGAAGGAATATGTAAAAATCACGTTTTGCTACCCCTCCCCTCCTTGGGGGGCGAATTTTGAAAAATCCTGAAATTGATTTTTTGGTAATCGTCTTCCTTTAATGTTAAGGCAAGAATCTTATGGATATCCGTTTCCAACTTTCAGATATGAAGGTATATGTGAAAAACACGTTTAGCCCCCCCCCTCCCCCTCCTTGGGGCCGAATTTTGAAAAATCCTGAAATCGATTTTAGATAATTAAGCAATCAATTCCTTACATTTTAAAGCAAGAATATTATGGATATCTGTTTTATTTCTTTGAGATATGAGGGAATATGGGAAAAACACGTTTTGCCCCCTCCCCCCTATGGGGGCCGAATTTGGAAAAATCCTGAAACTGATTTTTAGACATTCGTGTTCCTTTCATTTTAAAGCAAGAATCTTATGTATATCTGTTTTCTTCTTCGAGATATGAAGGAATATGTGATATTACACGAAAAACACGTTTAGCCCCCCTACCCCCTTTGGGAGCCAAATTTTGAAAAATCCTGAAATTGGTTTTTAGGCATTCATGTTCCCTACATTTTAATGGAAGAATCTTATGGATATCAGTTTCCTTCTTTGAGATATGAAGGAATATGTATAAAACATGTTTTGCCCCCTCCCCCCCTTGGGGGAAACTTTTGAAAAATCGCTTCTTATATGACGCCTTCAGCACAAAAGTAATATGCTCCTAAAATTTGATATCTGTATCTCCAATAGTTTTTTCTGGGCGTTGATTCCTTTATATAAATAGATAAAACACGTAAAAACACGTTTAGCCCCCCTCCATCCTTTGGGGGCCGAATTTTGAAAAATCCTGAAATAGGTTTATAGGTAATCATGTTTCTTACATTTTAAAGCAAGAATCTTATGAATATCAATTTTCTTTTTTGAGATATTAAGGACTATGTAAAAATCACGTTTTGACCCCTCCCCCCCCTTGGGGGGCGAATTTTGAAAAATCGCTTCTTAAATGACGCCTTTAGCACAAAAGTAATAAGCTCCTAAATTTTTATATCTGTATCTCCAATAGTTTTTGCTGGGCGTTGATACGTGAATAAGTCAAGACTTCTTCCTTTATATATATAGATAGATCTAAATATAGAGGCAGACAGTTAAGTGATGAAATGTGAATCATTAAAATATCTTCCATTAATAGATTTGCGAAATCTCAAAAGAGCTTCCCAGAATTCTTTGAATAATTACTACTAATTGGTATAGCATATGTTCTTCTCATTAATGATATATAAGGCCTCTAAACTAGGTCAAGCATTTCTTCGCTGATTTAGAACGTGATGCATGTTTCCAAAAGACCATGTATTTAAATGATAAAAAAGTCTCCTCAAGTAATTTTTGTTCTCTTGAAAATGGCATATAGCACATAACGACTAATCCTATTTAAAATGCATTATGCATATTTTAAAACTTTTAATTCGAGATGTTGTTCTTTTAAAATCACTATTGACATAAACAACGCTTTATATATCTAATCTTTATGTGTTAAAATTGTATACATGCCCTTTTTGTTATAATTTTAATGTATTTGAAATAATGAGAAACTGGTATCAAGACGTTCCTAAATTTTAAATATTCGAAATAAAACACCTTCAATCCTCTAAGGCTTTAATTTTTATTGACAAAATTATAATTCAAATATATTATACAAACTAAAAATAATTTATGTTATAATAAAAAGAAAAACAAACATCGAAGTTAAACAAATCAAACAGATTTTTTAGAAATGGTTTATTATCTCTCTTTATGAAATGGGTCTCATTTACATGAAAATCATGTTTCATAGTGTTTGGAAACCAAAAGAGAGAAATATATACATAAAAAAAGCGAACTAACAAATTATAAATAAATATAAGCAATATGCAATTTAAACTCAAACGAAAATGTTATACACCTACGAAATGCATTAAAGCAAACTTTATAGAGGCCATAAACATTCATGCTTTATTTGAGACATATTTCTTTACATACTTTTATGTATACAAACCATCATATATATGCATATTTTTATGTTTAAAGGCTTTCATAGTGTGTGCTTACTTTAATTTTCTCCGAGCATCAGGTGATAAATCTGATTTCGTTACTTATCTTAACTGAAGTGGAATAGTTTTGAAGAAACATTTTTCTGTTTTTAACAAACTCCATCTAGTAACTACTAAGTTAAAATTTAAACATGAAAAAACATTCAGAAATTTTGATTTAAGTCCTCAAATTTAATTAAGATACTATTAAAAAAATAGTATGGAAATGCAATGTCAAAAACTGATTTTTTAATGATGTATTGTGCATATCCATAAAATATATCACGTAGGAAATTGGGCAGGTACTTATCTTTTGAATTATAATTCGTCCATACATTTGATTACAAAATTAAAAATTGTTTGGAATCGAAGACGAAATTTTAGGTTAGTTTATTTAAATACGGTAGAAGAAACTCAAGGAAAATCAAACCTAGTTGATCCAATGATTTCAAAGTTTTACGTATTATGCTAAAAAATTAGCTGATTCTATAGATTTTCTCAAGTTTGAATTACTAGCTGTTTATAAAATATCAAAGTGGTAACGTCATTTTATAAGGAAAATACATTTTATAAGGAAAATACTATTTTAAAATTATTCTAAAACTGGGTCTTGTTTAGCTCCATCAAAAATACAAAAGTTATTTTTAACGCATGATTAAAAAAAGCTTACATATGAGAACAGTTGTTAAACTCGGTATAAGTTAAATCAAAGGTAAAAATAAGCGATAAAAATTGCCATTTGTAGAAGCGGAATGGCATAATTCCCCACGGTGTGTGGCCAATAACGAATCTATTGTAAATGCTGCAGAGGCAGGGGTAAATAGAGGCTTGTAAACCAGGAGGTAATAGAAGAATAGCTGTCGGTGTAGCCAGTGATAGCGATCTAAAGTCTATAAATATTGCAAGATGGATGGTCGTTATTTTATGGCCCACAGTAAAACCTTTAGATGATAAGTGTCAAAGTGGTATTGCAAATGAAAATTATGGTGGGGAGGTACTTCGTAGACTATGGACAGGGGCAGTATAATAAGGAAACAATTGGGGCAGGAACTACTGAGAGAAAAACAGCCCACTGCCCAATGAAAAAGAGGGGCGGGCCAGAATGCCCCCCCCCCCTGCAAACGGACAACAGCCCCTCCAAGTACGAAAGGAATAGGAGAGGAGGTCCAGATTGATCTCAGACTTTTTTCCTTAGAGCTCAGATGATAGAGAGTCTCGACTGCCTCAGAGTCTAGCAGAAGTGTCAGTAACCCGCCAAGATGTTCCTGTATATGAGATGATTTTGGGTCCCTGACATCGATGCCATCTTTCATCGCTGCATACATCAGCTGTAGTAAGTGCCTCCCCATAGACACTAAAAATCCTTACTTTGACTATATAGTTCGCCTCTGCTTCTGAGTTCTTGTATGTGAAATGTTGATATGAAAATGAATATTGTTCTAGTAGCAGTTACACTTTAATTGAATTTTGTGAATTAGTAAATAAATGTATGTTAAAGGCCAATGCTATGTGTTCCTTGCTTGCTCCAACACACGCAGGCATCCATTGTTTTAAGGTTAATAATTGCCTACACCATTCTATGTTGTTTTCTCTTTTAAACAATACTATGAAACATGAATATAAACTTAGTATTCTCAAGTAAAAGTTGTGACATAAACACTTGTTTCTGATCATAAGTATAAGATATTTAGTAGAAGAAACGATGTTTTTTTAAAATGTAGTCATCTAACTGGTAATTTAAATTAACTTTGTTTTTGATTTCCCATGTATGAAGCAATGGTACTAAAGGTATCTATATACTTCTATGTTAAACTAAAAAAAATCGAGTATTTAAAAAATATTGCTTTTCTTTCCTTCACACTTTCTATCAGTATCTAAAATATTATTTTATTCCTTGAAGATATATCCAAGAGGATTTTGAAGTTAATTTTCCCCTACGTAAAAATTTTGTATAAGATGTATTTTTTTTTAAAAATGAGTGACAACTCTCGGAAATGATATAAAAGTAGCATAATATAATATAATCATAATCTTTTCAAGAAATGATTCAAAAATTTTATTAAAATGAATGCCATTGATGATGATGGCGACAAGTTTTACAATTTTTTTTTTGATACAGAATCCGAAGGTCTACATTTTCTGCGTTGGTTGAATAATAGAGTTTTACCTTCATTTGAGTAGCAAAATACAAACTTATCTATAGAATATATTTCTATCTAGAAATTTTTCCGCTGTCCGAACATGATGCCACCCCAAACCATGAAGCCCGGTGTGGGGCCGGTGTGACGTTCGACGATATAGGCTGGCAGGTAAGGTTCTCCGGGACGCAGCCACACATGTCCACGACCGTCATTCCTCCATAAACAAAATCGGGATTCGTCTGTAAACAATACCTGGTGCCATTCGTTCGTCAGGTGACGATAACGTCGACACCAAGCCAGACGGGCAGCCCTGTGTCGAGGAGTTGAAGGAACCCCAGGGGATGGCCGCCGTGCGCGCATCCCTGCTACATGTAACCTGTTTGGGATGGTTTGGCAGGAGACAGATGCCTCATCTGATAATGGTAGGTAGAATTGAATATCACTTGCCGTGGCGAACGGAACCCCACGAAACATTCGCCGAAATTGCCTGTCAGTGTGATCTGACGTGCACCTGTCTGATCTGACATCCGATCTGACGTGCAAATCTGTCATGGATAGTATAATGATAGCATATACAGAGATAGCCAGCTACTGGCTTTTATAGCCAGAAACTGGATATCATGTGACCATATGCGCACGCGCATTCTTTCACTTTTGACGAGTGCATATATATATATATATATATATATATATATATATATATATATATATATATATATATATATATATATATATATGTATATATATATATATATGTCTATATATATATATACATGTATATATATATACATATATATATACATATATATATATATATATATATATATATATATATATATATATATATATATATATATATATATATACATATATATATATATATATATACATATATATATATATATATATATATACATATATATATATATATATATATATACATATATATATATATATATATACATATATATATATATATATATATATACATATATATATATATATATACATATATATATATATATATATATATACATATATATATATATATATACATATATATATATATATATATATATATATATATACATATATATATATATATATATATATATATATATATATATATATATATATATATATATATATATATATATATATATATATATATATATATATATATATATATATATTAAACAAATAGTCAAGTATTCTACTGGTATGTCTCCCGACGTAATAAACTGAATAATAAAATTGGTTGCTGATCAAATTCACTCTTTAAAACATTTCGTGTTCGTTTTTAGACTCTCTTTAATATTTGAGTATAAAATATCAGTATTTATGCTCTTCACTTTTGAACTAATTTTCAAACAATTAATTATAAGGTAAAAAGGTTTTCTCTACTCATAAAATGCATTAATTTATCTTGTGTTATAGACATCACATTTTTGTCCCAACAGTAGTGGATGCATATAATAAACTTCCCTAGAAAATTCCACAACACTAAAAAGTTCTGAATAATTATTGGACATATTTTCCCCTTAATGACGGTGAAACTAGGCCAATCGTAATATAAATCTTGAAGCTAAATGAAGGAGACTCTTAAATTTCAATGTAGTGCCGCCAAATTTTATTTTTATACTTCCGGAGAAAAAAAAGAAGCCTTTATTTTAGAAATTGTTTAACAATTTTATTTTATTTTCTTCGATTGATTACAGCGTAGCATGTAATTACACATATAATATTTAAGATTATCTTTAATAATTTAGTGCAATGAACTCAGCTGATTAGAGGAACTTTCTAATTACAATAACTTTACTTTTAAAAGTCTCCAAAAAATATTTGTAAAGCGTGTATTTACTGCCGGAAAATTTTTATATCAGATAATGAGATCAAAAATAATTAAAATTATAATTTTAGATTTAAAATTCACTGCAATCGATTTGTTAAATTATAATCAAAGAGTTTATAAATAAAAATTAAATTTTCCTATTGCCTCTTAAAACACAACATTAAATAATTAAAAATACTATAAAAGCTGTACTATCTTATTTCTTTTCAGAATTTTATGTACTTAAGAAGAGTTTATTTATAAAATATATTTTAAATATCTTTGCGTTAAGGCTAGAATAACAGAAGTAAATTGGTTTTTCTAGATTTTCATTAGTGCATAGATGGGGGAATATAGATTTATATAATATATATACATGTATATATATATACATATATATATACATATATATATATATATATATATATATATATATATATATATATATATATATATATATATATATATATATATATATATATATATATATATTATATTCAGTTTTGTTATCACAATGCAAACTGAATAGAAACTTGTTTTAGGGTTGGATCAAGATGGAAATCTAAACAACAGGCGGTAGAGTCTTTCTATGTGTCAGACAGTATATATGATTCAATATTCAGTTTTCCTTTTATGAACGAAAGAAAAGAAATGAAAGTTAAATTTGTATAATAAATTACCAAAATGAATCTAATTATTCTACATGAAATCATTAACATACGATTATTCCAATATATTATGCAAAAAATAAGCAAATTTATATATAATTTGGATACGTAAGTATTTCAATCATTCTACTACATATTTCATATAAATAAGTAATTTTCTTTACTTACTAAAGGCTTACATAGCAAGGAGTTATCTTCTGTTTGGCTGACGAATTTTTTGAATCTCACACCACAAACATTTAAAGACTTTATCACCGCGAATACACATTCGCGAAGGGGAGCGAATTGTAGGGAAACGGTGATTTATGGTTCCGCTCGCCGTTAACCAGAGGATTCGTCTCGCCGCTCGGGCGCTCCCTTCGGAGGGCGGTTTTCTGACGAATGATCAAAGGGACGAGGGACCTTCTCCCAAAGTTGGGGGGTTCAAAGGGGGAATACTTGAATCGCGCTTTTCCGAAGCAGATGACGGGGAGGGGGCCGAAGGTCAAAGGGGTAATGACGTCGGGAAGTTGAGAGCGCCGGGACAGTGAGAATGGTTGGTCGGGTCGATTAGTCACTCTGCTGGAGCGTGACTAATGTGTCGCGAGGAAACGGGGGGAGCTGATTCGCTTCTGTGTACATGCGACTTATGTCATTTAAGATAAACATCACAGGAAAAATTGCTCTTCGGGAATAGTATAAATAGCATTTTATAAAAGCCTTAGTGCCGTAACGTTTTGTACCGCCCTTTAAATTTGTCTTTTTAATATGGGATTTTTCCCTGACAACTGCGCGTACCACATAAATGTGGATACTGGCCTTTTACTTTGACACTTTATTCAACAAATACCTATTTTTTAACGATAAGAACGGGCCCTCCGTTATCAGCGAAATTCCGATCTGCGGGGGAGAAGGGGTTGTTGGTATCCTAGCAGTATCTAGCTTGGCTGGTTTTTTGCCTTCTCAGACACGCACATGTTCCCCCTCGTCTTTGTCGTTCACATATTTTCTTGCCGCTTGGTGAGTGCTTTTCGCCAAATTTGACGGACTTTCCCACAGATGCAAAACTCATCAGCCACCTGCAAGAGACATATTCCCCGGACAGTTTGACAGGAGAGAGAGCAGAGAGGGTGCTTTTCAGGATGCCTAAAATGAAGCGAGACTGTTGGAGAAGAGTTCTGTTAGTATGGGGACTCAAGACCCATCCACCGGTCTTCATAGTCGCATAGAATAACAAACATTCTCAAAATAAATATGTTCTATGGTTCATAATTTTTTGTTGTCAATCCTCGTTTTTTTGTACTGCAATTATTATGGTAGCAACCTGTTTTTAATACCACACTTACTTCACACTATCATATCTATCACATCATATTTTTACTTATTTTCAAAACGAATGAAAGTTTTTTTTAATAGGTTTTATACATAACCGCTTAAAATTATAGCACTCACACAGCACCAAAATACTTAGTCATGCAAATTTCAACTTTAGAGGAAAATTCATGGTTAATCTTTAGTTGTGACTGGTGATCTCAAATCAAAGATCGAGGAAAAAATTCAACAGGATAGACGCTTCACTAATGGTGAACTGAGCTTGTTTTCCCCTGAAATTTCAAGAACAGTTCTTTATGAAATTGTTAGTGGTGATTTGGGCTGTAAAAAAGTGTGTGCCAGGAGGGTTACTTGCCGTGCCATTCAAAACAGGCGTCGTGGATTGTTGTACAGCGGCATTGTGCTTCTTCATGATAACTCTCGTCCTCTGCGTTGACCATGCTGTTGCGTTGAGAAAGGAATTTGTTTATCAATTTAACTGGGAAGTTTTTGGGCATCCACCTTATAGTCTGGACTTGGCCCCTAGTGATTACGTTCTTTTTTTCAAATTGAAGGATTTTTCGAGCGGAAACCACTATGGACATGATGACGAACTGAAAGAGGAAGATAGTGACTAGTTCAAAAACTTGGCGGCAAGTGAGTATGCAGAAGGCATAGGAAAGCTGGTACAGCTCTATGACAAATGTTTCAATTTGAACGGCGACTACGTAGAAAAATAGGTAAGATATCAAAATATGTTGTAAAATAAATTTTCTTTCATTATCTTGAATAAAAATGTCTAGAGAAACAAACGTTCTTTAATTTTAGAATGGCCCTCGTATAAAAGAAAAAACTGCAGGCAATCTGGTAACCTACTAATACAATAATTATTTTTTTTAAACTGAATGAATTTAAAAATTGAAATTCATTGCTCGTTTGCCCTTACATTCACAAAAATCAAACACTTAATTGTAAAGATCAATGAAACTGTAGCTATCATATGTTAAGTGTCTGACGAATAGAAAAATACAAATATTTCAATTCCAATATATCTTTCATCAGCTTCAAAGTATTTCAAGGTATATAAAGAAAGGAATTTTCTAAAATTAGGAAGTATCTGGAAGATCACTTTATTTCAAAGTGATACAAGTGTTTTTATCAGTAATTAATTGAATAATCAAAAAGTTTTCTTTAGTTTAAGCAACTTTCAGAACATTCAAAAAAGTATATTAAGACCGAAAAATAAAGGTCGTATATAAAACCTAGATTTGAAAACTGTGAGTGGTTGAATTTTGCGGTGTATGAAAAACAATCAAGGGATCATCTTAAGTTTACTTATGTTTGGGAGCAAATATATATTACCCTATAAAGAAATAACTGAAAATTTAACTGCCAGCAATAGTCAATAGAACTTAAAAAAACATAAAATATTACATAATGAATAATTGGAAGACTGTACATACCTACAAACTTCAGTTGCTGAATAAACTAAAAAGGACTTTTCTACTAGTCCTCTCCTCCATTTGCAAATGCGAACCTTTATTATCCAAAAATGAACTAAGGTATTTGAATACACATTTATTTAAAATATGGAGTGATAAATTAATATAGTCCAGCGAGAATCTCGCTCAAAATGGTTAGATATGAGCTTTGTCTTATATTTTCCAAAATTGAGCAGAAAAATATCCAATAAAAATAGTAAGTATTAATTTTTATTGTTTTAAAATACGATATTGTAATATCTGTGTTAATTATTTTATTAAAATTTCACAAGAAAAATCTCTTTTCATGTATACTGATTTTATATAAAAAATTTTCTATTTTTATTAAACCAACCAGTACCTCAAAACCTAAAAAAACTACTGTTTTTGAATTCTTTTACACTGGAGAAAATGAGATGTGCCCTTCCTGCAGTAGAAACAACAAGTATCAATCCTTTATTGATAGGATAGGGTATACGTTATAGATTTTCGGATTAGTATTGTGCTTACTTAGATGAAACTTAACAATAAAAAGATAAAAAGTACTAAGCAAATAATAAAAATAGTAATGTTTTATGTAATATCTGCTCTTACTCTGTCTCAGTGTCTAAGATATTTTTTAGTGTTTTCCAACGTTTTCCCGGTTAGGGAAGGTCTAAACTAGATATTATTTGTGCATTATCATCTCTTGTTTACATTCTTAGTACAGCTTTTATTTATTGTTTCATAAAATTATAAATATTTTACTATGCGTATTAATTTATATGAAATTTCATTAAAGTTCTAAAAAAGAAATTAAAGGTATTAAGTTATTAATAAGAATAATCAGAAAAAAATCATGAAATAATAATTACAATACAGATATATATATATATGTGTGTGTGTGTGTGTGTGTGTGTGTGTGTGTGTGTGTTTGTGTAGGTATATATATATATATATATATATATATATATATATATATATATATATTTCTATACCGATACATTTATTATTAATGCATTTACTGAGATATTTCAGTTTAATGTGGTAGTAATTATATAAGCTTTGAAATTAATTTTAATTTATAAATGAGAGATGCATTCCTAGATTCTTCTTTAAAGTATCATTTAAAAAAGCTGGTCGTAAGTGGATACTAAATTTTTCGCGGACTCACGCATAAAAACGCAGTATGTATAAAAATAACTTTAATTCTTTTGTTGGCATGAAGTTATTGCAGAAGATGACGCAGTGCAGAAATACGCAAATAATAGTCGTCTGTTTAGTCCTTTAGTTCCTTATCAGCAAACTGCCGGATCTTTTTACACTATCCAGTGATGTGAATTATTAAATTGTTAGTAAGAGAAAAAGAGTGTAGATATTAACTTAACAATCGAAAATACGATTAACAAGCGAAACTCAAGATTAAAATCGATTGACAAGCGAAACACAAAGTGTAGAATCATAGATGCCTACAGTTATGCTGATGATCGTTTTAGATTGGAAGTTTTCCGGTTTATTTTGGCATTTATCTGTACACATAATTTTTTAACAGTCCTAAATTTGAACTCGGATCTGATTTTGCGAAATTTTTTACATGACTTTGTTAGCTCCAAAACGATTCACTGGTTCAGCAATGAATGCATTATCGCCTGTTTTTCTGTATAATTTTCATTTATAAGGCAATAAATGACACTATTTTGATGCATATAGCTCATAGCATTCACAAGCGCGTATACCTAGTATTTTCTTTGCAGTGCATCAAAACTAATAAGCCAAGAAGTACTGGTACTGTTGTTTGGCCTGAGGATGTTCTTCTCTGAACTGAGATATTGGGGTGGTCTACGGATAGTGTATCCTCGAATAGTGGATTTTCAAAATCAAATAACTACCACAATTGGAATGAACAAAAAATCAGGGAGTGCTAATCTGATTTGAGGGAAAATCTTCAGGGAATGCAATAGAGATTTTATGTCGTTGGGGCTGTTAGACTGAGTGCCATAAAATAAAATGAAAAAAATAAATTAAAATGAAATGTAGGAAATATTATATCCTACTTACAAAATACTATTGAACTTAAATACACTGCTACTGTCGTTTTAAGTATGTTGACATAGTAATATAAGACATGTAGCAACCATATCATTTTAGTGCACTGCAAAAAGATTGACAACTGATTAGGGATTAAAGATTATAACACGAACTTATTTCTTGGATTGTTTATGACTAACTCTTTTTGGAAAGAAAAGCATATCCAGTACACCGATTAAAAATTACGAATGATTAGGCAAGTGTATGATTGTGATGGTATTTTGTTGCAGGTTAGACAAAGAAAAGAATTCTATTTGATGAAAACACTCTTTGACCGATAGTAATAGAATCACGAAGTACCGTTCAAGATGATGCTTAAGACCTCATATCAAACAGATATATATTAGATATGTAGCACCGCGATTGATTAATAGCCTTCAAAGATTTAGGTTAAGTTTGGTTTAGAGCGCTACGGTAATTTTTTTCCTACACGAGGGCTAATTAGACCGGGACCTACTGCTTAAAGCCGCTTCCGAACGACTACAAAGTTCCATGCCAAGAGCGGGATTCGAACCCACAAACTCTGGTACCGAAATTCAGAGGCTTACAAAGGTGTTACTGCTATATCTCAAATGAGGTATTGTGAAAACTGTCGAAATTATTACTGACTTTTTTTATTTAAAAGAAATTTGCTTTTCAAGGTGTTCAAACTAATTTCGTTCAGATATCAGTAAGTGTTAACCAATTTTCAAATGTAATTCAAGAAATATTTTATATTCATTCCGTGTTCTAGAGAATGTTTTAGAGAAGATTCGAAATATGAAATAATATATTTTTCCTAATTTCAAGAGAAAGCAAAAGTCCCAACGTTTATAGACTTTAAAACCTGTAGTTGAAAATAAAAGAATGATTTCCTTTATTCTACTTCACTTGCATAATTAATGTTGAAGTTTCAGATACAAAATTGTCAATTTCATTACAAAGAACTTAAAAATAGTCAATAATCATAACGTAAGAAAATAACTCTACCAAAGTCATACTAGTGGCCAAGAAAATGAAACAAAATACAATATCTCTCTCTCTCATATATATATATATATATATATATATATATATATATATATATATATATATATATATATATATATATATATATATATATATATATATATATGTATATATATATATATATATATATATATATATATATACATATATATATATATATATATATATATATATATATATATATATATATATATATAATATATATATATATATATATATATATATATATATATATATATATATATATATATACATATATATATATATATATATATATATATATATACATATATATATATATATACATATATATATATACATATATATATATATACATATATATATAATATATATATATATATATATATATATATATATATATATATATATATATATATATATATATATACATATATATATATATGTCGGACTTTGCTTTCTCGGCCAATCTAATTAACGTAGACTCTGAACATAATCATTTCACTTGGCAGTCGGTGGTTCGGTGGCTAGGACTTATGTAGAGAATTACCAGTAGTTACAGACATCTCACTTCAATATACAATGACGACAAATCCAGTTTCATCTAATAATATTTATTATATTCTTTTAAAACTCTCAGCTCCATTAATATGATGAAATACGTCCTACCCAAATTAAAACACGTGCTCCCAAGGGCGACACGTCTGCTCCCTTCTTAAGTCACCATGGCTCTGAAAATCTTCTTTGTTTCCAACCTTTTAACCAACTCTTAGTGACGCTCATTAATTATTCATTTCGTCATATTGAATGTTCTTTTCGCTGATCTAAGCGTTTCCTTTCTTAGAGCCAACTTCAAGGCTACGTCTACTTAAAATCCTCCCTGTGGTTCTTCGAAATTGAATCAAGCCGATCCATTAATTCTATTTTCACTGCAATACATTACGCCGCTTATTTGAACACCCAGACTTTTTAATTGTTAAATCCTATATTTTAATAACTAAAATCCCGTTTCAAGGTCGCGCGATCACCCCCATATTTAATAGCGTTACAACTTCCCCCCCGTCCCTCTGAAGGCGTGCACACAAAGAGGCTCAACTCTCAGCAGCAAGTCTCCAGAAGAGAAAACTAAAATAAAATTTGAAACCTAACTGCCAAAATGCTGAATAGGGCAGCAGTACCTAGTCAACAAAATTAAATATTAACTCTAACAACTGAAAACTTACTCTACTTCTGAGTCAACCCATTTAATCTAACTAAAATTAAATTAACATTTATGATTAGAATAGGGCGATCGTTCTCCTGAAGGCGTACACACAAAGAATGGCTATTTCCCTGCAACACGTCTCCAGAAGAGAAAAACAACTAAAATTAACCTAATTAATCATCAACTGAAAATTGCTGAGCAGGGCGGAGCCTTCCCCACACAACAAACTCAGAGAAACCCAACTAATTTATTCTTAATTACGACTTGATTCAACCACATTAAATTTCACTAAATTTTCCCTAAGTACTTAACATCTAATCTAAAAACTACTAAAATTAATCTTCTTCTTACTACAGACGTGCACCTAACCCCATGGAGCTGAGAAACATACAAGTTACATAAATGTCTCCATTCAAGACAGAAGTTGATTCAGACTGATGTGAAATTACAAACAATATATCAAAATCAATTAGAAAAGAATGTTATACAACATTATTAATAGAACACTGAAATTAAACTTAATAAACACAAATATAAATTGAAATTATAAGAAAATGATAATTAAATTTTCTGTGAACACCCACACTATTCTTCGTAGCTTAAGAAAAACACGTTGTGCCAAAGCACCTTGAGTCCATTACCTAAAAATGAGACTTTAGAACACAGAAAGTTCAGAGTCTTTGAAACACATAAAAGTTCTTGCAGAAAATTAGGGTGCCACAAAATTTCAAACAACATGATTTTATGTATTACACTATTACCAAAAATTCAAAACCCTTCCTCAGATGTCTGTTATGGTAGTAACGCTCCACAACAGCACTGGGAATTTTACTAAGAGCTTTCAGGGTATCATCGGGGATACTTGATTCCTCCAAAACTTCAAATTTGACACAAAACAAATCAATAGTGTAAAATTATCTTATTACATTCTAACTTTTTCAAGATTTCAAAATATTTCATTTGCACCATGATGTACAAAATATTATATATCTGAGTCTTTACAAATCATGTCCCTACACTCATGCGTATTTGAAAATTTTACAGGGAGACCTCCAACAAAAACAGCTAGCAACCCAGTGGTAACCAAAAAAAAAAAGAAAATGAACATCAAATTATTAATACGAAAACACAATAAACAAATTAAAAGGATAAACTTTAAGTGCCTTATACTCAAAAATACACAATATTTATCAATATGAAAAAGGCAATTAAATCATTGAGGTATGAAATTATCTTTCATTACAACACTTTCCTATACATTTTAATACCATATTCATTTCATTTCATTCAAAACCAATTTTAATACCCTACTAAAGTTTGAAGAAGACATGGCTGAACTCATTCCTTGTTCTGCTTCTAGACACAAATTGATTAAATATGTTAACATTACTCACACTTTAATCAAAACTCACAATTCTTCCAATTTCAAATTTAAAAACCTCAGACCTTACATCTCGATCAATACAACTCAATCCCCTACCTCACAAAATATCATATATCAAATAAATTTATATCAATACACTAAAACAACACTCATAAAATTATATCTGAAAATATCAATTATTATACAGGCTTAAGTACCCATTTTCAATGTACAGAAAACCAAACACATATTATTAAATCAATAAACTTAAAAAATATTTACAAATTTTAACGAGACTGCCGCCAGCAAGAAAATCAAATTGCACATTTAGACCCGACCATGTTTTAAAATTTTCCACAATTTAATGAAATTACAATTTTCAAAATTTTACCAATGTTTATCAGTAATTTTCTGCTACCTAGCACCTTCCCCCCAACCCCACGACACAAACAGGTTTGACTGGAGTGATCAATCCCCAGAAAACAATTTTCAACATGCATTTAATCCCTTTCACAATATTAAAATTTTCATTTTTTATTACCAATAGTTCCAAATTGCAAGACATTTTTTTTACTAATTTAATTTGTCACCACAATTTCCAAAATTTACACAGAATATTCACATTTTACATATATTAGTTAGAAATCTCAATTTTTCATCAAAACCATTTCAAATTTTTCAAATTTCAACATTTTAATTGCAAAAATAATTCAATCGTCACTTTTCAATTGCAAATTTAACCATTTAAATTAATTTTCATATTTATAATTTTAACATCTTTGCCAAACATACCTTTTCCTTCAACATTACATTTTAAAACATTATCACAATCTGCATATTATCAATTTGAACGAAATTTCTTACCTTAACATTTTTCCATATTAAAAGAAAATAATATATTTTCAAACGCAAACTATTTTATCCAATTTTATTTGCATACTCGCCAGGTAGTTACGGAGAGCCACGGAAATCTTGTTTCGCCCACATCCTGACGCTGGGAAAATTTTGTGAAGAAAGAAAAAATGTCCGCTGTAGTTTCACACCAAAAAATTTTCGATAGAGAAGTTGGCACAACACCACTGACAAAGCTCATAACAGCCATGTTGCCGCTTCATGACAACCTGATTGAATTTAATTTGAAGAACGATGAATAATTTTTAACAATGGTTTTCGAAGATAATGAAGACTCATTATTTGTTGAACTTTTTGAATTTTGACCCTGTGGACCGAAAACTTTAGACGCCATTCCTTTCATAATTCCAATTTCACATTTGTTGAAGGCTGGTTTCCCACAGCGATAGGTTGAAGAATCTCTGCTGTCTCTTGTCGGACTTTGCTTTCACGCCCAATCTAATTAACGTATACTCTGAGCATAATCATTTCACTTGGCAGTCGGTGGTCCGGTCGCTAGGACTTATGTAGAGTATTACCAGTAGTTCCAGACACCTCACTTCAATATACAATGACGACAAATCCAGTTTAATCTAATAATATTTATTATATTCTTTCAAAACTCTCAGTTCCATTAATACGATGAAATACGTCCCTACCCAAATTAAAACACGTGCGCCCAAGGGCGACACGTCTGCTCCCTTCTTAAGTCACCATGGCTCTGAAAATCTTCTATGTGTACAAGCTTTTAACCAACGCTTAGTGACGCTCATTAATCATTCATTTCGTCATATCGAATGTTCTTTTCGCTGATCTAAGCATTTCCTTTCTTAGAGCCAACTTCAAGGCTACGTCTACTTAAAATCCTCCCTGTGGTTCTTCGAAATTGAATCAAGCCGACTCATTATTTCTATTTTCACTGCAATACATTACGCCGCTTATTTGAACTCCCAGACTTTTTAATTGTTAAATCCTATATTTTAATAACTAAAATCTCGTTTTAAGGTCGCGCGATCGCCCCCCATATTTAATAGCCTTACACACACACACACACACATATACACACACACATATATATATATATATATATATATATATATATATATATATATATATATATATTATATATATATATATATATATATATATATATATATATATATATATAATATATATATATATATATATATAATATTATTTTAATATAGTAGAGTTATTGTTTATTCTGTGTATTTTTAAAGTTCTTTGTTATAAGGTTATATATTTCACACATTTGTGACATGGAAGAACTTTATTTGATATATATTCCCTGAAGCTAAGATTTAGAGATCCGTTTTGGCATTACTTATGTAGCAGTTGATGTCAAAAATATTTCGTATCTGTCCCTGTGGTCTGTAAAATATTTGACTTACTAAAATATGATTCTTTAGATATATTCTAAGGTTTGATATTCATAGTTATGTTTAAATATAGAAAAGAAAATTTGTCTTTTGTGTTATGAAAAATGTTTATAACATTTTTTTCCTTATTCATCCCATAAGTTTCTTATAATCTATTTTTCAATAAAAAAATTCTCAAAAAAATTTTACATTAAAAGATTTTTTTCTATATCTACTAAAGAAAAGGCTCGTGTTTAAAAATGCACATTTACGACTAAAAAGTAGAATAAAAAATCACCATCAAATTTATTAGCTTCGTCATGAAATACGTAGAAGCACATAAAATGTTCCTGTGGTTTGCTCAACGAAAAAAAATTTCTTATTTAGCCATTGAAAGACTAGATTTAGTCGGAAATGGTTTTTACATCGAAAAATATGTTGCAAAATCAAAGAGTTCTTTTAACTTAAAAAGAAATACTATGCATATTTTACATGTTTCAAAATAATTTTTCCTTAAATAACTCTGATTGATTTCGTTAGAAATTTTATTTAAAAAGTCTTTTAATAATTTTATAGAGCAGGAGGAATCCTAACCATCTAAAATTAACACTACTAATTGGATAAACCGAAGTGAAAGTAAAAAAAATGCATAGATCACATCCTATTAAGAGGAGTTTCTCTAACAAGAATTTATATATCCAGATAACGAAGTAGCCTTAAAGCGGTATTTCGCTCTTGTTATGGACTCGTCAGCTTGCCGTAGTCGATACAATACAATACAATACAACCTAACTGGGGAGTCCGGCGCAAAAGCGACGATTTCATAATATCTTCTGTAAACATTAAAAGCAACGGACATATATAAATGATCTAAAAAAAAATAGCAAAAATAGATTTGGGATCACTGAGCCCAGTCAGTAAATTATTAAAACAGTTCTTTCCGGTACAGAACAGCAGATTATGTTCCAGAGTCTCCCCATCTTTAGTGTCTTACTGGACAAATATCAGCAGCTGCAAGGTTGAAGCGGCAAGATTCCTTGACATCATTGCCAATTCTAGCTTTAGCAGAGGTATTGGCAATCCGTCTGGAAACCCTTTCAAGATGCAAAAGGTTATTAGGTTCTTTCAGGAAATTAAAAAGATGCTCTGACCACCAGTGTTCCTTCATGAATCGCACCAGTTGGCTTTAGACTTTCCTTTGCGTTCAGCTAATGTACTTGGAAACAGTACGCGCAGAAGGAGGATTCGTCCCCATGTTTGAGGATAATTTAGCCAAAGTGACAGGAACTTCATTGCCATGAAAGTCGATAAAATACGCTAGAGGTAAAAAATAGTTCAAAATGCGGGATTATTTTAAATTCTAATTGGGCACTGATTAAGTTCAGTCATCGAGCCGAGAAAGGAAAGATGTACAAATTTGTATGAATTGCAGTGTGAATTTCAGAGTACTTAGCGATGAAAATATAATACATCCTGATGCAAAGATTCTGTTAACCTGATCGACGAGAGCCGATGTATAAGTGATTCATATTATTAATGTAGAAACGGATAAATTGCTCGCATTTACATCTAGTTTAATATGAGCGATATACAGTGATCATAATATACAGTAAGTTGTTCCGTAGACTCTCGTAACATAGATTAGAGAAAGCGGGAACATAACACAGTCCTCAAGTCTCCTAGGAGACCTCAAGTCTCCTAGATTCTCCGCCCCTCTCAGTACGTTAACCCAACTTCCACACTCAATCTATTCTCTCTCCGTATCGTGCTGTCTCGTTCATTTCTTTTCTTCCTTCGAAAATTCTCGTGCGTTCTACCGCACCACGTGTAGTATGCTTCATGCTTACTGGGAGTCACCTTTTCAATATCCTCTGTCGACCGTCCGCTTTTCTGCGGTTAAGTATTTAGACTCTTTTGCCGGGCCCGCCATCTAGGTTCTCCCATTCTTACCTCGCCTCCCTTCCTGCGCTAACGGTCTAAATGATGTGTCCATTCCATCTATTATCATAATTGTCCTCTTTTAAAAAGTTCCATTGAGGTGTCAATGATCCTGTCGATCATACTTCAACTGGCCACATCTGTACTGGATTTTCAAAATTCGGATCGAGCCTGTTTCAGACCACGTGAGAGTCTCACGGACCGCCTTTGCATACTTGTTATGAACTCCTCAGCAAAGTACCACCAATAAAAAAATTCAAAATGTGGAACCCATTACCTCCAATGGCTATACCATGCTGAGGAAACTATAACAAGAACAAAAACCTACGCTCGTCACTGCTAGGTACGCTGATCATCGTTAATCATCACATTTTTTTAAAAATAATTAATGTATTCAAAAGTTAACTACCAGTATCTGAGAGATAGAGCAAGAAAGGGGGTTCGAAGAAACTGCCAAACGTGTAAAATTATTTCATCAATTCCGAATATTTCTAACCTTATTTTGTTTTTTGCGAAACGCTTTTCGGAATCTTATTTTTTACCATGCAAAAATAATTACTTTCCCCTTTTTTTTAAACTCTCAGTAGAAGTTCTCAGTGTTAAAAGACATACGAAAGGGGAAAGATACAGCTCCCTTTAACCATAAATGCAGCCCTGTAATCTGTCTATCTGAAGGAGACCTTAATTAAAACTTTCTCAGGCATTACCTTCTTGATATAAAAATTTTTAGTAATGCGTTACTGTCTCATTTACAGGGTATTTTCAATTATTTAAAACACTCTTTTCAATTAACTCGTTTCCTCGAATATTTTTTCTTAATTCATAGTATCAGAAAGTACAATATTTGTTATAGATAAAGTACGAAAAATAGAAATACGTTCTAAGTCTTTAAAAACCTTTTTCTTTTTATGTAGAACTCAAAATCGTCTATTTCAATGGTATGTTATATAGATTATAAACATAATACATGGAAGTACTAAATTAGACACATTATTTTATGCTGTTAATTTTAAAAGCAATAAGTTTAATGATAACGCTTACTGAATGGGTTAATTGAAAATTTTGTAATCCTCTTTTTATTAAGATCGGTGGGTAAATAAGCTTGAAATGGAAACTACTTAAATTTCTTCCTTCTTTGAACTGTAGAGAAACAGAAACTTATTATATGACTCCATCTGCATGAACTCTTAAATAGCTTAAACAGAAATTGAAAAGTTAAAATTGGTGTTTTATAAGTGGTTTGGCTCTAATAAGAATTAAAGAACATTAGTAGCTTTTAGTAAGTATGAAATTAAATTCGATCGTTTCCCATACATTTATGAAAAAGGTTCTTTCTGCATTCATTAAAATCCAGTTAAAGATTTTAAATTAGTGCTATTACAGAACTCACATTTCTATTAATATGCACAAATAAAAAATTTTCATATTCCAAAATAACGTTTGTAAATGCAAAAGATTTCATTTGAATGGAAAAAGAACAATACTTATTTTAAGCCATTTGTCATTTAACACGTTCTAATTAATATAATATTGATATAATATTTATATACTAACTTATCTTTAATTAATATCAAACACAAGATGGGTAGTTTGGGATTATGAAGTAGAAGACACAAAGTTAAGGAATCCATTCATTCATAAAGCAAATTCATATACTTAAAAATTCAGACAAACACTATAAATTACATATAATTTAAAAATTGCTTTCTTACAAAATTAAGTTTTAAAATACACTGAAGTGCCACTGAATTAGGGATACCTACCTAGTAACGAGTTGGGCCTCCTCTGGCCTTGATAACAGCTGCCACACGACGAGGCTTAGATTCAACAAGTTTCTGGAAACGTTCCACGGGAATGGCTTGCCAAATATTGGCTAAAGCTGTCCATAATTCAGTAAGGTTCTTTGGTGCTGTGTGATGGCCTTTCACGCCTTGTTCCAAAACAACCCAAAGATGCTCAATAGGATTTAAATCTGGGCTTCTAGGTGGCCAATTCATGACAGAGAAGTCAGAGGAATGCTCATCCAACCAGCCAGTAGCCAGCCGGGACTTGTGTGAGGTGAAGTTGTCTTGCTGGAAAACTTCATTACCGTGCGGATAACAGAACAGCATAAACGGATGGAGGTGATCACCCAGAAACTCTACGTACCGAATTGCATTGAGGGAGGTTGGTACACGTACCAAAGATCCCAAACTGTGCCACGAAAAAACACCCCAGACCATGATTGAGCCACCATGCCCTTGTACAGTTCCAGCCAGGCATGCAGGATCCATGACTTCATGAGCCTGACGCCATATTCTCAGCCTCCCGTCGGCGTTAAGTAGTTGGAATCGAGACTCATCACTCCATGCTACTCGTTTCCATTCCTCTACACTCGAGTAACTGTGTTCTCTTGCCCAGGCAAGACGTGCAGCCCGATGGCGAGTATAGAGCAATGGTACTCTCGTAGGTCGACGACTCCCGAAACCCATACGGTGAAGCGAGCGTTGCACAGTCCGTTTACTGACTGTACGACTGGCACCGTCATTAAACTGGGTGGTAATTTGAGCTAATGTTTGGCTTCGCTGGCTACGTACAATACGCCTGAGCCGTCTCTCACCACGAACTGTCAAGGCTAATTGTCCGTTTGCAGTTTGCCCGATCGCTAGTTTTTTTCCACCATCCATGTATTCTTGGTATACTCTTGACACTGTCGAACTTGAAAATTCTAGCTGTCTGACGATTTCGAAAATTGAATGGCCCATGCGTCGCGCACCTACGATTTGTCCGCGATTGAAGGCGTCTAAATCATCAGTTTACCCATACTGGCAATTCCAACGACTAATTCAGAACAACCGCAGTACGCGCTATATATGCAGTTACCACAGCTCCCTCACCTGCGCATACATGATGCGCAGCGCTACACAGTTTGCATAGGCTTTGTTATCCCTAATTCAGTGGCACTTCAGTGTATTTAAATCAGTTTTATTTTAAGATATACTAACATTTTTACAGAGAATACAATAAAAAATAAAACAAAGTAGATATCTATGAAAACTGCTGAGAATATTAGAACATTTCATAAATCAAAATTCTTAAAACTTCTCTATTCTTCATATAAATGTATATATTTGTATCAGTGTAGTAGCACCGATTTTTTTGCGTAGAAATCAATTACCTAATCAATTACCTTTTAGCTTCAAGTTCAAATTATAACATCACAATAATTACAAGATAAAAAGAACTTTTTATATACCATGTTTTTAAATTTTCTGTTGAATCATATAAACTTGATAATTCTCTCTTAATTGAACAAACCTTCACTTAATTATTTTTTTTCACTTTATTTTATTTAATTTTAGTCACTTTTTAGTCGTTTTCACTATCCACAGACTTTATAAACTTTGATTTTTATAATTTTTTATTTGTTTCGCACAATATTTTTGTAAACAAATTAAATTCACATGCATTCTGTTTTCAAAATAGTCAAACGCCGTTACAAAAAAGTGCAAGCATTGAATTCGATCGAAGTGCCACCTTGCGGATTTCTTCGGCTAATTGTATTAAAATAATGCATTGTCATCGTGTTCTGAGCTATTCTAAAAGTTTCAAATATCTAGCTAGTCTGGAAGTTAGTTAAAAATCGATTGCAAGATTTGGACTAGACAAACACACACACAAACAAACACACAAGAAAGCAAGTTAATAAAAACATGGTAAAAATAACTCCCGTCCTGCACCATCGAAATAATCGTCAGGTGTTTGTAACTTAGATTGGAAGATGACATATAATAAACCACATTTATCACTGATTAGCTTCTATCTCCTATGAATCCTTAGTCTCTTATCGATCGTCTTTCCGATCATTTTTTCGATCGTCTTTCAATTTAGCGACTCCCAATCTTCAACCACTTCTTTCTCACAAACGTCCTCCCTTTAATCCTTGATTGCTTACACAGTCAATCTTTTATATTACTGCAATACGATTTCATATTACATGAACGTAAAACAAAATATAAAGATTTCTAGAAAGATTATACGAAATAGATTTAACCAGATTAAATGACTTGCTCCCAGTTTACATAAATATATATATATATATATATATATATATATATATATATATATATATATATATATATATATATATATATATATATATATTTCGTCTTGTGCAGAGATGTTAAAAATATGGTGTCATTTTATGTCCCTTTGGTGTCAATTTCACCCATTAAAAAACAAAAAGAATGCATACTGATCAGCTATCTTTTCTTGCATTGGAATCGCTAACTATTCTACTTGTCCACTCTGCCTTAGTGGTGCATAGATGTACAGCTCTATAGATCATGTTCACACTTTCCAAAAAGTATTAAACTGCGAGATAGTTCCTTGCATACAGAAAGCTGTCTGGATTGGTGTTACACATCGTTGCTGTTTTCTGTGCCATCCTTTCACATTAGTTATTTGTATACATTCAAACCTGTTTTTGTGTGGTAGATAGGAACCGCAAAAAAAATATTCATATGCAACATAAATAGCTATAAAAAATAATTTTTCACAAGGTATTATAGAAAAAAAAATTCTGCGAGGGAGAGATAACGCGTAAAAAAAGTCTCACTTAGAAAATATCTCAAAGCTTTACGAAATAGCGAGAAAGTACATTCCAAACAAAATAAATAATTAAATTGCACATGGAAACATTTTGAAAAATTTTAATTTCTCATTTTAAACATGGAACATTTTTCAAAATGTACATAATTCGATACTACTCGTCGTTGTCCAAAAAGCGCATATTCTTGTGGTGAACTGGTTAGTAATCGCTTTCGTCACTTGAACATATTAGAGTTGATTCATTTTTTGTTACCATGTTGTCCGTGATAAATTTCTGCGATGACGGTCGTTTGATCATCTGCTTTTAAATGTCGAGATATCCAGATATACACCGTTGAGATTGGCCTAACCTCGTTGCGAACTTACATATGGCGAGAAAGTGTTTAAGGAAAGTATTTGAGGTATTGCCTAGAGTTTCTACGAAAAAACTGTCCGCAGATTTCCTTGTTAATCAAGCAATAACTGGACATGGCTGTATAGGGGGTCTATCAAAACAGATTTTTTGCAAAAACAGATCTTTGTGAGTGTGGCAACATACAAACTATAAAGCACTGTATATACAATTGTAGCAAATGAGCTGAAACACGAAAAAACTTACCTTTGGGCTTTGAAGATTGGGCCCCTAGTAAATTATTTACGGATTATTATTGTAGAAGGTATATCAAGAATATTATGCAGGAACTTATGAATACGCACTTCCCCCTACAAGGTGAAGGTGGAAAGATTGAAAAAAAAAAGTTCCTCAGATTGAAAAAAAAAGTCACATAAACGAATTGTAAAAAGAAAAACTTTGAGACCCGGGTGGGCTGGATAGCCGGCGGGATGATTAGTTTTTATTATTGAAGGGCCGTATAACCTTCAGGTGCGCAAGGCGGCGATATTACTTACATATTGCGAACAGAATCTCGACACATATTCATATACCGAATAAAAGTAATCACACAAAACAAATCGCATAAAAAAATTGCATAAATAAAGACAGCGCAAAAATAGGTTTGACTGAATTAGTTTTATTTTGTAGTTTTTTGTATTTATGAGCATTTTATATGTATCGTTTGATGTTGTTCATTACCTATTTTTCTGCATTTGTTGAATCCATGTCTTGTTAGTTTTCTTTGAACCAGGGTGCATGTATTAGGTCAAAGGGATTTCGTCCGTTACTGTCTGACCGAAAAGCAAATCATATGCAGAATGGTTTTATAAAACTTTTCAGTCACTTTAGTTTAAAACATACATATGATTCTACACCGATAAAATATATTGTTTTTTTTCAATTTTCTTTTCATCTGCACAAAGCTAAATAAATGGTTTTTGTGAAACACAAAGCACTTAAATTACTAGCTTATTTTGGGTTGATATTTTCTCACAGCATATTGAAACTATAGCACGCAATGGGTACTAAAATGCTATCCCATGAAACCACTAAAAAGTTAACATTTGGTTTCTACCAATAAAGAACGAAATGAATGTCTCACATTTCCATTTTCCCCATTTCTCTCTCTAGACTCGTAAACATGTCGAAAAAAATATCTGGAGAGCTAAATTTTAACACATTCCTCCCTTCCCTAGAGATAAGAGCGTCAAGAAGAGTTTTTTTTCAAAAAATAAGAAATGGTTGTCATGGCGAAATGAAAGCGTCTTAAGGTACATCTAGTTTGTTCTTCAGTTTGAACATATAAATTCTGTCACAAAGAAACCTTTGCAAGGATAGAGTATTCTAAATTATTTATAAGGGATTTCCGGAAATATTATTATTATATTAATTTTATCATACATGAATTGTTGATTTCCATGAAAGCCTTCTTCCCGATAAAATACATCCTATTACAGTTCATGAACGAAACATAGGAGTACTGAAATTGTTTCAATTTTCGTTTTATACTTTTAAATACCTTGTAAGTTTTAATCTACAAGCCATGTAAGGGATCTTACATAAAAACCATTGCACATATGTTTATATGTAAGGGTTTTTATGTAAGGGTTTATATGTAAGGGTTTTTATGTGTTTATTATAATATGGCTCTTGACTTTTACAAAAAGGCTCAAAATAATTTTTTTTTAAATTTATAAAACTCATTTCTTACTAAATAATTTCATAATTTTAAATAGACTTAAACATTATCTCATATATATATATATATATATATATATATATATATATGTGTGTGTGTGTGTGTGTGTGTGTGTGTGTGTGTGTATGTGTTTGTTTAAGGGCGATCTCTCTCCCTTCACGAGGCTTAACCGCCCCTGGTTCCGTTACTTTTCGTTGTAGGAATATATGGTACACAGTTGACGAATCCAGACACGATATTTGGTCCCAAAATTATTTACTAGACCATACACATATACTGGGACACACCACACCACACATTCTATATATATATATATATATATATATATATATATATATATATATATATATATAAATTATAAATTTGCATTCATCAAATAAAAACACATGCAAGCAACTTTCGAGGTGCGAGCTCTTGTACACCGACCTTTTTCCTTGAAAAGCGGGAGAGCGAATGTCCAGTCTGATTGTCCAGTCTGATTGTCCAGACTGAATGTCCAGTCTGATTCTCATTTCCCGCTAAGCGGGTTGCTTCACACACACCCTCGCTCGACCACCTCCAAGTAAGCAATTTCGGTCGGTGTGTCACCGAAGGAGAAACGGTAGGGGAAGAATAGGTCCCTATATATATATATATAACAGTTCCGTAACTGACTGACTGACTGACTGACAGACAACGCGCAGACCAAACCCCTGGACCTAAATTAAGCTGCAATTTTGCATGGCGATTCTTCTTATAGTGTAGGGATGCACTGAGAAATATTTTTTGAAAAATTCTTATAAGATTTTTTTAAATTAAATTTTTAAGCTAGCTTTTTTAGTAACTTTTTTAAAATTTGCATTTCAAATAATAATTTGAGGGTTATAAAATTTATATCACGAGAAAAATCATAAAAATTCCTTTAAAATGAAATCTTTTTAGAATCTTTACCCCCATTTTCTAATTTTGTTGAATTTTTAAAGTTTAATGCTTAGAATTTTAATTTATTAAATGCTGATCACGTGATTTTTTTCTGGTACTTTAAATGATTTTATCGTCACGTGCATAACAACGAAATAGACATAAAAATATTTTTTTTTCTTCCTAATGCGGCAGACGATTGGAAATTATCCAAAAAATATTGAAATGCAGTAAAATATATGTTCCTAAAACTGTACTATATTAACTGCCCTATATTCTTTAGTATATTCTATTAGATTTAATTTGAATATTTTCTTCTACACTATTTTGCCTGTAAAAATATCCGTTGCAATTTTTTTATAAATATATTTTTTCTTTTTATTTCACCCATTTCATACATTGATCGTTGTATTTATTATAAATATATACATATTTTTGGCATTAATCCGATACATTGAGCATTGAATTTAATTTCAATGTACTCCGTAGCGAAGTACGCATTTTCAACTAGTATACATACATATATATATATATATTTATTTATTTATTAGTATTTATATATATATATATATATATATATATATATATATATATATTTATTAGTAATTTATATAGTAGATTTAATGCAAATACTTTAAGTCCTAGATACTTTTCTCTATGAAAATGTTAAACTGTCTTGATGCTTTAATTCGGATGAAACGTTGTTGTGTAATGGTATTCTAAGAGAAATTTTTAAGCTCGTTTTATAATTAAAAATGGTTGAAATCCTTTTTACTCTTAATTCAGAATAAATTTCTGCTGCGGTTCTACATAAACAGGATTATTTTACTCTGGTTTGGTTTGAGCTAAGCAATCCAATTATAAAATTTTCATCATCAAAATTTACGTGTAAGCAAAGGATTTAAAGTTTAAGAATACATATTGACAGATTGGTATTTATGTACACTGATAATTAACAAAAGTATATTTTTCTGTTAAAATATTATTATTTAATGCAACTTCTGATAAAAATGTTTCTAAATATTCTGTATTTTTACTCTATTTATCAATAAGTATTATGGATTTTTTTTTTGGTAATCGGATGTTGTCCATTAATCAATTTATACAATAATTCATAAAAACGAAATATTGACTTAAATGTAACAATGAATTTTGAAATACCTAAGCCTAATTGGAAGATCAAGAAATCGGAAACAAACACATTATATGAACGCCTTATTTGAATAGTGGTCCAACTCCACTTTTAAAAAAATGGAGTTAGCCTCACTTTCATGTTCATACAAGTCATTTCTATCTTATTTTTAAACTGGTACACCTCCAGCTTATTTCCGCTGCCAACAGAGGGCATCACAAGTCATACTTCAGCAATCATTTGTCAGCACTCATTAGACTTTAAGGCTCTGTATCTCAAAATGAGCAAGAATGGAGTTGGACCACTACTCAAATAAGGCCTTCATATACTACAGTTTACATGAAACATTTATAACATAAAAATTAAAGGCTCATACTTTTCAATGTCACTGAATGCTGATTTCAAGTTTACAATATGTTTTTAGCTGAGAACATATGATATAAGTGGAATTCTATGAATTCTTAGATGTTTTCAAACCAGAGTGATATACAGACATTTTGCTATATAAATGCAATGTTTCTGAAAAATAAAGATTTACCGGGATACTATAAACATCAGAAAGTATAGTTTGAAAGGGAATCACGATGGTTTGCCACAGTTTAAATGTCTGTTTTTAGTTTACGAATTTTTTGCTCGAAAGGTACTTGGGACGTGCTATTCTCTAGTTTAATGATAAACATTACCTCAGATACATAATTTCAGGTTTTCTTTTCTACTTATGTGTTATAAGAACAAAAATGTCCTGATCAACAGGTCGACAATGTCTCTTGCCCCTCATACATATTTTGTCCACTACCTTTACAATGTTTACCTTTAACTCTGTTTGAAAACACATGCATTGCGAAGAAACAACATCCTGCAAATTTGTAGCAATATCTAAACATTTCTGTAAAATTTTTACACATTATTTACAAATGACATGTATATCAGCTTAAGGGGACAGTGGACCTTGAAACCTAACTTAGTTTGTTTTCAATGGATTTGCTTGAAATGTGAATATGTGATTAGTACCATAGATATGTAAAAGTGGTTAAAATTTAAACATGAAATATTCATAATTTATGAATTATGAATTATTAATTATATCAAAAATTGGCCTCATTAAAAATGTTCCATGCGCATTTCTTTTGCATATAATACGGTAATTTTTATTTACAGGATACCTTATAGAACTAACAATGAAACTTATTGCTTATTTTAAGCATTCATTAAAAATATAAAGAGAAAAAAATAATAATAGTGAAAACACCCTTTTTATTACGCAAAATACCTATAAATCATCTTTTCGAGTACAAAAAATAGAAATTCAGAGCTACGAAGCATAATTTTTTTTCAATAAGATTTATTTGATATACAGTTAAGTATATAAAACTTAAATTTCAAAGCAATACAATATTTAGAAATGCGCCTGGAGGAGTTTGAATATTCGTATGACATGAAAATATTTATTTTGAGAAAAACACATTTAAAGTCATTGCTATTTGTAACCACATAATATCTACACGAAATACAAATGCCTATAACTAGGACAGTAATCACAGTAATTAAAAATTCTTTTGCAACACATTCCTACTCGTCCGTAGTTTCACAATTCAATAAAATAAAAAAATCGAATTTTTGGACAAATTTCTCAATTTTGAAAGTCCGCTCTCTCCTTAAGAATGACATATTTTTTTATTTCATAATGGAAACTGATAATGGTCAATTCAATTGTGGGTTGGCAGTGTTTGTGTAGAATCCGTGGACAAAAATATTCAAAACCTAAAAAAATTTCAAAATATATTCACAAAATTCTATAATCATTGCACAACATTCTGGAATTTTATACGGGAATCAAATTAAATTTATTCACTCTGATTAAAAATAAAATGTTGAATACACAGTTTTTTATCTATATTTTAGTCTCTTGGCGAATCATCTTAATCGAATTTTTTCATTGTATATTTTGTAAAGCATTCTGGACCCTAATAATCTGCTATTTTCTTTGCGATCTAAAAGGCGAAAATGTCTCAAAAGGCAAAAATAATCCCATCATTCTCTATAAATATTAGTTGAAGTTTCTTTAATATCATTATTCGAATTAAATTTTGCTTTCACTGCGACTACTTTAATTTAATTAAATTTATTAAGCGGAAAAAGGGAAAAATCTACCACTGGAAAAATTGAACTTTGATAAAAGAAAAAATCCATATTTGTCTTATTAAGTGAAACGAATGAAGTCAGAACTTATCGAAATTTTTTTTGATTAAAACTTCTGTTTATCATAAGATTCTTGAACAATCTTCTATTTTTCATGGGTTGTGTAAAGGAATTTATATTTAATGAGGTCATATGCACCGCATCCTTGCGTAATTGAAGGAAGACACTTGTTTAATTTTATTCTTTAAAATGATCTTATTGTATTAGTGTATTGTACTTTTGAATTTACATTCTATAGACTGATATAGTTCTTTTCACTGTAACAAATCTCGTTACGAAGTTAAATGTTTAAGATGTCATATACGTAATTACCTTCAGTTATGAAAAACAGAGCTTTATAATAGAAAGAATCATCTCCCGTCTCTGACAGTTAAACTGCCCTGGGAATGTGGGGAAATTTCATTTTTAAGGTCTTTCATTTCAAATTCTTTCATTCATTCAATGAAAGAGGAGTATGGCCGTAAATGGAATGCGTACATGGAATGGAACGTACATGGAAATGGATGCGTACATGGAATTTGGCCTATGCATATTACATATTTTTAGTCGATGATCAACACTTCATCAAGAACTTTTCCCTAGAGTTCATCTCACTAATTAGTAAAGGATTTTCTGACATTTTTTTCCTTTACTTTTTAGGTGAAAGATTTTAGGATGCTACAATTATCCATAAATAACACGGTCCATAACAGCTCATTTGGAATTTCAAATGTATAAAGCTTGAGCTCTAACGGAAGATCTCCAAACGGACTCTCTTCTTAATCAATTTTGACAATAATAAAAAAAAATCCTGACTTGAATGTGTTTCTTCATAAAATAATCATTAGGTTCTCGAAAATAATCCTAATTTCATACAAGCTATGCATTTTGTGTTAGTATTCCAAAAACAATTATTTTTTATTGTCAATATGCTGGTTAGATTGTAGAGCAATATAACTTTTGTGTAGGGGTATTTCCGAGAGATATCAGAACATAACGAAAGGTGACGAAAAGTAAATAACGAAAGGTAAATATCGAAAGGTGACGTGGTTACTTTGTGACACATTGACACTGTCACAAAATAACCCACAAAGTAGACCCATCTCCTCTAGCCGCTTGCTGTTGTATTTTTATGTCCACTAAAATACCACTGGAGTGATAGAAGTATTGACTATCTGGAAAAAAAACTACCCGAAGGAGCAGAATTAGCCGAAACAGGAATTTCCTCATCTTTTCAAAGAACTAATGGCTGTCCTGGGCACCCGATGACTCTTCGATGCCATATATATATATATATATATATATATATATATATATATATAGATAAAACTATCCAACATTTGTAACAGGTATATAAAATTGTTTATCAAGATTTTGAAAGCGTTTTACTGTCTAACTATGTGTCAAGTAATTTTTTCTCTTGGAATTCAAGGCGAAAACACAGATGTCACAAAGTAGCCCAACTCGGCGGGGCAACTTTGTGATACATTTTAACTTTAATTTCTTAATGCTAATTAAAGATCCGGGTTAGAGCAATATATTACTACGTAGGGAAAGGATGTACCAGTGTTTTACAATTATTCGTTTTGGGCTGCTTTTAAAACTGATAGTCTAGCACAGGAAAAAACTTAAAATATTTCACAGAGTTTCCTACGGAATATATCCTAACGCCTTTTCACTTTTGACCCCTTTCGTAAGAGTTGCTTTACTCAGAGTAGGTTCTTTACTCTGAGTCCCTAATTCCTTTCTTTTCCACAGAGAGATTCTAGGCGGTTTTCAATCTCATACATTTAACATGGTCATATTTGTAAGTGTAGACATGTTGTTGTTGTTGTTGCATATGCCCCCTGTTCGGAATATATTCCAGACCAGGTCCATATAGCCTTGCGACTGAGGGGTGCGGCTCATGTTTATAACGACACCACAAGGATCGGAGTCCGATTGAGGTAGGTGCCACCTCAATATTGACCGATCAACCTCAGGGGTGACATCTGGGGGTGTCCTATACCCCCATATTGACAGCAAAGAAGGATTTTCCAGTCTAAGGATTTCACGTGCCCATAACTGAACTAGACACGAAGGTATTTAATGGCGCTTGTCGGAATTCGATCCGAGCACACTCAGTAACAAAAACCAACATTATACCACTAGGCTGTTAAGTATAGACCTGCTTATACTCAGAGAACGATCAAGAATTTTACAAAATTTAATGCAAATTTAAGTCGATTAGTTTCTAAAATCAGTCCTTTTCCAACCTCTGTGATCAGTTTGATCAGCCATCTTTCTAAACCTAAATGTCAGTTAGTTTTCATCTATTTTCTGCCACAACTTAAAGAATAGATGCATGTTCTAATATCAGGAAAGAAGACTTTGGAATCTTTATTATCTCTCCTTAACCCTTTACCACCATAGTCATAATAATGTCCTTTTTAAGGGGATACGTCTCAGAGACAACTAACCTTAATTCAATAAAACGTAGTTTCTTTAATTCAATGCAATCAAATCAACTATGGCAGTGAAGTTCTTTATAGAAAAATTTTACTTACAGAAATTATCAAATTTATAGAAAAATTTTACTTACAGAAATTATCAAATTTATAGAAAAATGTTACTTACAGAAACTTTCAGTAAAATGTAATTAAAGAATTTTTCTGAACAATGTTTTAAAATACATAATTGCCGCTAAGGAAATTATAATATAAAAATATCGGTTTCCTTTTCCTTCTATAATGCATCTCTAAACTTGTAAATTATATGAAACATAAATTATTAATATGCATCATTGAATATGTATTAAGAAAATTTTAAAGGAATGATCAGAATAACAAAAATTTAGATACTGCAATTTGTTGAATTTTTGCAATCTTCGAAGATTTGTTCTAGTGAAAAAAGTTTTTCATCCTAACAGTGTAAATAGATTGTATTTCTTTTGATCCCTGGAGAAAACTAAAAAAGGATTTTTATGTGTTTCTAGATTATCTGTTCTATTTATTGGAATTACATTACCAATACCTATTCGAATTTCGCCTCTCACATCTCATTTCAATCTTAGCTGTTTCGTTTTTCTTTCAAACTTCGATCTCTTTAATTAATGAGCCAGATCTTTCAGAAAATCCGTTTTCTTAAAATTTGTATTATTTTTCTAATTTAGATAAAGGTTTTGAGATTTTATTTAAATAAGTTCTAATTTAAAAAAATATTTCCTTTCCCATCTTTAACTGCGATTCCTTAATTCTGTATTTACTTAATCTGAATTTTTTTTTTCAAAGTAATTTATCCCAAGAGTTGTTTCCAGTGCCACCAGTATAATATTGTATTTCGCTGTTAGATTGCAGTAGAAAAGAAAACCAATAGACGAATATATAATAATTTCGATTTATATACTTAAATACTTATTATAATATATTTTACGACAGTTTTATTTTTAGGCTGAAAATTCTTGAATCGTATTTCTTATGTTGTAAGCATGTTTGTATTGATAAGTTATAATTGATTTCATTGTCATCGTCATTTTGTTTTGAATTAAATACAAGAATCAAAATTTCATTAAATTTAAGTGAGTTGTCCCTGAAACATAGATCACGTGAAATCGGGACATTATTCTGGCTACGGTGGCTCAGGGTAATATAATAAAGGTTTCGAATCCTTTTCATATGCTACTGAACATGGATTTAATCTGCAACTTTCGATTCTAAAACGAAGAAAAAAGTGATCAAAGCTTATCACCCTGGCGTCAAATTGACATAAAAATATCGAAAAAATACTGGTTTTAATAACTTGTAACCCGAGTGAACTTTGGAAATCTATAAATATACCTGACATTGGCATTGGAACTCAGTGTTCTTTTCCTCTGAGAATTTAATGTATTGAAAGTGCGTTAGGTGTATTGTATTGAAGACTATGTTATCCTGACTTGCATTTTTAGAGTTTTCTGCTGCATCGAAGACAGTTGTTACGTGTTTTCTGTTTGAATTTCTGTATGCGCCTGAAGAATTTACAGAATAATAAATTTTATTTTGTGTGCACTTTCTGAAGAGATTTTATTCAATCCTATCGAACCCAGGAAAACGGAACAATATATATATATACATACATATATATATATATATATATATATATATATATATATATATATATATATATATATATATATATATATATATATATCATTTATCCAAAGAATGCAACTACTAAATCCATACGCATGACGCAGCCTAGCAACTAACACATAAAGAACAACAACACAGGTGCATTAGCACCCTAAAGATAGAAAGATAGGTGAATCAACACCCAGAATCTTTAAGGCTATATGCATGGCCAACACTTCACCATCAAAGGAGGTACCGATATAGCCCTATATTAATTATATATATATATATACTAGCTGAAAACCCGCGCTTCGCTACGGAGTACATTGAAATTAAATACAACGGTCAATGTATGCAATTAATTCCAAAAAAAAATAAATATATATATATTTATAATAAATACGACGATCATTGTATACAAATTAATGTAAAAAAAACATTTATAAAAAAATCGTAAGGGATATTTTTATAGACAAAATAAAGTCCAATCGTCTGCCGCATTAGCAAGAAAAAAATATTTTTTTGTCTATTTGTTTTTGGCACGTGACGATAAATTTATTTAAAGTACCAGAAAAAGAAATCACGTGATCAGCATTTAATAAATTAAATTCTAAAAATTAATCTTTAAAAATTCACCAAAAATCAGGAAATGGAGGTAAAAATTCGAAAAAAATTTCATTTTGAACGAATTTTTATGATCTTTCTCGTGATATAAATTTTATAACCCTCAATGTATTATTTTAAATGCAAACGTAAAAAAAGTTTAAAAAACAGCTTAAAAATTTAATTTAAAAAAATCCAAGAAGAATTTTTGAAAAATCTTTCTTACTGCACCCCTACACTATTAGAAGAATCGCCATGCAAAATTTCAGCCCTTTAGGTCCAGCGCTTTGGTCTGTGCGTTGTATGTCAGTCAGTCAGTGAATGAATGAATGAATGAGTCAGTTACGGAACTGTTTTATATATATATATATATATATATATATATATATATATATATATATATATATATATATATATATATATATATATATATATATTTATTTATTTATTTATTTCCAATGGGAAGACAAAAGAGATTACAAAGGAACGATGAAGTAGAAACAGAAGGACCCTAGGAGCGTTCTTGCCCTAGGAGCGTTCTTGCTTCCCAATATCTCGACACCTCTGTAGATCCGCGAAGAGCCCCACGTCGGAGAAGGTGGTCCATTTCCATTACTTCTCCAGGATCGGATAGTGGGCAAAAAGGCTAGGTTGAAATGCCTATGTGATGCAGATGGGTGGCGAATCAATCGTGTCCCGTAGACAGACGGAAGGCCGTAACTGCACCACGTCTGGGTATACACCACGACATGTATAAAAGAAGGTCTTAACCTCCTCCAACTCTTCAAATTTGTACGATTCTGAAGATCCCCCAAGAAATTAGATGTAAATAAATTTTTCAGAAACAATTTAATCTTCCAATAGGAAGTAGATATATTTGGATGTTGTAGTAAGTTCGCACCTCTTTTTGCAAGGAAGTCCGCTTGTTCACTACCCAAAAGACCACAATGGCCAGGATCCCATTGGAGACTGACTAATTTTCCCTTTAGGGTTAGAGTTCTCAGAAGTTCTTGGCACTGGGAAATCTCATTGTCAATAGTTAGTAATTGCTTTAAGGCTATACGCATGGCCACCACTTCATCATCAAAGGCGGTACCGATATAGCCCTAAATATATATATATATATATATATATATATATATATATATATATATATATATATATATATATATATACAGAGAGAGAGAGAGAGAGAGATAATATTATTTTTTTATTACTAATACTGTGACTTGACAATGAAAATTGAGAAAAACGAAACAACAAAATACAAAAGCAATATGTCATCATCATATTCAGCCTCTTGCCTCCCAACTACGCCTTGCCAATAAAGACTCATGGAGCCTTTGCAGGAGATGCAGAACACATTAAGCAGAACACCAAAGCAAAAAGAGGTTTCCGCCAAGCAGTCATGGCTAGTGATGAATCATGGCCAGTTCTGAGGCCAGTAATGAGTCGCACAGCCTCACTACGAGGTCCATCAGGGATATTTACTCCAGTGAATTTATATTTACATCATTTTTATAACTTCAAAATCATTCTTATGTATTCCCTTTCGCTCTCAAATTACTCTTTTTACAGAAACCTCTCATACACAAATTTACTCATCAACCAATTCAGAATAGTTATTCTCGCATCCATTTTAAAAAATCCTATCCAAAGTCTACTTCTCTGTATCATGACTTAAAAAATAATAATAGCTATTCGCGATTTATGAGGCTAATATGTGGTCCTTAAGGATAAAGATGGAATCACGTTGAATGCTTTTCCAAATCAATCACTTAAACCTGATAAACACTTAAGTATATCACTTGTGAAGTATTAGGCTAGTAGTAATTTTAACTCGGTACACAGGGAGTATAAACTTAAAAATGCAAGAAGTAAATAAGCTATAAAATTAAGTATTATGACGCCGTTTCCATAAATACAGAGTGACACCGTCGGAAGGAATTTCAGTTCCGTTTCCAAACTAAAATTGGTGAGTAAGATTTTGCATGTGTTTTGAAATTTTGTTGTTATGCAAAATTGAAGTGTTGCTCTGGGGATTTTTATTACATAAATTGGTACAATCGGATATATATATCATATAAATATATATATATTAGTTGGCTTGAGGAGTTAGATGTGACGTTACAGCTAGAGTAATAGTGCGACGTAATAATTTGCATTCATATTACATGTCGACTATGTTATGCTGGGAAACCACCCCTAATAAGGCAGAATCTATGAGAACATATGCTACATAACAATTGTATACTAGTTTACTTCCCTAAGGTTTGGGTTTCATGGAATTTCATCAAACATTACTACTGTCTGTTTAAAAAGTCATTTCGCTCTTTATGTCATTATCAAATAATTAGTTTTTTATAACATGTCATATGTTACGTATAAGCTACATAAAATGTTCCCAGCTTCTTCTTCAAAACGAACATTTTAATTTCTTCTAAAATTTTTCAGACGTCATTCGTAACAATTTCATTCTTTACAAAAGCCAAAAACTGGCGTTTTTTTTTGTTTATCTAGACAGCAGTTTTAAAACACATTAAAAATAATTAAAAAAAACTAAATCTTGAAATTATTAAATGCAGTTGAATGTCTTTCCGGAGCTTTCATCAAATTCGTTTAATTGGCTTGAAAATCCAAATGTTTAAGGTCAAAATATTCCCCACGAAATTCTTTCCTTTATTTCGACTAAAATAAAAGGAAATATGTTACATTATAAGGTTAAAAAATATACATTCCAGCAGACCTGTTGTAAAACGATTAATAAAAACATGAACTTCAGACTAATTAAATGTAAAATTTTATAAGCGCATTCTGACGTATGCGCAAAAAGAAGAAAATAATCTGAATTTTCCTTAAGGAATAATTTGGTACTTTGAAGAACATCGAAAAAAAAAAGTTGCCCTGGATGTTTTTCTTTCTCCAGAAACCCAATATACGGTGTTTTATTAAAAGGAAATGCGTCCAAAAAATTCCCACAATTCAAAACTTTTAACTGAAATAAAATTTAATATATTTTAATTAATTTCAAATCGTGCATGTCCAATATGTAAAAACATCAAAAGAATCCGGACTGAGAATTCATTATAATTCACTTAAGATCAAAAGGTTCTTTACTTTAATTCCTTGTTTATGGTCTTTTATTCAAGAATTTTTTTTAGTTAACAGATTGTAAGAGCTGAATGTATGATTACTGTTCCTGGAAGTCATTTCTTTTAATTTGTATTTGATATTCTAATTTTGGAATGCAAAACAGGGCTTAGTCATAAAAAAAAATAACTTGGATAAGATTGCAATAATTGGAGGAATGCTCCAATACGCAAATCTCAGAATATAATTGTTTTCTATCTTTGTGTCTATCTCTATCACACACTGATACGCACAAATATATATATATATATATATATATATATATATATATATATATATATATATATATATATATATATATATAGATATATATATATATATATATATATATATATATGTATATATATATATATATATATATATATGTATATATATATATATATATATATATCTCTATTTATATATATTTATATATATATATATATATATATATATATATATATATATATATATATATATATATATATAAATATATATACAGAGGCTGTTCACACATTTTTTAGACGATGTATATTGTATTCACAAAACTAAATTACATAAAATTCTTGTGTTTTAAATGTTCTATTGGACATCCCTTATTCTGAACTATCTTTCGACACCGCAATTTCCAGGATAATAATGCCTTTTGAAGTGTCAGAAGAGGTATTCTATCCCATTCCTCCTGAACAGCTTTCCAGAGTCCTGTAAGGGTTTTGGGACGACGTTTGGATAATGCAGATTTTAAAAGTCCGAAAGCACAAAAATCTATAGGTGATACATGGGGAGATTTAGTAGGGATATCAGTGAAGGGTATGGCCTTGATACCAGTTTTTTGTTCCATTTCTTTTAGGAAATTTACAGTGGATTTTGATGTGTGACTGCTAGCTTTGTCCTGATGGAGTCTCACAGATTGATGGCACTGTGGGTAAAGCGATGGTATTTCATTCAGAAATATTGGCGATAAAATATGTTCCTGATAGCATTCGGAGATAATCTTGACATTTTTTTCCACTGTCTTTACTTTTAACTTGCCATTATAAGAAAAACCAGCAACAATCATGAATCCCTTAGAAAAACTTTCTTTCGATTCTTCGAACCGTGTACTTAAATTTTTTTCTCCCCTTTTATGATAATAAATGGCTCTTTTTTTGTTGTAATCATTTAAATCCACCCATGATTCATCTATTGTGACAACTGTTTTCCATTTTTCTTTGGATAAGTGTTTCTCATATAGAATTCTGCATCGTGTCCTGCGTTCAGCGATATGATTTGGAAGAAGACGATGCACATTGCAATTTTTCGCTTTCTTAAGATTTAAACCAACGTTTATCATTTTGTTTACAGTGGACACCGAGCATTTTAATGATTTTGCAACTGTCCTTTGACTAGGGGGATTATCTTTTAACATTAAACAACGTACCTTTGCAATAGTCGAAGATGTCCCTTTTTTCCTTGGATACTTGTTTGGAATTTTTGTCCCACTTGAGGCTCTAATTTGACGTTTTAATCCTTTCTTGTTGACGATATTACCTATCGACGCTTTAGATATCACAAAACCATGACTCTCACATCGTTTTTGGATAACGGAGTATGCATATTTCTCTTCGGAAAGAGCATAAATGTAGACTTCGAACCACTGCTTTGTTAAAAACGCCATTTTGAATAAAAACAAAACTTTCAAGCCGGAGACGATAATTTTGACTTTTAAAAACATAGTACAATTGCAATTATTTCTTTTGCAGCAAACGATTTTTTATTACCGCTTACCAAAATCGTCTAAAAAATGTGCGAACAGCCTCTGTATATTAGGGTGATCCGAAAGTAATGCAGGATTTTAGCTTACCGCGAAATCAAATGCATAACAGTCCATTATATTAATTCTGTAATCACAAATTATGTAATTACCATAATCTTGAGCTCAATCCCTTTGTTCCCCCACATCATTTTTCATATAATTCATTATTTACTTGCATATAATGGTGTCTTATGGCAAACTTCTAAACACCATATGATGATTTATGAATTTGGGCTCCATGGAAATGCAGCAGAAGCCACTCTGAAGATTTGTTCAGTAAATCCAACTGCTATCAGTGACTGTCAATTAGAAGAATGGTTTAAAAAGTTTCGAGGGATAAATTTCAATCTTGAAGAAGAGCCTAGATGTCTAAGGCAAGTGGTTAGGAGGAATTGAGGATAATGGTCCAGTCAGTTCCACCTATCACTAGCAGGGAAATGGCTGATGGGCTTTATTGTGCACGATCAACTGTAATGGAATATTTCAAACGAATAGGCAAGTGTTGCCGTGCTGCTTTATGGGTCCCACATGAACTCTCGGCTTAAAACCGACAGCTCCGAGTATGATATGGAACTTCATTAGTCACACGAAACGAATTAGAACCTTTTTTAAGCCGAATTGTGACAGTTGATGAAAAGTTGATCCTTTAGTGTAATGTTATAGGGAAAAGACACTGAGAGCAATAGATAAGCCTACTCTTACACCAAGCCAGGTTTGCATCAAAAGGATTTGCTCTGTATATGGAGGGATATGAAAGGTATAGTCTTTTAAAAAATACTTTAGAAGTTTTAAAAGTAACCATTACTGCATATATGTAGTGGTTAGTTGGATAATTTGAAAGAGGTGTTATCGAACAAACAATCTGCATTAGTGAATAGACGAGGTGTGCTGCTTTAGCGATAATGCTCGTCCGCCTACTGCACGACTGACTCAGACTCCATATGCTTTTAAGGGGACTTCCAAAACAATTTTTGAAATTTTTACCACAGAGATATGAAATTTTGTATATATATTCATTAAAGTATAACAATATTAAACACCTTATAAAATTTTATAAATATTTTTAAAAAAATATTTGATAACTAAAAAATTTAAATTAAATTACCCTTCTTTAAAATGCTCCTTGCTACTCAATTTTAAACTTTTACCCTTAATTTTGCATTTATATTGCTTATAAATACTTTCTGAACAAAGTTATGTATTTTTTTTTGTACTTTCGTTGAATAGTTAATTTTTAGAAAATATTTTTATGCTTGTACTCTGAATTTTCGCGAAATTTTTGTACTTTTCTACACTAAAGTTAAACTTTTATAACCTAAATGACCTCGAATCCTAAAATGGATACATAACTTTATTTTGATGTATTACAGGAATCTTTATTATAAATTTCATAAAATTTCGCCAAAAATTATGACGCGAGGAGCATTTTAAAGACTTGCAAATCTGGAAATTTCTCATTTTGAGAAAAAGTCATTTTAAAGATAATTTTTTATCTACCTTTAATACTTACTACTCTAAAGCCACCAATTTTTCATTTTTCTTTTCACTACACATTTTAAATGCATTTCATTCCAATATTTACATGTTTTTAAAATATTAATACACCCCCAAAAAAAATTCAAATTTTTGCTCGATTTTTGGTAGTTTGAAAGTCCACCATCCCCTTACATGGGAAACTCTTCCCCATCCACCAAACAGTCCAGATATATCATTCTCAGATTATTACCAATTTAGACCACTGCAGTATTTTCTTCATGCCAAAAATTTATATAGTAAACAGAATGTATAAGCTGCAATATATTGGTATTTTGAATAAAAACCGAACAAATACTTCAAAGCAGGAATTGAAAAGTTACCTGAGAGATGAGCAAATGATACAGAAAATGATGTAAATTCTATTAATGATTGCATATATATATATATATATATATATATATATATATATATATATATATATATATATATATATATATATATATATATATAACATTAAAAACCCCATACCATTTTAAAATCTAACATTATTCTAAATTCCCTTGGGCGTACGAGCTAAATTTCGCTTTTGATTCTAAGTTCTAATAACCTCGAGAGAAAATATTAAATGGCTTCCTTTTTCAAAAATGCGCGGCGTCCCCCATATTTTAGATAAGCTCTGCGCAGATTACATAAAACCACATGTGACTTATCGACAGCAGCAAATCCCTAATCGCTATGATGATCACATGACAAAGTTTATATAAACCGCCTGAATGGAAACATGTACGCTTTTTTGATTTGTAAGTTGCCCCGAGAAGTTGTATTGTGTATCTTAAAAAATAAAGATGTAATTAAATTAACGTTGCGGTGTTTTATGTGTCCGAGGGTGAGATGAAAAGCGGGAAAGAAAATTAAACATATGTGATGCACGGCCGGGCGACAAGTCATCCATCTTTACCTCAAAAAGAAATACCACTCAGGTCTTCCTTCGTCGGCCCGCGCTCCTGACATTACATATATATATATATATATATATATATATATATATATATATATATATATATATATATATATATATATATATATATATGTATATATATATATGTATATATATATGTATATATATATGTATATATATATGTATATATATATATATATATATATATATATATATATATATATATATATATATATATATATATATATATATATATATATGTGTGTAAAAACAGCTCTGCGAACGGCCTACAAAAACGACACATGGACCTCTAGCGGCCGTTCCGTTCAACCTATCGAGATGAGATTTCAGATATAGTTATTCAGATGTATGAGCTCGGTATAACGGCAACACACTGACGCTCACAGTTACGGTTATAGGTATAAAGCCTCAAACTTTTCAAATGGCAACGTCCACATTTTCCTGTCGTAAAATGCTCAGTGCATGCGAAAACCCTAAAAAGTGTTGGAACGGTACGTGTATCACAAAAAACGAATGCGTTATGCCAGCACAAAAATTAGCTCTGCGAATGGCTAACTAAAACACGATCAGAGAGCTTTTTATCGGTTTTCTACGCTGAATATCTAGCGAACGGCATGTCTTTATTGGCTGTTCGTAGCGCTATTTTTCGTACGTGCATAACGCGTCCGTTTTTTTGTGATACACGTACCATTCCAACGCTTTTTAAGGTTTTCGCATGCGCTGAGCATTTTGCGAAGGGAAAAAGTGGGCGTTGGCATTTGAAAATTTCGAGTTTCTATACCTATAACCGTAACCGTATGCATCACTGTCTTGCCGTTCTCAGAAACCTGAGCTCATACCTCTAAATAACTATATCTGAAATCTCATCTTGATAGGTTGAACGGACGGCCGCTAGAGGTTCATATATCGGCAAAGTTTCTTTATGACCACCCGGTATATATATATATATATATATATATATATATATATATTTATGTGTGTATACAGAAGGTCGTTTGCACTTATGGAAACGATTTTGATAGTTACGTTTTATGTATAAATGGCATATTTTTTGCGTTGATTTGTTTCTATCTGATAGCCATGGTTCTTGACATTAGCTCTAGTTCAAATTTCCCCTTGAAAGTAAACTTTTTTTTAGCTTTGTCATGTCAATTTTAACTTCAATTTAATTTTTCTTAACTTCAAATCTTTATGAATGATTTTACATACAGTGCCGGAATACATTCCTAGTTACGATGCAAATGATATATATATATATATGTGTATATATATATATATATATATATATATATATATATATATATATATATATATATATATATATATATATATATATATATACATATATATATATATATATATATATATATATATATATATATATATATATATATATATATATATATATATATATATGTATATATATATATATATATATATATATATGTATGTATGTATGTATGTGTGTGTGTAAAAGCATTTGGTGAAATTTAGTTTGCCCCATTAAATTGTATCTCTTTATGTCAGGGAGATAATTTACATATTATTAAAATTTCAAGGACTCTTTAAATTATTTATGATAGATACATTTTTCTGCATTTGTATGAAATAGTTTAAACTGGAATTCATACAGAATTTGAAAATTTGTGTATTTAAAAGATAATTTTGGATAATATCTCAAAAAAGTTTTGTTAATCAAGGATTAAACTACGGTTTATTTTGTAGCTATGCGGATATTACGAATTTAAATCTTATACTTAAGAATGGTAAAGAACATAATTTAAGTCATACCTTCTAAAAATTCACAAAAGAATATCTAAAACTGTTGCTAGATTCAGATAAATAGTTAGTGACCAATTGATCTATATTATTCTTAGATGGCCAGATTTTGGAAAATTCTTTTGGTTATATTTTCAAAACAGACTTTATTTATCTGCTCTGTGATATCTCCATAATGATCTGTAGTCGCATGTGGGATAATTAGTTGTTTAACGTGTCTTTCATGGGTTTGAAGTACTCTTATTTACTGATTAATGAAGAATGAGAATTTTGTTTATCGTGTTCCATCTAACGCTTTTGATTTATAAAATCAATAGTTTTTACGCCAAATGGAATGAATCTATTTTGAATTAAATTTAATAATATTCCCAATTAGAATATTATTAAATTTAACAGTAAATAATAAGTATATTCTGCATTCAGTAAATAGATCCTATCTCGTGTTGTCAATTGTTTTCCAAATTCGGGACCATTTGTTTCCCAACAAAATCGAGCTTAGTGTTAAAATCAATGCTCTTGTAATAATAAATATAAGCTTGAATTGCAATATAAACAAGCTTAATTAGCAAACATCAAAAACTGAAATTCAAGTTTTATGTTTCAATTTAAGTGCTGTGTAAGAAATTTAAATTATTTCAAATTTCGGTCTTTCTGAATGATATGAGAATATAAAATTCCAAAGTTGTAGCAAAATAATTACCGGCTGTTGAAACTTAATCAGTTTTGTCGTGGAACTGCACTTAGGTAATTGATGATATCAAGTAAATTTGGACGAAAATTATCTCTTAAACCACATACATATGAGTCATGCCATTATACAGCATGCTAAAAATTAGAATTATTCATCATTCTTATCATTTTCGCTTTGTCCGCAAACAATAGCATAAATATGCGTATGAGAGATGAACAATGTTTTCTTTTAAATTTCACATGCTAAAACTTCGATTGAAATACTCAGATTGCATTTTCTTTGTTGTTCACTGTAACCATTCTTAACATTTCTCTACAAAGTTAAATAACACAAAGATACGTATATTAAGAAGAAATTTCTTACTTTAAAACTTTAAACTGAAATTCGGGTTTATATCTCTAAAATACAGTTGATAGGCGATAGGTCAGTTCCCCACTTTAACAATATGGAAAATGAAGATATATTCATAGCTAATGATCATGAAAAACTGAAGATTTAATCTAAGTAGAATAAAATCGCCATATCTGAAATGCCAAACACAAATTATACATCATTAAAATAATCACTTTGAAAGATTTTGAACTGAGACGAAATCAAACATCCTGGAGAGCTTAATTATAAGAACATTTTCTCCCAGATGAGTAAGTGTTGGTTCTATAATCGGTTGATTGGTTTGGAGGGCTACATTGTCTTTTTTAAACACAAACACTAAACTGATAAGCAACTACAGCTTAATTTTGATACTGAACGGTTACAAAAAAAAAAAAAAAAACGCGGTCGCCGCGTGATCCAAACGCGTAGACTAGCGCCACGGGTATATACAGCCATGATTCAATAACTATGCCTACCTGAAATTCTCTTACACCGCTTACACCACTTCGTCATGTCCTAATTATCTCTAGGAAACTTTTAAAATATACTACAATATGTTTTTAAAAACTTATTCTGCATCGAGGGTAGTCTGTACAATTTGAACATACTGGAAAATGCGTAAAAATATCGGTTTTCGATCAAAAGTAAGGAATAAAATCACATATACACGCACTCGTATATACCAAATATATACTCAATTTGTAATCTATGCAGTTAAAAAATGCCAAAATATCCTAAATATAGTACCGTTAAAGCAAGAATACGAATAAGTATCATTAAAGCAACACTTTACTTTTGACAATAGATAATTAAGCTTCCTTTCTGCTCTAAAGCATCTTTCTTTTCCCTAATATATTTTGTTTTTAAGTCAGAATGAAATGAATTATGACTGTTTATCTTTGACCTAATTTTCTTATTGTTTCCCTTTGTACATTCCCATTAATAACTTATTGAAATTATATGGTATAAAATATATATTAAGACCTGAACATCTTGTTTATTTCTTGATTAAAAAAAAGAAATTTAAAATGTGTAGTACAAACTTAGAATGTAGATTCTCTCCCCCGTCCCTATTTGCGATGTTATCCACTGAGTTTTAAACTTTTAAAAATTTTAGAAGATTTTTTTCGAAAGAACATCTGGAGATCACTCACTGAGATCGGGTGTTTAGCTCGAAGTTGCTTTTTTAGTTCGTCCCTGTATGCGTAGAATTGGATGGCGATAAGACTGTTTAAAAGAAAATCTGATTTGTTTTTCCATACAAGCCACGAGTGCCAGGTTAGTTATCATGATGGAAAATTAATGGGATTCACTAAACTATTACTTCAATTTTCACATTACGGGAATGTCTAACGCATCAGCAATTTTCTTCAGCAATGAGGTTTTTGCCCTCAAAGTGAAAGGACCTCACAACAACCATGAAAATCCTTCCTCTTACCTACAATCAGTTAATTTTTCAAGTACTGTCAAAGTCAGGATCATTGTCCCTCATAACCACTAAACCTTCTCCACCAATACTGACATTTAGTCCAATACATACATGCCTAATAGTTTCTCGGAGAGAATTATTAAAATCATTCCCCAAACCATCATGTTTCGTCCACTCGACTGGGAAATTAGTCCAATACAGTCAAGACTAAGCCGGAATCCACTGAAAACCGTGAAAATCCTCCCCCACGCTATTAGGTCTATTCATCCAAACTTGACTATATATCAAAGTCATTATACAGCCATATACACAACATTAACCTGCAACTGTGTAAATAGCAGACATCCGACGAGCCATACAATGTTTGCCTTAATTGTATGGAGTAGCGTGAATTTCAGTTACAATCTAACCAACGACTTTACTACATTGTAGTGCGCAATTATATAAGAATATTATAAAGTTAGTGATTTGGTTGTAATTCCCTGTAAAATGTTTTAAAAAACCAAATACTTATATTCCTAACTAGCTGAAAACCCGCACTTCGCTACGGAGTACATTCAAATTAAATACAACGGTCAATGTATGCAATTAATGTCAATATATATATATATATATATATATATATATATATAATAAATACAATGATCAATGTATGCAATTGATGTAAAAAAACAGAAACATATATTTATAAAAAAATCACAAGGGATATTTTTATAACCAAAATAATGTAGAAGAAAATATGCAAATTAAATCTAATAGAACATACTAAAGACAATAGTACAATTAATATAGTACAGTTTGAGGAACATATCTTTTACTGTATTTTAATATTTTTTTTGATAATGTCCAATTGTCTGCCGCATTAGCAAGAAATTTTTTTTGTCTATTTCATTGTTATGCACGTGACGATAAATTAATTTAAAGTACTAGAAAAAGAAACCTCGTGATCAGCATTTAATAAATTAAATTTTAAAAATTAATCTTTAAAAATTCCCGAAAAATCAGAAAATAGAGGTAAATATTTGAAAAACGTTTCATTTTAAAGGAACTTTTATGATCTTTCTCGTGATATAAATTTTATAACCCTCAAATTATTATTTTAAATGCAAGCTTGAAAAAAATTACTAAAACAGCTTAAAAATTTCATTTAAAAAAATCTAAGAATTTTTCAAAAATCTTTCTTAGTGCACCCTTACACTATAAGAAGATTCGCCATGCAAAATTTCAGGTTTTTAGGTCTAGCGGTTTGGTCTGTGCGTTATATGTCAGTCAGTCAATCAGTCAGTCAGTTACTGAATTGTTTTATATATATAGATAACTGTCAAACAAACAACTCGATTACAAGAAAAGAAAATGCAGTTAAAGACGACAACGCCCACACTTTTTTTTCCTTTTGAATATTTGATGCCCTTAGCAAAGAAAATTATGAGAATAAAAATGATACTGAAGCAAAATAATGAATGTCTCTTAAGCGTGTCATAATTAGTCTTACTGGTTGGTCCTAGTAAAGATGTCCATAATTCATACTCGCTGTTATATTTTTCTCTTAGGGCATTCAGGTTAAAAGAGATAATAATATGTACATAAAGCTTTATAACTATTGTCTTTTGGAATATTTAAAAAGGTAATCACATTTCATTGAATGGGTAATTTTACTTTTTTTCATCCATTAAAAAAGATCATAATTCTCAGATCTCCGGAGCTACATCAAACATTTTAAAAGTGCATCATGTATAAAAATGTACTTACCTTTTACCATTAGAGAATCATTATAAGCACACAAAATGCTTAAATGACCTCATTTGAATATTTAAGATTTTCTTGTTGATAGAGAAAAAAACAATAACTTGTAAACTATAATTTATCTAAAGTACTTAAGTTGCTCTTCCTTTTTTAAGTATCTGGTTTTCCAATTAAATAAAGAGAAACATCAAAGTTCCCACCGAAAGAAAGGAGAAAAATTTTTTCTTTCATCAATACAATAGTTTAATTTCTTCTTAATCGGTGCATATTTTTAGAGACATGAAGTTTATTATGTTTCTTTTGCACTTAATTTCTTCCAATTCATTTTCAAGGAACATATAATAAAAATTTACCTATTGAATCAATCAATTTTAGCATCAGTAAAGAATACTAATTGCATTCGGTTCCTAAAACGTCCTTCAGTATTGTAAATAGTATGTTCAACCATCAAACTCACAAATTATTTTTTTTAAACTTTTAAATGCACAAATATAAATTATTTGTGCATGTGATGTCTTCATGCACATATATATGTCTTGCATGTGATGAATTCTTTTGAGCAATATCCCTATGCAGAGTCTAATACTTGAATTTTACTACGAGGCTTATTTTGAGAAATCAGAGCACAAGTTATTATATCCCCCTTTCTAGGCCCGGGGTATCTTAATGGTCGCTGTCTGGGCTTTTGACTGGGAATGCTCAATTGGAATCCCAATGAACGCGGTTATACACCATCGTTTCTAGGCCGAGTGATGGAAGGTTAAATCTCTAGACCGAAAAGTCCTTTTATGATGTCAGACAGGGTGGAAGAAGATACGAGAGCCTCAAATGTCGCGCCTGGGGAGGGAGGGGGGTACTCTGCCAAAATTGAGGTGGCACTAGGGAGTAGTGTTGTTTCACCTATAAGGTGCCCCCATTGAAATCAACCATAGATTCCAGTGGTTAAAGTGCGAATGTCTTCATTGGCAAGTGCCCCGCATTGGTAAACAACAACAACAATCATATCCCTAATTTTTCGTTAAATATGAGGTTCCTGGGTTCAAACGTTAAGTCGGCGTTATTTTTTTATATCTTTTTTTTAACGATTAAACAGTGACTATGTTGCTCATTCTCGCAATAACCCTTTTTTTACTTCTTTTAAAATTTCTTTTACAAATTTTTAGTTCCTGGGTCAGAAGGAAGTGATTTGGTCAAGATAGATATTCATACCTGAAGTCATTCAGAACAAGGCAATTCGAGCAACTTAAAAAAGTATATCACGTATGTATTATGGTACACAAAGATTAGCATAGAAGTCACCAGAGTCATTAAATTGTATTTAAAGGCACATTTAATCCTTCACAATGCATCTCTTTGAAGAGGAGAAACTAAAAAGGTGATTATCAAATGAAGAACTCATGAAAAGTTGCCCTCAATTCATTGACCTCTCGTAATCGGAGTATCATTCAGTAGTGCGTTATCCCGATAATCCTTTAAAATGTTTGATTATTTCTGCATAATGTTTCCCGATATCGCTCTTCTTTCTCAGAGCAAGGACAACAACATTTCAATTTTGAGATGCGTAACTCAGTGTAATCCAACTTTAGCACTAGAAAGTCCCTCTATGACACCTAAAAGAATAGTATCTTGGGAGTTGTAGCCTACTACATTTGTCTCCTTCTGGAATCTTGACCAGGAAGTCAAAATAGTCAGCGAAAATGTATAAGAACGTACACTCTGCTGCATTTCCCTTGACATTTCAACTGTCAGATGGTATAAGAATGACATGATTACTTTTATTTGTACGAAGAATTAATGTATAAAAATTACATAGATTACTTTAATTGCTAGTTTTCGTACAAGTATTTAAGAAACTCAAAATTCATAAGTGAACCAGGATTATAAAAGATATATATGTCTTAAGCAATGTGTCGTAAAAATTAATACAAATTGAATACAGGAGTTTTAGAAAATTTATCCAGTAATCAATAACCAGTAAAGTAATTATCTCAAAATTTTATAAAAATTAAATAAGCTAAACAAAAACTTTCGTGTTTAATTATTTTTAACCACATTATCCAGTATGTTTGTAAAATATATCATTATCTGCATACGTTAAAAATTCGTCTCTAAAAAATACTTATCGTTAGAAAACATAATTAATATATCAACTAATGATATGAAAATCCTAGGGCTTTCTTTTGGTTGCATAATAAATTATTATAATAATTTGTTTAACAACATTAGAAACTAATTATAAAAAGATCTCTGCGTACGTGATACGGTTTTAGTTTAAAGTTTCAAAAACTAGAGCATAACAGCTGTTAATAAAATTGTATTATGTCTCTTGTGATGTTTTAGATAGTCAATGCACATAACATTACGTTTAGTACATTGACTATCTAAAAGCAATGTGTTGCTACTTTGCTCATTAAGGCGTAAGAGTTGAGTGCTAAACTACATATTACGCAACTTCCGTATACAAATAGAAAAAAAGTGCCATAATTTAGGTTTTTCCTGTCGTACGTATTTGGATATTAAATGATTGAAGTTGATGGGAAATAGTGCTCTTAAAAAATTCCTTTTGTGAAAATCTAACAACAAAAAGAAGATAGTTTATTTATTACTTTTGTGGGCCATTATATAGAAATTTCTCGAAAGTGTCAAAAAACTCATAAAAGTCATAAATTAGTGCCACATGTTTTATCTGATGTACATTATAAAGTACCGTAAGGCATAAGGAACCCTTAAAGCAACTTCCTAAATGCACATACATTTATGTCAGATGTGTTATGTGAGCCAAATTACAAATTAAATTATAAAAATTGTGAAGCGAAATAGCTTGTAGCCGTTACATAATCATAAATGTTCTGACAGCTCAACTAATTTAATAACATACTTTATAACAAAAAAAATCGACCCACCAAGTAGGAGTTGTCCGATTCTACTGAAATTTCGTATGTAAAAATATTTTAACCAAACGTGCAAATGATTAAAATTTGGTGTCGAACGAATGAATAGCGAGAGCTCCAGTGAATCAGAACTGTGCATCCAGCAGGTTTATATAAGGAGCGATTCTCGGTCTGATGTTCGGAATTACTGTTGAATTTTGACTGCGGATATCTAATACCGTCTGCAACAATGCCGCGGTGATGGATTCGTGCTCATTACGAGCAGATTTTAAAGTTTGAAAGAGGTAGTGTTATCGGATTGAAAGAAGCTGCTGGGCACATCGAAGAATCGCTCGACATTTGGGTCGAAGTGATGCATGGATTAGACGATGCTAGCAAGAGTAGGTCAGCAACGGCAGATTTAAACGTCAGTATGGCAGAGGTCGGCTTAGGACCACAACATAAACGGAAGACAGCGATTTTCAGATGAGTTTTCACAGCACCGGATTCATCGTTAGGAACTATCAGACGTGTGACCCGTATACAAGTGTGCAATAGGATCATTGACAGACGGCAAAGAGAGCAGAATGTACACTCACGCCGACAGTTACGTCACTTACCTCTCGCGCCTGTACACCGTCAAGTCCGATTACAATGGTGCTTAACTCGATCAATTTGGAACTACGCTGACTGGGGACATATAGTCTTTAGTGACGAGTCCCGTTTACATGGTGCTTAACTCGATCAACTTGGAACTACGCTGACTGGGGACATATAGTCTTTAGTGACGAGTCCCGTTTCTAACGGTGTCCTGGCGACCACCGAAGACGTACGTGGAGACGTCTAAGGCAGCGTCGGGATCATGCCCTTATTTTCATGCCAAACAGGCCCACAGCAGGGGGTTATTGTCTGAGGCGCCATTTCCTTTGATAGCCGGACCCATTTGGTAGACGTTAGTGGCCCACTTGAAGCATTGCGGTACGTAGACGACATTCTGCGACCTGTTTCGTTGTCGTTCCTCTTGCGCCATCCTGGGCTTACTTTTCAACAAGATGATACCCGTCTGCATACGGTACGCGTTGTGATGAATTGTCTTCAAGCTTGTCGAACACTTCCTTGGCCACCAAGGTTACCTGATCTCACTCCCATGAAACGCTTTTGGGACGTGATAGGAAGGTGATTGAAACTATACCGGAAAGTTTCTAATTTACCCCGATAGTTGGAGACAATTGGGAAAAAATCCCGCTGGACACCATCCCTGAACTTTATCAGTCTATGCCGCGCCGGATGACAGCTTCCGCCCAGGTCACAGGTGGACCAACGCCGTATTGACTTCCTCACTTTGTAACGATCGAACTTTGGAATAAATCCTTCAATTCTTCTTAAATTTTAATCTTTTTTTTGCATGTTCTGCATATCCACTAATTTTTGTCGCAATCAGACAACGCATTCTTTTTGAGTCAAACTCTTTGGTATAGAATGTATATAGCACATTAAAAGTTTTTTAATGATGTACCATTGAATAAAGTTTTGTAATGAACACGAACTCTCTATAACTCGCAATAAAATTTGCATTTAATAAATTTGTAAATATTATCCTATATCCCTATCCTTCTATTTTACACCCTCATTCAGAAACTGTGTGCAAATTAATAACATTTAAAGGTACTGAGGAACTAAATTAAAGTTTTGGACAATTTTGGTTTCTTTTAACATAGCATGATCTTCTTTACATCAAAATCTGTAATAGCACACTTTTAATCATAAGAAATGCTGTCTCATGTTCTTTTCTATAGAGTGAAAAATATTTTGCTCGTTTGTATTAACAATTATTCAATCACTTAAACTTTCCACCAGAACAAAAGTTTATTTTACGATTCTTTTAAATTAAGTATCATAAATAAATATCAAGACAAAAAAATTTGACAAATTTGTTCACATAATTTGCCCTTTCAGTAATGAAATTTGAAAAAGTTGATTAGGGAATTCGAATATGAAATCCTACTCTAGATCTTAAAATATAATTTTAGGAATATTAATCAGGATAATGAGATCTTCTAAAATTCAATAGAGCGAAACAACGACAGCTATCGGATTAACAGTTGTAACAATTTCATATTCAGGAGGCAGCATGGCAGGTGTTCATGCTTATTTTTCACGACCATACTTATATATATATATATATATATATATATATATATATATATATATATATATATATATATATATATATATATATATATATATTGTTCAGGACGTGCGTGTGTCTGAAGAACACCTACACAAGCATATGATTCTGGCTGTCTCATCTCAACTGTCAATCATGGGGGAAAATCCATCAGGATTTGGGGTGGCTTCAGGACTTTCTTCAGGCTCGATTATAACCCTAAAAAGGGAGATTGAATGAGAAGGACTATGTCGAAATTTTAGCTCACTAGTCCATCCTATTGTGCAAACATTGCTTCTTGCAGGAGATGGCGTTCTCCAGTATGATAAACCCCCTATACACACAGCGAAATCTATCAAGTATTGTTTTGAAGAGCATGAAAAAGAAGTCAAATATCTTATCTTGCGCTGGAGAATCCGCTCGACCAGAAATACTCCAACCATTAGTGATCTGAATAAGAGGATAGATAAAGGTATTGATACCCACCACAGCATCTCTACAGGAACTTTCATGATTTTTCCCTGAAGAATGGTAAAAATATATTCTTAACCACCTTTTATCACTCGTATAAAATGTCGATTTACAAAGTGAATTAGGTGGTATTAGCTGAAAAGGTGATCCTGCTCCGTATTAAAAAAGGTTTTCATGATGTTTGTGTTTCCATTATTCTGATAACCACCTGTATATACATATATATATATATATATATATATATATATATATATAGAGAGAGAGAGAGAGAGAGAGAGAGAGTTATACTTAGATTGTAATCAATTTAAACTTTTTCAGATTATTTAAATATTGTAACGTTATCAGTAATGTTTATCCAACTACACTTCACTAAGTCTTTTAAATGTTCCAGATAAAATATTTATCAGACCTATTAATCGGTTGATTTCTTTTTTTCAGGCTATTATGTTATAGTTACATCTTTAATTTCAATAATACTTATCCACATAAGAAATGTAGTATTTCAATGTCGAATTCGTTCAGCCTCAGAAATCAGCTTTTACATAACGGGGTTATTTCCTCTTACTATGCTTCCACTTGCAATTATGTGTTTTCAAAATAATTAGTTTTTTGTCCTATTTAGCTGAAAGACGTAAAATAGCAATCAAAATTTCTTCCGCTCTCCCCTCCTCCTTTCTGGTATGAACATAGCCTGGTCTTATGCAAGCAAGGTTGCATAATCTCAGTCATGATATTACATTTGGATGTACATTAGCTATTACATTAAGATGTTGCATTAGCGTTTACGTTTTGAAAATTAAAAATAAAAATAAATAAATCATACAAATCTATTGTCATATTACAATTCCAAATGAAATTCATTTATATTTGTTACTCAAAAATCCTTTAATTTATATAATACAGTTTAAAATTTTATTTGATGTTAGCAATAAGTATATACCATGCATAATTGATGCCGTTTCAGTAAAATTTGGATAATTCATTTTATTGCAAAGCGAAGCTCAGAATTTTGTTAGTATCTTTTATTCAACTAATGCTTGAAGGGGAATTGAATAATAACTCCACATCTTATTCCGAATGTTTTGGTGGGTAATTAATTGTATGAGATCGATGCTCTGTCACAAGTCAGTCCTTTGATTAAAGATTCTAGTATTATTTCATTAGTTCAACTGCATCTGTTAGTATATGTAACAGTATCCTACAGCCGATAAAACTTTATTTTAGTATTGTTCACTATTCGATTCTTATTTCTTCCATAAAACCTTCGAGTAAATATCACCACTTAGCCATAAATCACCCCTATGGAACATAGATAGGGGATCGAATAAAAATAGCATTATATCATCGAAACGTCGTTCTGAAATCTCAAGTCTTGATAATTAATAGTATCATCATGAAAGTTCTCTTTATTGATACCACTTTACCCGCCTTCATAATCGGTATTTAGTTCGGGGTCTAAATAAATCTTCTTCGGTGATCATTAGGTTAAAGCAAGTGTATTCAGCCTATCCATAGCAACCGGGTTTTGCTTATAAATGCTAAAATCTGGAGACATTTATCTTTTCATATTAAACCCCTTCCAGTTTAGATAACTAATGAGTCTCGGTGTTTTTTATGCATGGGCATTGCACTGTTTCATACAGCCGTAAGCAATATTGATTCGGTTTATGTACTATATTGCTATTTTACCTTTTCGGTCAAATTCATATGTTCTTTCATACGTCTGCAATTAGACGAAGAATTGCAGTCACTAAGATATTTTTTCTAAATTTGCAATTTCTTAATGTTTTAATCCGTCATGATGGCATCTATTAAAATTATTGTCTTCCCCGTTACAATAATTATTATTTTTTTTAGAATCAGCGATGAAGCTATGACTAACAATAAACATTTCGGTACTTCTCCGATAGCGGGGAGCATCAGGCTTTTACCCTGACAAGTATTACCACTGGCGAGAATGCAAAGTCGCCAACCTAACAACCTTACAAAATCAATTTATTATATTTGAAAAAGTAATGTCACACACGAAACGTTAGAAGAAGATGGCGGATTAGCGGGTATGAAACAAGTGAGAGAACGTGATTAAGTTCAGAGACCCACTTAAATAACCCCAAAATTCACATGAATAAAAACTGGAAACCAATTAACCACAAACTGTACTTTTTTCCTTGACAATTGTACAAAAGACTCAGCAATTGTGACGAGGCACCAAATGTAGCTATAATAAACATTGTGGAACGTCAGCCACCATTTGCAATCGTATTAGCTGAATTTATGTCACGACGACCAAAGAAAAGGGTTCTTTTTAAAACATCTTGAAGGACATTAAAGGTTTTTGGCCATCTAACTAAATATTTGCTTAATCAATAAAATTCATATATATATATATATATATATATATATATATATATATATATATATATATATATATATATATATATATATATATATATATATATATATATATATATATATATATATATATATATATATATATAAGAGCTCGTCTGTTTGTTTGTCCGCTATAGAATCATAGACTGTTTCCCCCACCGGGACCAAATTCGGCACAATTAATGTTTAGGACCCGAGAAACTTACATCAGGAAAAACGAAATTTGGGGCTCAATTAGTTTTTAAAATTAATTTTTTAATGATTTTTGCGTCTCTAAGAGGTGCGTGACCACCTGTGGAGCCCCTTCACCACAACCAGCTGCGTTAAGAGAGATGGTTTGGGGGGTTACGGGAGAGGGTCAAATTCCAATGCGCGGGAGGAAGAGGGTTGGGAATGTCCTTTGGCCCTGGCTCCACAAATAAACACAACTGGCCAGATGAACATGAAGAGCGCGGGTGCAGCCCAGTATTAATTTGATGGAATGCATGAAATAATTTATATCTATATATCTACCCGGGCTACGCCGGGCAATAATGCTAGTGTATATATATATATATAGTGTTCAATCACGCACACACATCACGCGAGTTACAATTAATTAAACAAAACAGCTAAAATGCGAATTAAGGACCATATTTGGCGATATATCCCTTGCGCCCATCTAACGGAAAAGTACCAACATTTCATCGACTCTCCACTTCCTCTCCATCGCTCATCAGTATGAACAGCAGCTGGACTTGTACAACTAAGGTTACATAAGCTCAGACATAAATTTTACATTAGGCTGTACAATAGCCATTCCGTTAAGATATTACATTAGCGCCCTTACATTAGGATGCTAAATTGCAGCAATGCCGCGACTTTGTTGTGAAGTGAAAGTGCAGCCTATCTAACGCACTATACAATATATTTCACATCCTTTTACTACAGTAAATGGGAAGAATTACGGAAGTTTCTGTAAAACCTTCAAAATGTGTCTGATTATTATTAGTTTAAAATTTATATATATGACTCTATTGTGTGTTGAAGTTATTTTACAAATTTATAAAACAACTTATTTTTTATTTGAAATATTTATAAAAGAATTCAGCATTATGTCTATCATACTCTATTACGTTGTATAATCGTGCAAAATAGTTAAATGTAACACCTTTCGACATTTACATAATTTATATACACTCATGGACAAAAAAATTAGCTCACCAAGAAGGAGTTGTCAAAATGAAACGAAATTTTACATACGTAATGACTACTTTGATATAAGTAAATGATAAGAAAATCAAAGAAAAAAAATTTATTTCAGAGAAAAAGGCAAAAGAACGGAGGAGTTAATACTCCGTTGGACCCCCTCTAGCGTGAATGCACGATGCGATACGATCGGGCATTGAGTCATACAAATTCTGTATGATGTCTTGAGACATTTCGTTCCATATTTGCTGTAACCTTGTCTCTAGTTCGTTCAAACTCATGGGATGCCCAACTCGTCGTCCCAAATGATCCCAGATATGCTCGATTGGAGACAAATCTGGGGATCGGGCAGGCAAAGGAAGGGTAGTAACAGTGCGGAGACAGTCTTGTGACACCCTTGCCGTATGAGGCCGAGCATTGTCTTGTTGAAAAATGGCTCCTGGTAGCCGTTGCATGAGTGGCAACACATGTGGTTGCAGGATTTCATGAACATACCACTGGGCTGTCATGGTGCCACGGAACTATACTACGGGTGACCGTGTATTGTAGGCAATGGCACCCCATACTATCACACCAGCTGTGGGAGCGATGTGTCGCTGTACAGCAAAGGCAGGATTGAAGCGCTGACCACGGGCTCTCCACACACGAACACGATTGTCATCACTGCCGAGCTTGAATCTGGATTCGTCGCTAAAGACGACCTGGTTCCATTCCGCTGCAGTTTCCTCGTGCGCGGAAAAACTCTAAACGGAGGCGTCGATGGGTGGGCGTCAAGGGCAGCACACGTAATGGGCCCCGCGATACCAACTGCCCTTCACGCAGGTGCCTTCGTATGGTTCGAGAAGACACAGAGATCCCTAGTGAAGGTGCTACCTGTGCCTGGATGGTGGCCGATGAAGCAGTTGGCTGTACGCGTGCATTTCTTACGATGTGGCGGTCTTCTCGACGACTGGTCTGTCGAGGGCGTCCTGAGCCTGGTCTTCGTGTATATGACATCTCTCGGGTCCACTGGTCCCTATACCTCCTCAAAACACAGTCAGAGAGGCCTAATTGACGAGCTACTTGCCTAGCTGACCACCCAGCTTCCATCATCCCGACGATTCTCCCCCTCTCAAACTGAGACAACTGCTTATATTGTCTCCGAACACGGCGTAATGGCATGTCTATCTCAGCTCTTCCTTTGTAAATGATTCAGCACACTCAAACAAGCTTTGGTTACCTGTTTTATACTCCACAGAGTACGATGTTCAACGCCCTCTACCGGCTATATGTAATGCGCAATCACGCTGCATTTCTAATCATTTGCATATCTCCCCGACTTGTACCTTCATTGCAAGTTTCGTTACGATCCCGCAATTATTTCTTGGTGCACTAATTTTTTTGTCCATGAGTGTATATAAAACAGTTTCGTAACTGACTCACTGACTGACAGATAACTCACAGACCAAACCGCTGGGTATAAAGGGTTGAAATTTTGCATGCGATTCTTCTTGTAGTGTAGGGGTGCACTAAGAAATATTTTTGAAAAATTCTTAGGTTTTTTTTAAATCAAATTTTTAAGCTATTTTTGTAATATTATTTAAAGTTTGCATTTAAAATAATAATCTGAGGGTTATAAAATTTAAATCACGAGAAAGATCATAAAAATTCCTTTAAATACTTTATCTTTTTCGAATCTTTACCTCCATTTTCTGAGTTTGGTTAATTTTTGAAGATTAATTTTTAGAATTTGATTTATCAAATGCTAATCACGTGGTTTATTTTGTTTTTGATACATTAAATTAATTTTGCGTCATGTGCATAACATGACGCAATTTTTACTTTCTGACAATTAATGCTTAACTGACAATTTGTTACTTTCTCTCTAATGCGGCAGACGATTGGACATTGTCCAAAAAATTATTAAAATACAGTAAAAGAAATGTTCCACAAACTGTACTATATTAACTGTACTATATTCTTTAGTGTATTCTATAAGATTTAATTTGAATACTTTCTTCTACATTATTTTGTTTATAAAAATATCCTTTACCATTTTATAAATATATTTTTTTGTTTTTTTTTGGCATTAATTGCATACATTGACCGTTGTATTTATTATCTCTATATATAAAACAGTTCCGTAAATGACTGCCTGACATACATACTGACAGACAACGCACAGACCAAACCGCTGGATCTAAAAGGCTGAAATTTTGCATGGCAATTCTTCTTATAGTGTAGGGTTGCATTAAGAAAGATTTTTGAATAAGTCTTCTTAGATTTTTTTAAATAAAATTTTTAATCTGTTTAGTAACTTTTTTTAAGTTTGCATTTAAAATTACAATTTTTTATTTTATTTAATTTAGGATTTTTTATTTTTTATTTTATTTTATTTTATTTTATTTTATTTTTTATTATTATTATTTTTTATTTTTTATTTATTTTTATTTTTTGTTTATTTTTTTATTTTATTATTATTATTATTATTTTTTATTATTTTATTATTTTTTCATTTTTTATTTTTATTATTATTATTATTATTTTTATTATTTTCATTATTTTATAATTTTTATTTTTTAATTATTTTTATTTATTTTTATTTTTTTTTCGTTCCTGCGCATAATCGTACTATGTTTGCTTTGTAATTGTTTAATTCAATAGTAAGTGTAATTGTATTAGAAACGTCCAGTTATATGTAAAATTGTAAGAGTGAATGTTATAGTATTGAAACTGCATCTTAAATGTTAAATTATAAGTAAATAATGTAAATCGTAATTGTAAATTGCAATATGCTTATAGCGAAACGGTTAATTTACTTGTCAGTGTAATAGTAATTGGAATTGCTCCTAAAAGGTAAAATTGTTAGTATATAATATAAAATGTAATTGTAAATTGTAAGATGTGTGTAGTGTAATTGTTAAATGCAATAGTAAGTGCATTGGAGGCATATGAGCAAAATAAGATTTGAAATTAATAAAAAAAAAGAATGATTTAATTACTTTAGAAGAAATAATTATTATAAAAATGTTTACCAGTAAACCTGTTTGTTAATATTTTGTAATACAATTGTATTATGTATGTAATGTAATTGTTTAATGCAATAGTAAGTGCAATTATGTTTAAAATTGCATCTTAAATGTAAAATTGTAAGAGTAAGGTAATTGTATTGAAATTTTACCTTGAATGTAATTTGTGAGCATACAATGTAAATCGTAATTTAAAATTGCAATGTATCCATAATGTAGTGGTAAATATAATTGTAATTGAAATGTTAATTGAAATTGCATCAGAAATGTAAAATTGTTAGTATAATGTAAATTGAAATTGTAAATCGTAATATGTTATTAATACAATGGTGAATGTAATAGTAACAGTAAGAGTAATTGAAAGAGCACCGTGAATGTAAAATTGTATGTATACATTGTAAGCTGTAATTTTAAATTGTAATATGTTCACAAGCGACTTTAAATTTGCCGTATAAGCTTATCGCTGTGGTCGGCGTAACCTTTAGAATTAAGATTATAATTTGACGGTTATAAAATTTATATCACGAGAAAGATCATAAAAATGCCTTTAAAATAAAATCTTTTTCGAATCTTTATCATTTTTCTGATTTTTGTGGTGAATTTTTAAAGATTAATTTTTAGAATTTAATTTATTAAATTGTGATCACGGGATTTATTTTTGTGGTACTTTTAATTGATTTATCGTCCCGTGCATAGCAACGAAATAGAGAAAAAGAAATATTTTTTTTTCTTGCTAATGCAGCAGATGATTGGAAATTATCCAAAAAAATATTAAAATACAGTAAAAGATATGTTCCTCAAACTGTACTATATTAACTGTACTATATTCTTTAGTATGTTCTATTAGATTTAATTTGAATATTTTCTTCTACATTATTTTGTCTATAAAAATATCCGTTACGATTTTTTCATAAATATATTTTTTCGCTTTTTTTTACATCAATAGCATACATTAACCGTTGTATTTAATTTGAATGTTCACCGTAGCGTGGTACGGGTTTTCAGCTTGTAAATATATATTTTATTTTTGGCATTAACTGCATACATTGCCCATTGTATTTAATTTGAATGTACTCCGTAGCGAAGCACGGGTATTCAGCTAGTAACTGCACAGCAAAAATCTGAAGTTTTTTCACCTCGTTTAGTATCATTTTGAAATTTGTTCACAAACATATTTACTCCTTATTTATTTTACTTACTAATAATTTTGTTTATTTTCTCTACCAACGAGATAAAGAAACACAAGTTCCTTTTCCTATTTATAAAAATCTCTGCGGGTATTCCTATCCTTCTCTCTTCTTTCATAACTAGGACTCAAATATTTTGCTATATTTTTTTGAGCGATATTCTTTTCCCTGAAGGAGAATCGGTTGAAAGCTCACCTTTACGAGACCGCGAGAAATATTCTTGAAGTATGGAAATGGCTTGATGTATAGAAATGGAAAAGCAATGTCTTTTATTTTTCCCCCCTTTTTTTAGTTATCTCTCTTGGAATTAGAAGAATCTGGGTTTACAAAAAACCTTTTCTTTGGCATTTTTATAAAATTTACAATGTCAGAATATCCGTTTAACCTTTGTGTTATATAGGACTATGTCATGTATGATTAAAGGGGGATATTTAAACATTCATCGTGAGTAGCAGAGATTTATTTTCTCCTCGTGTTTTCCTTTTCAAGCAATCACGGAATTTTTCTGCTTCCGACTTTATTTTGTCTTTTGTTGAAACATACGGAAATTCATATTGACATTTTAGCCACTAACAGTTGACCAACAGGTCATTTTTTTGCAGTCTATCATAAGCTATTAGTCCAACGGGATGTCGCCATCTTAAATTCCGGACAAAGAAATAACGTATATGCACATTGCGCCTCAACATTTATATTATATTGATACTTCTTGTTATACATACAATATTAAATAAATGTTAGCAAACATGACTATAATACAGATGTATTGTTATATTTTTTCTACATTTATATAGTTTTTGGAATATTTCATGAAATAATAGCTCTTCTGAAATTCAGTAAACGTATATACACATTGCACCTCAACATTTATATTATATTGATACTTCTTGTTATACATACAATATTAAATAAATGTTAGCAAACATGGCTATAAATCAGATGCATTGTGTATATTTTTTTTCTGCGGTTATATAGTTTTTTGGAATATGAAATGAAATAATAGCTCTTCTAGAATTCAGTAAACGTATATACACATTACGCCTCAACATTTATATTATATTGATACATCTTGTTATACATACATCATTAAAACAATGTTAGCAAACATGACTATAATACAGATGCATTGTGTATATTTCTTTTTTCTACAGTTATATAGTTTTTGGAATATTAAATGAAATAATAGCTCTTCTAGAATTCAATAAATATTTCCATTAAATGTTAAATTTGAATCTAAATTTATAAATTATCTCCTATATAAAATTCTAGAAATACCATGGGAAACTATTCTATGCATAAAATTCTGTATTTAATTAGTATTTAATTTAGAAATATTTAGGTTTTTGAAAAGTGACTATGATATTTTTTCGCCAAAATCTAATCATTACATCGGCTTTCTGATAAAAATAAAAATATGTCTTTCGCTTATTTCTATTAACGTTATCATGTTTCAGTAGAATCCATAGGATCGACACTAAAATTAATTTTTGAAGTACAATATCTCCTTAGCTTTAATAACAATCAAATAAGATAAAAATATGTGATCAATAAATCAGAATTTTATGTGGAAAATATTTAAATTTACAATTCCGTAGTATATGGTCATTTCAATTTTACAATATTTGAAACTGACTCCCTTCATGTAAAACTGAATTTTAAAACTTTATATTAGAACATTTCTGTCTCTAATTTTGAAGTTTAACTTCGAAATACTGCCTTAGATTTTGTCTACTTCTTTGGCTGTGATAATTTATTAATTAAATTTTCTCTTTTGCAAATTGCAGTTTAGAGCGGCATTTAGTCTTTTAGGTAATATTTTTTAACATTTAGAAAATTTGGAATAAGAGTAATCATATATCCAAGCATTCACAACAGTAAATAATAATTTTCTAAACGTAATTTACGATGTCATTAATTGCCTTTAAGCATTTTTCAACAGACATATTCTTCGATTTAATTGCACTTCTCAAAAGTGGATTTTAATTAACATTGTTTTTTGCATAAGATTCTCTCATGAAGTACATGTTTAATTATCATTTAACCATTCATTAAAAATAAACTTTAAAAAACTTAATAATTAACGTAAAATATATATTTTTTAAGTTTAAACACTTCAATTAGAATTTATAAAAGTAAAATAAAAATTACTTTCTAATTAATCCTTTTCAAGGATGCGAGTGCATGACATAGAACGTTAATAAATGTAGACTAGAACTGTAAGAACAGTTTAAAAGAAGACATTTATTTAAAGGAATAAGAGGAAAAAAATTTTTTTGGGACCTTCTATAATAAGTATACTGAAATAGTATTTTAAAAGGCTTCAGAATAATGAGCTGAAAATACTTTACATCACAGATAATTCAATTTATTCTTTTGCATGAAAATTCTTCTCAAAGTTGATTTGTGCGATGAAAAATTTTTTTGGGGAAAAACTCAATTATTTTTTCATATTTTCCCTTTAAGTTGAAGATTAAAGTGTTACAAATACTGCGTGAGTATTGGCGCTATAATATATATATATATATATATATATATATATATATATATATATATATATATATATATATATATATATATATATATATATATATATATATATATATATATATATATATATATATATATATATATATACAAGGGGATATTTTTAAAACTGACACTATTCAGAGCCATCTATAGCGCGAACTATCAGCCGGAATTCCACCAAAATTGATAGAGGGACTAAGGAAGACATGGAAAAGAGTTTCCGTGAAAAAGACAGAAAAAAGTACTTCCAAAAGTCGCCGAGATAGGGGACGATATGGTGCTGTTGTTGTTGGCACAACCGAGAATTTGCGTGAAAGACAAGAAAAACATCAAAATGCAAATTCACGACTGCGTAGTCGACAGCAGCGCCAGTATTTTGGGCTATAAAGATCGGTGCTGAATCTGTTGCGCCTTCGCTTTACAGAAGAAAGGATCAGTCACCTTTTTTAGACTGTCATGGTCACCTTATATATATATAATAACGCCAATACTCACGCAGTATTTGTAACTCTTTAATCTTCTACTTTACCCTCGTGGGTTCCTCCCATTTCGGTTACACTCAAGACCCTTGGGATCATAAACGACCCCACAAGTATTCCTTCAATTAATTTATTATGATTATTGCATGTTACATATATTATTTTAAGTTTACACACTTTTTAACGATAAAAAGTAAAAATAAAAAAGACGCAATCAAAGTAAAATTTAATTTATGTATTAAAAAATATTAATTTTAGAGGAAAACTTACAATAACTGTAGATTTATTGACAACTGTTACAGACCTGAAACGAATGATTTTTGCAAATGAATTTCAAACACTTATGACTTTGTCACTATATTTTTTATCCAGTCTCTTGGACACAAGTTGCAACGTCCTCTTTTTTTGGCATTTGTCTTGCTTCCACTCATATTTGGATCTACTGTAGGATCTATTTGCGATTTCTTAAGAATTGCTCCGGCTGCTTCAGTTCTTGGGAGAAATTTTCTCTCCTGTAGTGCAGGATTTATTAATTCATAACCCAATTCTTCCAGAAAATACCTTCTTCTATTCATATTGTTTTCATGGTATGAAGGGTTAATTTCTCGCCAAATCACAAAAGCATTGTACGCAGATACATCAATTATATTGTAAAAAAGTACAAATGGCCAACGATCAGTTCCTCTTTTACAAGTGTAAGTAGCAACTATTTAATCCAAAGTATCAACTGCTCCTTTTGTCGAATTGTAATCCAATATTATTGTTAGTTTTTAATCAGATCTATTACTTATATCACCTTTGTTGTGAATGGTACTAATTAGAGTGACACGTTTGTTTTTCTTTGGTGTATATGCTACTAATGTAGTGTCAGTTGTAAATCCAAAAATTGACGTAAATACCTCCGATCCTTTCGAATAAGTAAATTCGATGGGAAGTTCCGGCTTATTTTTTCTTATTGTTCCTAGCATAGTTATATTTCTTTTTAGTAGTAATTTGCGAAGTTCATAAGAGGAAAACCAGTTATCGAAAGTAATATTATGTCCCTTGAGACCATAGGTCAAATCCAAAAAGTAAAAATAAAAAATAAAAAATAAAAAAGTAGAAAAAAAAAGTAAAAATAAAAAAAGTAAAAATAAAAAGAAAAAAGTATAAAAAGAAAAAAAGTAAAGCTTGTTTTTTCTCTGGTGAGCCATCCTTTGGCTTTCCAGTATATACTAGCATATTCCATGCATTTGCACTTTTAGAGTCACAAACAATCCATATTTTTATGCCATACTTCGACGGTTTTTGTGGCATGTAGTGACGGAAAGGGCACCGGCCTCTAAAACCGACAAGTTGTAACATTATTTCCTGGATTGTATAATTTAGGCAAATTTTCAACCCAATTGTCCCACAATTCTAGAATAGCAGCCACTTTATCACTCAGTCGCCTTTCTGCTCTAGTGTCTTTATTGGCAAAACGAATTACTCTAGATATAACTTTGAACCTCTTTAGAGACATTCGAAAAATAGCTCGAAAAATAGGTCGTCCAAACTGTTCATCCCACAAACTTGTCAGTGCTTCGCCATGTCATTTGAAAACCCTAGCTAAGATTAAAAGCCCTAAATAGCAATACAACTCATTGTAATCCATTTTTTCTCACTTATCTACGAATTATTTAGCACCTTCAATATTCGCCATGTCTATAATAATTTGTTCAGTGGTAGGTGGAAAGTACAACAGAAAAGTAGAATTTACATCTATTGCTCTTGATGTTGCATATGATGTTGGTCCCGGTTTCAGTTTTATGATATTTACCGACGAAGTTCGTCCAGGTCCTCCGTATGGAGTATCACGCCATTCAATTTTTTTTATGTTTCTAAAGCATATATTTACATGGATATAAGAACATTACAAGCATATAAGAACATGGGAGTGGTAAGCAAACAAGATAATATTTCTGGGGTCACCAGTGACCCCAAAGGTCTCGTGTGTAAAAAATGCAAATTCGGGAAAAATAAAATAAAATAAATACAATATAATAGCATTATTTTATATAAAAACTAAAAGAAAAAAAGTCACAAAATGTCATTAGAAACAAAAAGTTGATTAACAAGATATATTAAGCAGAAATTGCATTGGGATCATATATGACCCCAGGGACCCACAAGGGTTAAAGGGAAAATACGAAAAAATAATTGAGTTTTCCACCAAAAAACAATCTTTCATCGCACAGATCAACTCTGAGAAGAATTTCCACGCAAAAGAATAAATTGAATTATCTGTGATGGAAAGTATTTTCAGCTGCCATTTGAAATCATAAGATTGGCCAATATTAATCGAAGACCTTCAACAACCAATGGACCTTTTCGTATCCCTTCAAACTCCGACATTTTCGTAGAGCAACTAGTGCTAAATTATCATTTTATTAAAACAATTTTATTAACAAGCCCGATCTGGTAATCGTTACGATGACATTCTGATTAGCAATAGCAAGCACGCTGAAAACAAAATCTCCTTCAAAGTTTCTAGGTTTTATAACAGCTTCTACTCTACGTCGACAAAAATTAATTTGCAGATTTGTTTCTTCTTCGTTCCTTCATATCTTTTGTCCAAAAACTAGTTATCGAACAAGTTTACAATCGACTTTGCAATCACTTTAAGGATTGTAAGATTTAATGAGTATGAGTTATTGTGTTAGGGTGACCTATGGATAAAGAGATGGTGAAATCTTAAGTAAAGAACCACTCGTAAATGTGTAATTCATCAAAAAATGCCCTCTGATGGTGAAATTTTGAACAACTTTTTTTTATTCCCTCAAACAAATTCTTCTCCCTTGAATATGTCCTACACAAAATTTTATAACTTTCTGAACAATAGTTTCGACTGTAGACAACTTTGAAGTATTGAAGTCTAATTATGGACACAATGTATGTATTTATAGAAACCATCATATTTAATAACTGTAAAGATATATAGGTTAAAATTGTATTTATGTATAAATTATATAAAGAAGCGCAGATTGTGTGGTGCGATAAACATTTCTCCTGTAATGTAAAAACCAGCTAAAATCTAAACTGTTCTGGTTTGCCCTTCATTCAATCTGTAGCTTCCTCTTTATTCAGTATGCAGTTTAATCAAATCCCGCAAGGCTCTGTTTATTTATGTACACCAATTAGGTTCAATATATTTAAAATGTTAAAACTTTTCTAAAGTTTTGCAAAGTTTGTGTCAAACTACTAAAATATTTTTATTTATGGACTTTGATAACCCTGGGGCACTGTCATCTTCTTAGAGTAGTCACCTCTCTAGCCGAGTTGAGTGTATACCTTTCCATGAAGCGCTGCAGATCAGAATGGTTATTAAATGGAAGATAACGCCTCAAGCATAAGTGGGATATATGTTTTTTCCTCTCTTTCATATGATTCAGCTTAGTATCTTAAAAAAAAAAGAATTTTGATACCTTCAAAATGCACCGCATAGCTCGCTTGTTTGCAAAATGAAAGAAATATATTCAGCGGAATTTTGTCGTAAATATCCATATATGTCAGTCAAAAATTTAATAACTGTAAGTTTATTAATAAGTTCTGAACCTGAAAAATTAATTATACTTTTGGGGAAAGTATTTTAAAATGTTGTGAAATACCAAAAATATGAATTTCTAAGTACGTACATTAAATGAAATAAAGAATCAAATGATTTATTCGCAATCTTTTGCTAATATACGATCGATGAAATCAATCGCATTAATGCGTAATCACAACTGTAGTTCTTAAATAAATATTAAATGTTAAAATATAATGATTATACAATTATATATTGATAGCATTATGCAAATATAATGATAAGTACATGGATTATATATAAATGTGATATTATTAAATAATTATTTTAAAGTTCTTTTAAGGGAGTCCAGGACACAAAATCGTTCGAATTTTCGAAAAAAGATTTATTGCATTAAAAATTGTTTAGTTCTTTTACGCTTAAAATGGCGTTTAAATCATGTTTCTATCTTAATTAGAACAGGATATATTACTATTTTTTTTGCAACATTCTAATAGTAGCCAATCGTTGTTTAAACCTGTAAGTGCGTTTTTCTTGATAATGGGTTTTTTCCCCATTTCTCGTCTTTAAATTATTATAAGTCAAGAACCGTTAAAGATAAATGGTTGAATCTTGAAGCATGTATTTTCAATTATTTTACTTTAATTTTGATTCAGCAAATTTTAAAAAAATATTTACTTTTGAAAATATGATTTTTTAAAAATAAGTTACATAATTTTTTTTGTAATTTTTAATCTAAATATTTTTAATTTCTTTAAAAATTAATATTTCAAAAAATGCTGAATTAAAATTAAAACTTATATATTTCTATTTAATTAAATGAAAAAATTTTGAAATTGGACACATAATATTTCGATCTATAAAGATTTCAAATTACGCTACTTTTATTAAAAATTTTAAATTTAAAAATTTTTTTAAAAAGTTTTTGAGAAATTTTATGATTAGATTTTGTTTACAAATTATATGGTTAACCATCGCAAAAAAATTCAAAATTTTAACAAAATAAATGAAAAAAAATTTAAAATGCGTCCCGTACCCCCTTAATTTATAGTTTTTAAAAAGAACTATATTGTTTGAAGTAACTGAAGGCTTACAAAAAAAATAAAATTCTCGCATTCGGGCAATATATAACCAAATTTACTACATTCGAAACAAATTATTTTCATGTTGCTAACGATGCGTATCTTTTGGAGTCAAATATACTCAGAGCCAAATAAATGTTTACTTAAATAGATAACGCGGAAATGAAAAGAAGAAATATGGAATGAAAGTTTACAGTATGTAAATATTGCTTATGTATATCATTTATAAGTGGAATGCCCTGTACCAGAGAAACGTTTGCACTCAAACCATTGATTTCAACACATTGTAACTTAATATAAAGTATATTGCGACCAGTAAACAAAGGTAAATGCTGTAAATGTATAATTAAGAAATGTAAATGAAATGAAGCAATCCACATCACGCTTAATCCTGTAGCAATCATCCTACTATTTTCTTAGATAATATCAAGAAAAAGTGCCCGGTATGGAACATTTTTATTGTTATATTTCATAGACATTTTAAAAACTTCATTGAATTGTATAAGATTGCTAGATTATTATAGACAATAATTTTCTTACAAAGTATAATGCATGATTTTATTTAGTTCGCGCTACATTAAGATGTATTTTTCCTTGCATCCCGAAATAGAAGATTCTCCAAATCCAAAAACGTGGAGAAAATATTCAATAATATATAACGATTTCTGATAGAAATGTACATGCGAGGAAAATATTAATCACCATTTGAGATAATTTTAAATATTCTCTCAAAAAAAATCCAAATTGCTCATGTTTTAGAAGTATACAAAGTTATCTTCACTACAACTGAAGATAAAAGAAATTACAATTTTCCACACCTATTAAAGTTTTTAGGTTCCATGTTTAAATCATATTTTACGTGTTCCTTAGACAAAATGTAAAATATAAACGTTTTTTAATCTGAAAGCTGGGTGGCATATTCCAAGTACATATTTCTCTCTGCATTTTGAGAGCAAGAAATAAAAAAGAACAAGGCATGAATAATAGGTGAGATACATATACCTATTTGTTCATACTTACAGGAAATAGGGTACACGTTGGCGCAAGTATACAAGACATTTATTTTCGCCATTGACAATTTCCGCCCGCACTCATAATGCTGGCCAGAGTATTTAAAACCCTCGACCCTACACTTTACCACCAGTGTATCCACACAGTGTAGATTAATCTGACCTTACTCTGTATAAATGATAATTTTTAGTCGTTAACAAGTTTAATGTACTTTGTGAAAGAATGAAAGAGAGTACTTGGGTATGTTAAATCGTGACATGGTAGTTGGGTTTTTTATTTCGGCCATATAATCCAACGGATTCCTACGCAGTAGAATGAGTTGCGGTATAGTTTCACCTTGAAATTAAATGGACACCAACAGATAGCCCAGATCTCCTCAGCGGAAGGTTACCATAAGTATTCTAAGTACCGATATCTTGCTGCAGAAACCTGTGATAGGGCTGTTCACCAAAAGGTGCCTCCACAACGTTGTCATTCTTGTTCTACAACTTAAAGATCATTGATAACACGAATTAACGTTCAAAGTTGGACAAAACTGGGAAAAGAGACTATCTTGTAAATCAATGAATGAGATATGTATGGAGCGATGAACCGATAGAGTCTTATAACACTACTGGATTTAGTGGATGGCGGCAATACAATACTTGCCAGATTGTCAAGTTCTATACGGGAAATTTGTAGTTGTTAATGTAATGAATGGTCTGTTAAAGTTTTTGTCACTTTTGTACTCAATCCCGAGGCTCGAGGAAATATGTATATCTTTATATTCACTTGTTTTAGTGTAAATTCATTTTTTAAATTTAAAATATTCCTTTTATAGTTATATTTTATTTTTCAAGAAGATACAATGTAATAAATCCGATCGAAAAATATGATTTGTTTGTTGTAAATAAGTATGTTTCTCTCTAAGATAGCGAAGAATTATTTTAAGGCATAATCAAAGTCATGATATGAATTTAAGAGAAGCCATCGAATTAATCAAATGATGTACCTTAAACAAAATTTAAAAAGAAGGTTTTATTTAAACGAACTACATTTTAGTACAAAAATAATTCTGCGTTCGGAATTTGGAGAGCTGGAAAATATTCTATTGATTTATATTTGTTTTTTATTATGAGTGCTAAATAATTTCTAGATTTTTTTAAAAATTTATGGTATACGTTTAAATTACTATAGTCTATCAAATGAAAATAATAAATTAAATAAAGAAGAGAAGAAAAAAATAAATTAAAAAGAATATCGCATCGCGTATTTAATATTTTTTTTGTAGTTTTTTGTGAAAGTTTCATTTCTAATTCAGCTAAAGTATCAAATTATAAAAAATGACTTGTTCACCAAATTTAATGCTAATTTAAAATATGGGTTGCTGTAGAAACAACGTTTTTTAATTTGATTAATTTGAAAGAATGCCATTCTTTCAAATTAGAATTTTTGAAACTGGATTATGCATACAAGATATTTGTTGAAGTTTAAAATGTAAGTATGATTGTTAAAAAACAATATCGAATAACACAAGTTTCAAATGGACCGCGCTCAATCTTAGTTAAAAGTATCCTTTCAGTAAAATAAATAATTAGTTAATATTCATTGCTATCAGCTACCACATAGTTGTTACTTTATATTGTTAAACAAACACTCGTGATTTATAATTAAGTTTAATTTTCAAAATTGCAAATATTAGTTCATAGAAATCACTAAGATGATCTTTTACCACGTAGGCGCTCATTAGACTGAAATCTACAGATTTTAGCCGATGCCAAACTACTGCTACACCGAACTACCGAATACTGCTTCAAGCATCGATACCAATTATGGGGCTTTGACCCATAGTCTTTGAAAAATGTACAGGAATTGCTGTCAAACTTTGCTCAGGTGATAGTTAGTCTTTTGATTCAAATTGCAGCATTGACTTAATTGGGTCCTATATCAAAGCTGTATTCTTTTAATACATCTTCGATATAGGACCCTATTGGCGATATTTTGTATTGGCGAATTTTTTTGTTGCCTAGCCAAACATCGCATCGTTAATATCATATGAATTACATAGAAATTTAATTTGCAAAATATACATTTAAAAATAATACAATATGAATTAAAAAATAATACAATAAGGAAAATAGCGTAAACTTTGTAGATCCGGAAATTATAGTTAAATCTACACTGAAAGGCATTATTAAATCAAAATAAAAAATAAATAAAGAAAAAAGCGGTACAACCTGGTTTGCGTCATGCGGCTGTCGCAGGGTTGCCGAAACGAATTCTGTGTATACCAAATTACCAATATCTGAATTCTACTATACCAAAGCTGTTCCAACTGGGAATGAAGTTGAAAATGGTGTATTCCATCGTGTTACAATCTGGAAAATTGTTTATTTCAGTTTAAAACACACGCGACTGTGGCAAAGATGCCGAAACGAATTCTGGGATACCATATGCGCCAAATGTAAAATATTATAGGTCGCTAATACAAAATATCGCCAATGGGGCCCTATATCGAAGCTGCACGCTTATTTTACTCATCAACATAGTTGACATCATAGAGTGTGACGACATGCGCTAAATTTTATATATTATTTTGTCCTCATATTACAGAGCTACTATTATTCTGTGATCAGTGAATAGGCAATTAAATTCACCCAGTTATAGGCTAGGTATATTAAATTCAGTTAAATAAATTGAGTACTTTGCAGATGACACATAGATGGCTTTTGCACTGATCAAGTGTCAGAGGGGAATTTTTTAGCGGTCGTCTAGAGGGGCATGCTGTTAATCTAACAACCCTGAACAGTGCCTGTAGGCTTAAATGTCCTCATTCTGGTGAGCATATTGCAATTGTAACATGAAGAATGGAATGATTATTACAAGTTAATTAAGTGTATCTTATACAGTTCTCTCTTCATTTTTCTGTCACGTACACACTCTCTCTTATATATATTATATATAATTAATCAAAGTAAAAAACACTCGTAAATTTTCAAAGTCTGTTCCTGGCAAGCGTTTTTATTCCATTTATAAATACATATTTATAATGGTAACCTTGTGATTGATGTCTTTGAAACTTCTATGGTTATATGAACCAAATCAAAGCACCTTTTAGTTCCTTTTACAGAACCATTCTAGCTATGAAGACACTATTAAAATCTGTTCTAAGAAAAAGACAGAATAGAATATCTCAATACGCATATAATATATACTTAAAACATTTCTAAAAGCTCGAGATATAATGTTGTTAAAAAGTGAGAATACGAGATTGAAAATATAGTTAGTTGTAAATATCACTAATCGATTCAGAAAATAATATGACTAAAAATTTAAAATTTATTATTGACTAGTTGAATACCCGTACTTCACTACGAAGTACCTTCAAATTAAATAAATACAACGGTAAATATATGCAATAAATGCATATATATATATATATATATATATATATATATATATATATATATATATATATATAGAGAGAGAGAGAGAGAGAGAGAGAGAGAGATAAATCGTAACGGATATTTTTATAGACAAAATAATCTAGAAGAAAATATTCAAATTAAATCTAGTAGAACATACTAAAGAATATAGTACAGTTAATATAGTATTGTTTGAGGAACATTTCTTTTACTGTATATAAATATTATTACCATCTTTTTTACCATGTTTTTATTAACATGCTTTCTTGTTTATTTGTGTGTGTGTTTATCCCTTACAAATCTACCAATCGATTTTTAACTAACTTCCCGACTAGCTAAACATTTGAAACTTTAAGAATAGCTCAGAACACGATGATAATGCATTTGTTAAATACTTTTAGCCGTCTTTAAGCAGATTTTTACCATGCTTTTATTATTTTCAGTTAATTTTGTTGTGTAGACTGGTGCAGCCATCTATCGGCCGGGACGAGAACGAAAAGTTAAACGCAAGTTAACTTCTAGTTAACTTCATTTTCCTTCAAGTTGATGAGATAATTCATCAAAAAAATTTAAAAAGTGTTTATTAATACATAGAATTGTCAAGTTTATATGATTCAACAGAAAATTTAAAAACATGGTATATAAAATATTCTTTTTATAGTGCAATTATTTTGGATAATGCCTAATAGTCTGCAGCGTTAGCTAGAAAAAAAATGTTTTTGTTTCGTTGTTATGCACGAGACGTAAAATTAGTTTTAAGTATCCCCAAAAGAAAAGAAACAACGTGATCAGCATTTAATAAATAAAATTCTAAATATTAATCTTTAAAAATTCACCAAAAATCAGAAAATAGAGGTAAAGATGCGAAAAAGATTTCATTTTAAAGGAATTTTTATGATCTTTCTTGTGATATAAATTTTATAACCCTCAAATTATCATTTTAAATGCAACTAAAAAATTGCAAAAAAAGCTTAAAAAATTCATTAAAAAAATCTAAGAAGAATTTTTCAACAATCTTTCTTACTGCACCCCTACACTATAAGAAGAATCTCCATGAAAAATTTCAGCCCTTTAGGTCCAGCGGTTGGGTCTGTGCGTTATCTGTGAGTCAGTCAGTCAGTCGGTCAGTTATGGAACAGTTTTATATATTGTGGCGTCACTGTAGGTAGGTAAGGCGATTCTCTCTGAGGCATTTTGAAGAAATTTCACAACTATTGATCCATACCAAAGAAAGACAGAGTTCTAATTAACAAACGAAGGCCAACTTTTTAAAACAAAAAACTTAACAATTTATTAACAAAAATAGTTAACATTTGAAACAGTGCAACATATTCAATTTAAAAAAAACTGTGCAGATTCACAACGTACGGAGCCTAAACCCACATCCGCACCGCCCGCGTTCTCAAGCGTCTCTCTCCAGTGTCTGGATTTTTCAGAAGGGGTGGAGGGGCCGGCAGCTTATCGGCTGACAGCTCTTCTTAGACGCCGAACTTTACTACATTGCAGAACGTCAAGATGACAGCTTTAGTGGCTGCATCTGTAAGGAAAAAGGTTTTTAATCCCCCCACGTGTTCCGAACTGGTGGAACAACACATTCCTTGAAAAACACGCAGCTGTGTTTCAAGCCCTTGTGGGTTCTCGGGAAAAATAAGACCCTATTTCCAGTACGCTACAATATATAGAAAACACAGATATACACAATATAACGATTTAGAGTTGTCATCGATTAGGTGTTATGAAATCAAATAAAAATAAGAAATACATTAACCATTTGACTTACCAATGACGGACGTTTGCATGGCATTTGTGATTGATCCATTTCCTTTTGAAATGTTTATTTACCTTGCTAAGCCTTAAAATCACTCCATTTAAAAGTTAACACAAAAAGTAGATATTAACCAACACATAGGATTAAAATATTAGCAGAATGAAAAAGTAACGTAATTCATCATCTCTACATAAAAACTAATAATTCAAGATTAATATACGTTTAGTATTTTCTAATTTTCATTTTTTAATAAAATTTTAATTATTAAAAATAATGATAACTTTTTGCTTTATTGATATTAAATTTATTTTCCTTCAGAATTTTACAATATTAGACCATTGGAAATGTCAAATTTTATGTTAAATTTCATCCAAGAGCGAATAGATTGAATTTAGATTAAATATTAAAGGCGTACATTTTCTATCGTTATTTTAAAGTAACTGCGTTTTAAAAGCTTAAATAGCAATGAAAACTCGAAAGTACAGTATTTTTCTGTTTATGACACCCTCAACAGCAAAGAGTGAAATTGTATTATTGTTTAACGATTTCTGGAGCGCTACTTACGTGATCATTTCTGACAGAAATGCTATCAGAAGAAAATTACTCCTAGATGTAATTTCTTATCCTGAAGTTTGTCGGTAGTTTTAATACTGCCAATAAGTTTAAATGTCTATTGTACGAGAAAATCTATCGTCTTCGAAAAGCTTTAGATGGTGTACTATAAAGAAGATTTTGTTTCAATGATAAAATATGTTACGTTTACTTTAAAGTAGATTTAAAATAAAAATTGGTTAAAATAGCAAACCGTAAAAACTAAGGAAAATTTTCATGTCTTATATATATATATATATATATATATATATATATATATATATATATATATATATATATATATATATATATATATATATATATTATATGTTGGAACCGAACTCCGAAATCAGACAATGTCCGAAAAAAATGCGCCAAGGCCGAAATGCGACATTATTTCGGACTTAGTGCACTTGAATTTGCTCACATCGCGATTGGATCACTGGAAAATGTGCCAAGTCCGAAATGTTACATCATTGCGGAGTTTGTGTACTTGAATTTGATCAATTCGTGATCGGGCAAATCAGTAGTGAGCCAAGTTCGATTTCACACTTGGAGGATGGGCGAAAATGGAGGTAGATGTAAGTGGTAGATATTCACGATGTCCTCTATTGATGACGGTGTTAAATCGACCACAACTACGTGTGCAAATGAAAGGAGAGGTACATTTCTAGAATCTTTAGGTAGTGTTTTAGAAAGTTCGGGTGACAACAGTTGTGTTTTCACGCTCGAAAAATATGAAAAGTTGATTGCGGAAGTGAAAAGCAGTGTGGAGAAAAGAAAATACAAGCAACCCCTCACCTCTAAGGACTACAGAAGACTAAAACGGTATGAGATAGTACCTATTTGTGGTATCGAAAAATTAATTTAAAAAAAATGACAGATGATGACCAAACCCTAAAAATATTGTCATACTTAAGAAATTTTTGAAGTTATTCATAGAGCTTATATAGCTTTGGGTGACAAAAAATAAAATGTATGGAAAAGGAACTACAACAGAAATACTGTAATGTGCCTCGAAAATTGATCAAACTGTACCTTTCTCTCTGTGAACAGTGTCACTTGAGAAAAAAACGTTAAAAGCAAGGGAGGCGTTGTTAAACCAATACTTACTAACGCATTCCAAAAACGAGGACAGGTTGACCTCATTGACATGCAATCAGAGCCTGATCGCGAATATAAATTCATTTTGAACTATGAAGTTCATCTTACCAAATTCATTTTTTACGCCCACTGAAAACGAAAACAGCTGAAGAAGTTTCTTATAATTTAATGGATATTTTTGTGTCATAGGAGCTCCCTCTATTTTGCAGTTCGATGATAGACGCGAGTTCTCGAATAAAGTAAAAAAAGAGCTAGCATATAGGTTTGAAGCAAAAATTGTTCATGGGAAATCCAGACACTCTCAAAGCCAAGGCACCGTCATACGTGCAAACCAATATGTTCGTGATATGTTGGTGATATGGGTGGCAGACAGTCAGACAAGTTAGTAGGCACAAGGCTTTCGAATCGTCCAAATGAAAAAAATCGTATCTACCATCGTGGAATCACCAGAAGCCAGTACGAAGCTCTGTTTGGTGTTTCACTTAGTAACGGTTTTCCTCAGGAATTCGGTACAATGGACCTTGAGACTGAAAAACAACTTGAAGAGGTTTTGGCCAACATTCCTGAAAGTAAACATGAAACTGATTCACCAGATTCTGAAAACTCTGATGTGTCCATGTTACAAAAAAGGAATAAGTTAATTGAAGAGAAACGAGCTGATTGTGCCAAAAAAACGAAAAAGCAAGCGGACGAAATGCTAAGAGGCAGTGATGCTAAATTTACTCCTATGAGCGTCGGTCAGACCGCAGTGTTACGGATTCCAGAACATGACAGAGGACGAGCAGAGCCCAGAAATGTGATAGCTGTGATAATGGAAGTTAACGATGATGGGATATACAAACTCGGTATTCGGAATATTAGAATAGTTATATTCCAGAAATAAATTCCAACTGACTGAAGACAACTTCAAATCTGAAAAAGACGTTCCAAGCTTCGTACACTACTTTCAAAACACAGTTACCCTGGAATCATGAAGCTCACAAGGTTGCATCCACTGCAGTTGTAGAAAGTAGCGTGAAAGCAAAAGATACAAGTCCCTATCAACTGGCGTCAAATGTGCCATAACAGTTCTGCTTGCAAGAATAAGTAACGGTGCATTTTTCATAATTTTTTCCATCATTTATTATTTTGCTGTGTTTTCATTTTTTTCGCTATGTACATGATTTTTTAACTGTGAGGTTTTTAAAATAGTCAATATATATAGTTAAAATTATCTTTTAACTAATTTCATTAATTTTATTTAAGTCTAATAATTAGAGTTAAAAATTATTGATTTCTGACTTTGATCATTCTTCCCATTTTCAATGCTCATTCTGCCCATTTTCAAAATGAGCAATTTAGAATGCTCAAATTGCGAAATGAAATTAAGTTTCGTACTCTGTGCACTTCTGATTTACCTATACGCGAAATGATCATTTATAAATGACCCAAGTCCGAAATAATGTAAAATTTCGGACTAGGCCCATTTGTCTGTGATCCATTTGCTTTGTAAGCATTTTTTTCGGACATTTTCCGATTTCGGAGTTGGGATCCAATATATATATATATATATATATATATATATATATATATATATATATATATACATATATATATATATACACACAATGTGAAGAAAAACAACAAATAGCATGTTTGATTATGTTTCTTTGCTTTACCCGCGACTGATGAGCCAAGCAAAGACAAATGACTTTCTTGATATCTTTTTGACTTTTTCAGTCTAATTGCTTGCCATTTTGTCTTTTGGGTGTTGATTCACCTATATTTCTATCTTTGGGTTCTAATGCACCTGTGTTTTTGTTCTTTTTGTGTTAGCTGCTAGGCTGCGTCATTCATATGGCTATAGTATTTGTAAACTTTAGATAAATGATATATATATATATATATATATATATATATACCGGGTGCGTCATAAATTCGTGCAAAGTCCAAAAATTCGTAATAAAAGAAGTAATGCTTGGAAAAATTTTCTGTTTGCGCCAATAGGATCAGAGGGACATTGTGAATAGCGTTTCCATCTGGGAATAGCGTTTCCACTATTCTGTTTTCTTGCGGCCCGTAGCAGCTTTACATAAAGTGTTATGGCCCTCATCGCATTTTAACTAATTTCTAGAATAATCTGATAACTGGAACACGTATGAAAGAAAATTATGCGGGATAATTGCTACATCCTTTCTTAAGATGGAAAGCGAAATCTACTCGTCCGTGTCTTCTAACTACGTTGAAGATGCCTAACTTAGCATGAGGCTTCTTACTTGCAAGTTGTTCATGCAGGTTTTACGGTACAAAAAAATAGTCCCTTAAATCATAGGGGGCACTTTCTTCGTATTTTGTTGGTGGGATTAATTTTATATATTCTGCCCCAAACAAATGTTTTCATCTAAGTACAAGTCTACTGGATACGTGGGAGGGGCCGATCTAAACCTAAATACCCCCTTTTAATAAGAATTGTTGGAAAAGATATTCTTATAAGTTATTAATGAAAGCTCGCTGGCTCTAGTTGTTATAGCATTAACAAAGCAGTACATATAAGGAAGATAAATCAATTTATTGCATCTTTAAAATAGCATCTTAGTTGTCTATCATTTAAAGGGAATCTTGTATGAAAATACTAAATGACCGACTTCGTTGTAAATCCAGAGCCATACTTTTTCCTAAAAACGAAATTCATTGTACTAAAATACATAAATATTTGTTTTCCAGTGAGTTAACGCTCATAAATTCCAACGTCATTTATGACGCTTTCGCAGTGAAGGTTACAAGTTATTTTGCTTACGAACGATAACTGGAATTTTGCCAAATGTTTGTTTTTCACTGGAAATGCCACTGGAAGTATATCATTACAATTCCTGCTCTCTACATTTTCTTTATCCTTGAAATAAGTTGAGAAAGTTTTATTTACTGCGGAACATATAGTATAGACATGAATAGAGAGCTTCTACTATACTCACAAAAAGATCCTTAAACATTGTCATTTGTATTTTAGGAATTTTAGTGTATTGAAAACACCGTGATGGTTTTATAAAAAGAATATAGAGAATTTTTCAGATTAAAAAAATATAACATAAATGCTGGCTGTATATTCCTTATAATATTACATTAGTGACTGATTTATAGCTTTCCACACTATAAATTCACGGATTTCGATTATTGATTCGAAAAAATAGAGAAATTTAACTATTTCAATTTATATCAACATTGATACCATCCCTATGTTAAAAAGTCCCGATTATCGTAATATTCCGTTTTATGTTGAAAATTGGAGGAATAATAGAATAAAAAATATCGGTTATCTATTTGTCAGTAAGTGGTTCTCGATCCAATATGGTACAGGTATAAAAGATCATTTGTTTATATATATAAACACGAAGCAAACGTATTACTTGTGAAGTACTAAAATATCCTTAATTTTATACTGTATTTTAGATTGTACTGAATTTTATATTAGGTAATGTTTATGCTGAGTTGAAAAAAAATTTCTGGTACAACGATATTTATATAGTTTTCATTTGTATTGATTTGAAACCAATATTGGTAAATATTTTAACATTTATTTAATTTATTCATGCGAAATAGATAAAAAAATTTTAAAGTAAATGTAAATTACCTATTTTTTATAATATTAAATGCTATTTGAACATAGCCTATGCATTTCAGCTATGTACTTAAATCGGTTGTCTGCAAGTGACACAATCAGATAGCGAACATGTTAAAGTAAAAATTCATTTTTTAAATTAAACATTTTACCACTAGATCATAAGTTCAACTCTATCAAACAAAATTGCTGAAAATATGAATAAGACGTATTTATATGTTTAACATCACAGTAGATTGAAAGCGATCTGTGCTCTGTGACACACAGAGATATATATTGAAGGACCAGAAAAACTTCGATACCTAACAGTTCCACTTCTGAATCATGGGACTGCAGAAACGTGACAGGTCTTGGGCTCCATGAACTGTCAGAGTAAGTCTGTAGAAAATGAACACAATGCCTCCTGAACAGAGTTACCGGATTCAATAATATTCCTAGATGGGGGATATCTTCATTAAACAGAACATTGAATGGCATCCCAGATATATTCAATAACGTTAAGATCTGGTGTTCAAGGAGGCTACTTCTTGTTCCATAAACTCAGAAAAATGGTCTTCAAACGATTATTTGGTGACTGTAGATGTGTATGGTGACATTCTGTGGTTGAAAACACCCAAAACTATGAGAGTGCATGCCTGATATAAATGGCTTTATTTTGATGTATTACAGAAATCTTTATTATAAATTTCATAAAATTTCGTCAAAAATTATGACGTGAGGAGCATTTTAAAAACTTGCAAATCTGGAAATTTCTCATTTTGAGAAAAAGTCATTTAAAAGATAATTTTTTATCTACCTTTAATACTTACTACTCTAAAGCCTCCAATTTTTCATTTTTCTTTTCACTACACATTTTAAATGCATTTCATTCCAATATTTACATGTTTTTAAAATAATTATACACCCCCCAAAAAATTCCAATTTTTGCTCGATTTTTGGTAATTTGAAAGTCCACCATCCCCTTAAGTAATATACAATGATAAATTATTTATTTACATATGAATTTCAAAAATTAACGTCTTACCTCGTGTAGAACTAAACTAGGATTGACAGTATGGAAATGAAAAAAGTCTACTTTAAAGACGCGAGTGCTAAACGCAATGCAATGCACTTGTGACGTCTGTGCCAATAATTAATGAGTGTGTTCAATGTAAAACACTCAATCAAATAATACATCGATTTATTTTTTTTATTTATTAAATTTAGAAACATTGTAAAAGCGAAACCGTGTAAACCGAGTCAATCAAGTCTCTAATCCAGAAAAAAGGACAAAAGGATTAACCTGAGACTTTTTAATCAGGTATGATGATAAAATGAAAGACACATGGAAGATACTTTCTATTGTGATCATTCAGGGGACCAAAAATATAGCAATTCATTCACCAAAGATTCAGATTTTATACTTAAACGTAAATGCGCAAGTTCCAGAAAGGACAAGATGTGCCAAATGCAAAAAACAACACCAGAATAATTATTTAAGTAAAAAGGTGGTAGATTTCAATGATGATTGTGTTGTGATGATAATTAATAGTTTTGGAAGTGATTAAAGTTAATATTAATATCGGGTATTCAGATAAATAAATTAGTAAAGTAAGTAAATTTTAGTAACGATTGTGCTTTGTTTTAATCAATTTATTAAGCCTCTGCTAAATATATGTAAGGGTTATACTTGTGGAGATCAGATATTAATTGATTTGATTAATGTCATCGCATTTGGAGAAGGTGCGCAAGTTTCTCTAAATGTTTTGACATTGAGAAGAATTAAGTTTGAAATAGATCATCACAGGTTATACCTTATTGTTAATATTGATAAATTAATAAGCCTTATTTTGAAATAATTGTGAGGTGACTGGTACGCTGGTATATTGTTTTTTTATTATTGTTTTTTTTGGTAGCTGGTATACATTCAACATAGTTAATTATTAATTTTAGAGTGTTTTATTTTTGTTTTTTCAATTAATAGTAAATTTTGTATTATGAACCCAAACCCTTGTGTAAGCTGGGCTGGTAGGCAATGTAACGAGATCTCCTCCATTTTCACAGTATTTTCACAGCACATACCCAGGACTACACCGGATAAAGGGATTAACAGAAGTATCCATTTCAAGAAACAACCCCTTTTTTGCAGCTGGCCAAGAGATAAGCGAAACCACCGTTTTGATGAGGGGTAGGCGCATGGATACGCCTGAGATCTCCAAACGCCGAGTTAGTTGCAGAGTTTAAAATAAAAGAAAATAAATCCTGAATTGATGCAAGATCAAAGTTGAAAATAAAATACTATACTACCTATCAAATTATAATTCAAGCCCCTCAAATTCTGTTGGTCCGAATTTCCCTGTTAAAATCAAGGAGCGAGGACGCACTCATTTTCACCCACGAGTAGCCATACAAAGGGGTGAGAAGGTCGTCCAATGGAGATTTGGAGACAGAGAGGGGGAGGCCGACCAAGAGGCTGGGAGCTGACCCGCAACCCACGATGGAGAGAGATGTGTTGATTTTTGGCGGCCCGCACGCTATAGAAATGGCGCTAGCCTGGGGTTCCACTCATAATTTTATAAAATAATAGTTTTTTTTGTGCTGCAGCATTTTAATTGGGTAATATAGTTTTAATTTCCTTTTTTTTGGTTTACTGAATTTTTCTATAGTTTTACTTTTGTTTTTTTCTCATCACTTTTTCATTTAGAAGTTTTTTTTGATTCGCCAGCCACTTCACTTATTTGTATTGTTTTTATTGATAATTATTTGTATTATGGAGATTAGAACTCATTTAAACGAAATTGTATTTATTCAATTGAATTTGGTTGTCGGAATAATGTTGAGAGGATCTGGAGTTAATGAGTTTGTTTGTTGTAATGTCAGGGAAATTCTTAAATAAATTGTTATGTTAGTTTGTAAAGTGGTGTCATGTCGGTCCTTGCCTTTTTAGTAAATTTTCTGATTTTCAGCTTTAGGTTTTATTTTTTATTTCAGCAGAATTGAAGCTTTTTCTTTTAGGTGAAATAATTTTATTTTCTAGGTGCTCTCCAAGGTTAAGTAATTTTATTAGATTTAATTTCATTTTTCTTTTGGCTCATTATTCACCACAGTGAAGCATTCAGTTCGAACCAGTGTTAATTATAATTATTAATTGTTTATGGGTTATTGCATTTAAAAATAACACAACGCAACTTACCATCTATCTTAAAATGTACTAACCACTAACGGCCAAATGGCAACTCTTGAAGTAAATTGATTTTAAAGATTGTAAAGAGTAATTCTAACTTTAATTATTAAGTTAATATAATATATAAGCTTTTAAATACACCCCAATACAAAACTTCAACGCCACAATTGAAAGACTCATAAAGGGGATAAAACTAATGATATACAAAGATGATAACAACTGTGAGGGAAGATGATAATAAAATGACAGTAAAAAAAGTGTAAAAAAATCTAAAATATAAATATGATAAAATCAATGATATAATACAAAAGTGATAATGTCGTGTGAAAAGGTGCTTAAGATAAAAAACAAAAATCTCTGGATGAATTTTCTATATCCAGATTCCAGTCAATCACAAGAAATGAATAGAAACACGGGTAAAAAAAAGTAAAGATTAGATCAACGGATAAAAATCAGTTTCCTTTAAAAACCGGAAAAAGCATTGTGGGATGTCATTTAAAGAGAACAGATCTTTTAAATGTTTCTGCAAGTATGCTTTCATTGGATTTTGTTTTAAAATGCCAATGTGGAAAAGAAAATGGCGATTTCTTGTAACTTCCCATTTTAAATGCACTTTACATCCAATACGCTTTGCAAAAGCTGACAAACAAGATCATTATCTCATTAAAAGTTAGACTTGTGTTGGTGGTGAGGGAGCTTTAATAGGGGTTTTTGTGCATTACCCATAATGTGCGGCTCAAATTCTACGTGGAAGCTTTACGCGGGAAAAATCCAACCAAGTAGTTTTAGTTGTCAAACATAATTTATACACGCATTCTCTCTAAGGGCATGTTCACATAGAATCCGTCAGCGTCAGCGTTACTCGCGTTGAAATAGTTTTAACCAATCTCAAACCTTCAAACGATTAGCCGCGAAATTGTTAAGAACGGCGATAGGTTAAAATTATTTCAACGCGTTGACGCTGACGGATTCTATGTGAATAGACCCTTAAAGCAGTAAGGATTTAAGAATGACCATGCTGCCATCATATTCAAAAACAAAAAATTTTAATAGCCTAAAATAAACAGAGTACAGAAAGCACTGTAGCAGATACTGTGTTTTCCCATTGTTGGGTTAACACTAAGCATTTCTTAGCATTGTTAATCATCAACAGTATTTCACATTCTTACAACAGAACTGCTACGCAACAGACGTTTTCTAACGCCGCCATTTTAAACCGAGCGCTCATTTGTGACGGTTTAAGCGTCTAAAACCTTGTTGATTTTTTTGCTGTTTTATACGACAGTGCTATCAATTTTTACTATATTTTTGGCGTTTATTTTGATTTATTCTCAATTGTTCACAAATACATCATTCGCCATGCTATTTCTTATAACGGCTGTGTTCTTGTATGCTATGTGGGAAGCATATTGGTTTTTGCTTGCAGGAATTGCAATATTCCGTCTGTATGCTTTTATCGCAGAAAATAAAAGGAAAGAGAATATTGTAAAGGAGGCTGGCCAGGATATTGCTGAAGATGAGTCCGATCTTTGTTACGAAACTGCCACACAAAGTTCTAACGACGAATATTTCATGGCCAGACCTCCGAAACCTCCCCGAAAACCTCCAAAAAAGCCTCTTAAACTTCCTAAGCGTCGGTACAAGCTCATGAACCGGTTCTTAACCGACTGTCTTGACTATATCCAGACCGAAGACGTTGCGGGGACCTCGGATCCTTGTAGCAATTTCCGAACCGAGGAAAATGTAATGAAATCTGAAAAAGAACTAAGATTCCGACTTCGGTATAAGAGACGAATCAAGCGTCTCATTTTCGGCTGTATTTCGTCTGGAATTAAGGACTAACAAAAAAAGCAGCGAAATTTTGAAACAGCATTTTTTTAGCGTGTAATAAATCACTGTCCGTTTACAAAACTTTGCATCTCAGTACAATTTCTGTTTTATGATGTTTTTGCTCATCGCTCCCTTCGGTCAATTTTATCATCCAGCAATTCGAAATCATCCATTTCACTCTGAAGCCATCCTCTTCTACACAAGAGCTGTAAACATCAGGCTCAAATCTTTCTCTCCTCCACAGCCGACAACACCAGGCTGAAGCTATCCTCTTCTCCACAAGAGCCGTCACCATCAGGCTCGAATCTTTCTCTCCACCACATCCGACAACACCTGGATGAAATCATCCTCTTCTCTACAAGAGCCGACATCAGGCTCATTTGCTTCTCCTCTCCATCAAAGCCAACAACATCAGGCTCATACATGCTTGCCTCTCCCAGAGCCAACAACATCGGGCTCTAAACTACAACCACCTTAACATCGTGCCTCTCCACAACATCAAAAAGGCGAGAAACACGCCAGCACACCACCATCGTGCTGCGCGGATGGTCTCGCTGTAAAGGGGAGTGTTAAACAGCCTGCCTCCAAGTGGTACTCCCCGGGCAACGTTCCTTCCTGAAAAAAAGAACGGCTAAAGGGCTGAAGTAATATTTCATAGGCACGTCAAATCGAAAAGGAACTTAATCTGTTCAACTGAGTGAAACCTTTAACAAAGGACTACCTCGATGAATTATCTGTGATCGCTCGAAGACCAGTTTCTTTTCACGAAAGACTCTTTGAAAAAGCTTTTACTAACTGCAAATCATTCATTTTTTCATTGTGCTTTTAGAAAACATTATATGCACTGTGTATTCTTATCAGAAAATGCCAAAATAAAAGTTTTTGTACGTTTGTAATAGGTTTCTGAAGTGAATGAATTTTTTGAATTTTTTTTGTGTTATGGAAAGTTTTGACCCACATCTTAATAACAATAACGAATTTAATGTAAAAGTAAACTTAATAGGTAACGTAAAAGCGTATGAAAGCTCAAAAATGCATGAGGTTTTTTAGCTTGCATTTGCTTTACTGAATGTAAAATTTCTGAGACACTAAGAAATTGTTGTGCCGCGTCGACTCACCGTCACAGAAAATATATTAGGGACTTTAAAGCAGAACAGGATTTTTTTCGTACTTTAAAAGGCAGGAAATGGAAGAAATACATGAATTAATAGAATCTGAACCAAAAATTGGGAGCGAAATAAATTTTTTTGTTCCCAATTTTATTATAATGTTGAATTTTCGGTGGTTTGGAACTATAAAACTTTTTTTAAAAATCACTACCGACTTCGCTGATCACTTCTTATGTTCAGCTGGACCAACGCTTAAGAACCAATGTTCTAAGACAAAGGAAAAGAGCTGGAGACATGATACAAGGAATTACTGTCAAGCTGAGACTACCTTTTATTTCCAGAGGAATTATACTATGATAAATTTCAAAATGTAAAATTCAAAAATGTTTCAAGCTTCCTATACATTAGGAAAAAAAGTAGATTTATAAAAGAAATAATATTAAATAAATACATAAGCGCTTGCAATTTTTTCCTTTTCCAAAAGCTTTCACTGCTAAAGTGTACAGGGCTCGTTGGTCGATAGGGCTAAATTCGAAAATCTCGCCTTTGCTAATTATCTTAAGGTGTCCATGCACGTGCAGGAAATCCCCAAGGAAACAGTCTGCAGAATTTCCTCAACTGAACCAACGAGTACACAAGTACACACGCGCAGTACACGCGCACACACGGGAAATGTTTTCCAATCGAAATTTCGGAGACTGTACAGTCCGCCACCGGTTTCAAGGCTTCCCCAACACACGACGGGGAAATCCTGAAAGTTTGAACTGCGCAGTCAAAACCTCAAGGAATTCCTCTACGTGTGAGGATACTTTAAAAGCTGTGAAGGAGTCCAATTAATAATGATAAAAATTAATTTGTTTTTTGGCTGGCTATTATATTCCCTTAGCTCAGTCTTTTTTTCCCCACCTTGCATTCTACGGTCTCTTGTTCAAGCGATATTTTATTGGCCGAAATTATGGTCTTTAATTGGTTTTTGAAACCAGCCCTCGGGATCCGATCATTTCAATTACCCCATTTTATACTCTGCGTTCATTTCCTATTGAACCATGTGACTAGTGTCCGATTCTGTTTGTGTTCTTTGCACTACGTTTTACCTTATTATTCTTTATTATTGCTATTGCCACAGATTATTTATAATTATTTGAACTTCCTTTTATTATTTTTAAAAAATAGTTATTAGTTTATTTTGTCTTTTGACCATGAAGTCTCGATTCGTCTTCTTTTCCGACTCTCTTAAAACTGCCTTTTTCTGTTATTTCTTTCTGATGATCGTTTTGAGTTAACCATGCTTTTTAGAAGTGTCCATGATTGTGCCATGATTATGTTTTCACCTACATTTAGTGTAAAATCCCAATTACACGTTTTCCACCGGACCATCCAAAAAGTCGTAAAAACACGGATTATTTATTCTATAGTTGTCTTGTTTTAAGAGAAGAGAAACAAAGTGTCCGGAGAGTAAAACAAAATTTATCAGATATGTAACGAATTTCGAAACAGGTAAAACAGTCTTTAAAAAAAATAAGGACTAAACAATGAAGCAAAAGCCATCAAAATGAAAGTTGAATAATAAAAATTTGCGACTTTCTTTTTATTAATTTTGAAAAAAAAATATATATTAAAAATATTCGGTTCTAGATTTTAAACACGCACCAAGTTGTTTTTGATTTTTGGTGTTTTCTTCTTCCTCTGTTGTATATCGCTAAGGCTATATAAATTGTTTTTTCTGTTAAACGTCACCAAGGCACTGCTATATGACTAGTTTTTTTTCTTCCTCTGTTAAATGTCACCAAGGCATTGCTATATGACTAGTTTTCTTTCCCTCTCTGTTAAACGTCTAAAGCAGGGTCAGCAACGAGATGCCCGCGAAACAGTTTTTAAGTGCCCGCCGTTCAAATATCTAAATTTTAGAATCAGTAGAGGAAAGGTATTTGAGCAGTTTTTTAAATTTATTACCACAGGTGAAAGAATTTTTATTGTCCAGGAATAAAATTTGTTTAAAATTAGAAAAAAAAACCTTGGTTAATTGAGCTAGGCTTTATAACTGATGTAACTGTAAAATTAAAGAAACTAAATATGAAACTACAGGGTAGAAATCATCATATTGCTTCTATGACAAGTACGTTAAATGCATTTAAATCTAAATTGGAGCTCTGGAGAAAGCATATGGAGAAAGATAATTTATCACATTTTCCAAATTTAAAAATAGTGATACAAAATTATTACGAGGGAAATTCTACCAACTGTCAGTTTGCCAAATATTTTGATTCCTTATTGGAAGAATTTAATACCAGATTTGAAAAAAAAGTACGGATTCTTGACGTTTTTTATTAATCCTTTCTCTCATACAGAGGACTAATAAAATCGTGACTAATAAAATCGGAACATACTTGTATTTTGATATTTCCAATACGGAGGACTGCGAATTCAAAATTATAAATATAAGAAAGGACATTACATCATAACGAAGAAAAATTCTGAAATTTAATGAATGGAAATGGCTTCTCCTTGTTGAGAAAATGTGCTCCGAAATTGAACTCTTTTTGTGCGTTGAAAAATACTTGTGAATATTTGTTTTCTAATACGAAATTCTTAAAATCAAAGAACCGATCAAGCCTCACTGGCAGTCATTTGGACCATTGCCTCGGAACTGGGAATTCTGCTTGCTTGAGAACTGAGAATTCTAACGGGTTGGTCGCAGACTTGCAATTTAAATTTTTGCACTAATTATCAATTTTAAGATTATTTTGTTTAGATTGAAATTTTAATTTATGTTCTAAAAAGCTACGTCGCTTTAATATATTCATGTTTAAATATTAACCCTCCCCTCCTCCTCCTCTTCATCCAGGGGTGCCCGCCGAACTCCCGCATTTCTGAAATATGCCCTCCTAGTAAAAAAGGTTGCCAACCCCTGCTCTATGGCAATAAAACAACGGATATTGAATTCTGGAAATTTCTTTCGTACTTTTGACAGTTCCAATTCATTATAAGGTACATATCAGACATAACTGTAAAAAAATGTATTTCATTAACCTTAATTTTAAAACTAATACGCTGTATAAAATAAAATACAACGCTATAAAATATAAGTATTTCACTCCCAATTATCTTCTACGCATAAAGAGAATAAACATGTCTGTTTAAAATATAAACAAAATATATATACTTGTGTTAGATTTCTATACCATGTATATACGAAAGAGAGAGTTTTTTTTTTTGCTTTATAAGGTATTTTTTTCAAAATACGATCGATACTTTCGAACACTATACTCAGAATCAAATGTTCTAAACAATAACTGATTACTTGGAAAAAATACTAGTTAATTAGATAAAAGTAGTAAAAAGTTAGAGTAAACGTTATTTAGAAAAATGAAGATTTTTCACCCAGAAATTCTCTCGATCAATATAATTTTACAGCGCTCGTATTTAGAGAAGAGTATTATTTTAAAGCCTTCGTAAAAATTAAAAAAAAATTATGACATGTTTAAACATAAATGATGATAATTTTAGTCTTACTAGTTCTGATACTGTTGGTATCGCTTCAACATGCATCGTAGATTCGCTAAGATTTTAATAAATTATCACAAAAATACATTTTTCTCCCCATCATTAAGGAAGAAAATATGTTACTGCACCTATCACTTCGCGATGAACGAAGCACTCTTTCACAGATAAAATTTGATTATAAATTTTCCAGTCATGATTATTACATATTTCTGACCCATATGTTCAATTAATATAGGGATTTGTCATAGTTTTATGAATTTTTCAACCAAATCAATTAGTAATGACTAGGGGTACGTAAATTTACAATATAAAAAATTACAATATATAAAGTTTCACATTTATTCACACATATATATATATATATATATATATATATATATATATATATGACACGATATCTTATTAATTACCCAGCTTCATCATGGCGTCTTATATCACGTTACTCCATCTTAACTTTTTCCCTAAATAATTATTCTAATAGCAGTCAGTGAATAAAGACCTGTGGCAAAGAAATAGAATTTAAATACATATAAGAATTTATTTTCGAATGTTAACTACCCCAATTCAATCCATATTAATTATCTGCCAAGCTATCATCTCGATCCTCGCGATGCGTGACCAGTCCCGATCGAAATCTATCCCTCTCTGCTTAAAAATTATTTGTTTCAAACCTTCTAATGCTATTGCGCATGCTCGTGACGTCTGCGCCGGCGATGAGGCCCAGGCGGAGTTAGAGCTGGCAATCAAATCCAAAACTGTAATCTATTTTCTACGCGATGCTTTTATCCCGATATCTCGTAAATTAATAGTATTTAATTCTAGAAATTTGATTATTCTGAAGACCCCTGTAATTTTCTCAATTAATGTTTTGACATATATATATATATATATATATATATATATATATATATATATATATATATATATAATACATAAAAACGAATGTTTGTGTGTTCGTCTGTAATTGTATAGTAATCCACAGTTTAGGAGCAACGATCGTGAAATTTTACATACGGGAGTCTTTAATAACAACCGAGGATATTAAGAAATTCCAAAATCGAAATTAATTACCGTTAATTTTTAATTAATAAAAAAAACCATTTTTGAAGGGTGCGTGCACTAAATGTAAGCTGTCAGATTTTGTGGAATTACCCCTCTGAATATGGTGGCCACGTTAGTGTTAACTGGCAAACAGCGAACGAAAAGATGAAAATAAATAAAATCAAAAAGTTTAAAGTCATATATTAAACCAGAATAATAAATGAAACTAATAATCTTTCAAGTCAGATTTTATACTCTAAAATAGATCAGATCAATTGGCATATTGACATTCTCGACACGCGACGGAAAATTCGAATCAACCACGCTAAGTGTCACGAGATCTGTTTTAATCGCTACTGCAATCCCCCTCGCCTATATATTTGTGTCTATTGGAGAGCTAAAGACGAAGCTTCTATCTTGCTAATTATTTCTGACTTAAAACTCCTCTTACATGTATATTCACCAACCCACACCAACCTTTGAATAATATTAGTGCAGATATCTTTCACTTTACTCTTTATAATACTGTGTCATCGTAGCACATGCGGAAGACCGCGCACTTCCTGAAATTTTATATGATTTTATTTATATTTTATAGGTATTTAGCACACAATGGACTGCGGACTGTATAACACTAAAATGCTTTATTAAAAACTTGAATGCCACACACACTGCGGCTCACAACAGGTTAAAAGGCACACGTTCGAAAACGTCGGTTTACAAAGGTACACACACTTCAAAAGCACACAGAGAGAGAGAGAGAGAGAGAGTTCAGAGCGGAACCCAGAATTCATATAACACGAACATCTCGTTACCAAAGCAACAATCAGAAAAAACAGCTGATTGCAGCGACATCTGTTATTGAGAGATTAAGCACGTTACTCAAAAACTTACTTGAAAGATAATATTACGTGCGAAGACTTCATGACGTCACCTTCAAAGCTGGAGGGCATAAAAACTTACCAATAGGTTTTATTTATATTTTATAGGTTTATCATATAATTGGAGTCATGTTACCCCTAGAAAATGAGGGGCACCAATTCCTTCAAATATATTTTGTGGAAGATGAACGGAAATAGGCAGAGCATCGTTGCACCACCATTCCGGGAACACGTGAGGATATTACCTTGCAATTACAGTCTTTTTTGGATAGGAATAATAATTATGTTCGAAGCTTCAAAACTGCACTGGATCGTATGCCGACAGATGATTACAAGTTAGTCATTCGAGCTAACAGGACACAGGCTGGAGAGCACGAGTGACGTTTCAATGTCCCAGTTATAAATGAGGTGGCAGATGTTATTAGTGATAATGAATTTAACCAGAGGGCTATAGTTTTGCAGGAAAAAGACAATCGCCTCCAGCGTGTATGTGAAACACATAGATCATATGCTACCTTGCAATATCCGCTTATCTTTTATCAGGGAGAAGATGGATACCATTTTGAAATCAAGATTTTGAAATCAAGTTGATTCAATGCCATTGATGCCTTTAGCTAAAAAAGTATCGGCTATGAAATTTTATTCTTATAGGTAAATGGTGCGAGAAAATGATTTCAATCTTATTTTGCGTTGCCGCCGAATTTTCCTTCAATTTGTTGTAGACATGTTCGCGAAAATAGAAAGTAAACGACTTTTGTATGTCAAACTGAGCTAGAAGCTCCGTGCAGATGAGTACATCCATCTTTGAGATGCTATGAACAATGATTCTAATTCTACAGAAGTAGGTCAATTGGTTATTTTACCCTCAACTTTCATTGGAAGTCCACGTCACATGCACGAATGATGCTATGACGTATGTTAGGAATTATGGGCGACCTGACCTCTTCATAACTTTTACTTGTAATCCCAGTTGGAATGAAATTCAGGCAGAATTGATGGAAGGGCAGAAACAATATGACCGGCATGATTTGACGGCTAGAACATTTCACCAGAAGCTTATACAGTTCATTAATTCCATTAGAAAATTTCATATTCTGCACCAAGAGGAACAGGTAAGACATTTCTCATCAAGTTGTTACTTGCAAAAATTCGAGAAAATTCCAAGTAGCTACTGCTGTGGCATCTTCAGGAATTGCTGCAACTTTGCTCCCTGGTGGAAGAACAGCACATCCAGCTTTCAAGTTACCGCTTAATCTGGCCCGAAGTGAAAATTCTATCTGTAATATACCTAAACGAACAAAAAAAGCTCAGGTTCTACATGAAATTCAAATCATTCTATGGGATGAATTACCATGTCACACAAGAATGCTTTGCAGGCCCTCAATCAAACGCTTCAATTTTTAAGAGGCAATGATTTACTTATGGGGGGAGTCACCATTGTATTGGCTGGAAATTGCCTGTCATCCAAAAGGAACAATGGCGGATGAAATTAATACATTACTTAAATCATCACATTGGAGGCATGTTCACACTTACTACAAATAGTAGAGTTCATCTGTATGGCAACACATTGGACTGTCAGTTTGCTGACCATTTGTTAAATGTTGGCAATGGATTAATACAACTTCATCCAGTAACTGGTCTTTTGAAACTCGGAAAAACATTTTGTAATACAGTTGTGTATGTTGATGAACTCAAAGCAAAAGTATTTCCAAATATTCGTCAACATTTACAGACCATAAGCGGCTTTGTGAACGTGCGATTCTTGCACCAAAAATTGATAGTGTAAATAACATCAACTTGAATATTCAAGAAGAGTTGCCTGGAGAAGCTGTATTGTACAAATCAGTAGATACCGTTGTTGAAGAAAATGAGGCTGTGCACTACCATACTGAATTTTTAAACTCTTTGGAACCTCCCGGAATGCCATCGCATAATTTGGTACAGAAGACTGGATCACCAATTATGCTTCTCAGAAATTTAAATCCCCCAAGACTTTGCAACGGCACAAGATTAGTGGTTAAGCAGCTCCATCCTTATGTCATTGAAGCAACAATTTTAACAGGCTGCGCCAAAGGTGAGGATGCTTTCATTCCGCGCATACCCCTCATTCCATTAGATATGTCATTTCAATTCAAGCGTCTACAATCTTCAGTTCGTTTAGCTTTTGCAATGTTCACCAATAAAGCCAAAGTACAATCTTTACACTTAGCTTGAGTCAACGTGGAATCACCTTGCTTTTCTCATCGACAGTTTTACGTTGCGTGGTCTAGAGTTGGATCTTCAAAAAACTTGTATGCATTTGCTCCGAATCAAGAAACATAGTCTATGAAGCTTCTTTGAGGTAATATGGGGATCAGTTTAACTGAACAGAGATTTATATGGAGTTTATTATGGAGAAAATGTTTCTATTATTGTTACAGAATCTTGCATTTGTGGTGCGTGGAGCCCTAATTGCAGATTTCTGTTAATGTTTTCGTTTGTCAGTGCCTTCAACCTATACTTGAATACTTTATTTTTTTTGCTATAGAATCATGCACTTATGGAGATATATTTTATGGCGACATTTGTTATGGAGATATTAATTGTGGAGATGTTTATTGCTACAGAATTTTGCATTTATGGTGCGTGGAGCTCTAATAGCAGATATCAGTTCATTTTTTTGTTTGTCAGTGCTTTCAACCTATACTTGAATACTTTATTTTTTTTTGTTGAATTATTTATACTGTGTTATTTATTCTATGTTATATATATTGTGTTTCATTTATAAAAGGATTTTGGTTAAAAATATTCAGATATTTTACTTTTCAGCTTTTGGTGGTAAAATGATAAAAGGCTGAATCTTTCTAAATTCTGCGATGTGTATAACATTTGACATGCTTTTTTTTCTCTGTTATTTATACTGTGTTTATCTTTTAAGTTGATTTTGGTTAACAAAACTGAGATATTTACTTTTCAGCTTTTAGTGGTAAAATGATGAAAGACTTAGGTTGATGAGTCTACCTAAATTCTGATATGTGTATAACATTTCATATGCTTTTTTTCTATGTTATTTATACTGTGCTGAGTTTTTAAGTTGATTTTGGTTAAAAAAATTGAGATTTTTACTTTTCAGCTTTTAGTGGTAAAATGATGAAAGACCTAACTGCCTTAGGTTGATGAGTCTACCTAAATTCTGAGAGGTGTATAACATTTCATATGCTTTTATTTTCTATGTTATATATACTGTGTTTAGTTTTTAAATTGATTTTGATAACATGCATTCTGAAAATTCCGGGCAACGCCGGGTACTTCAGCTAGTATATATATATATATATATATATATATATATATATATATATATATATATAAGATTTTGTATTTGTTTAAAAAATCACAATTTTACTTACTTGGTTAGGTAAGTATCAAAATTCTTATTTAAAGGCTAACATTGTAGTAGTCTCTCCACTCTCTTATTTAAGACTTAAGCAATAAGCAGTAAGTGATAAGCACAGATCTCTCAGTTAAAGACCGTGGATGGTTTTAGGTAAGCAATTATGTTAATAAATTATTACTATTATTACCTAAATTTGCTTAAAAAGCCTTTTATCACTGAGTTTTCGCCGAAAAATAGTTAAAAAAATAATTTTCGCATTTTTTCTCTCATATCGGCAAATTTCCTATTTATTCGCATCTATTTCATGAATACGAAAATTTCGTAACCCTAGTAATGACCCATGTTTACTTTAAGGAGCAGAAACATTCGGACAATTCGAATTATTCATATATAAATAAATGAAAGACCAAGAAAATATATCTGTGCTACAAAAGATTCGGAAAAAAAATCATGATTAAAAGATTTCTAGTCTCTTCATTTTTTATTTGACTCATTATTGTTAATGTTGAATAATAAATAGCTAACGATGCAGTAAATAGGTTTTGGCATTCTTTTCAAGAATCTTCTGCATGAGTAGCCCCTAAATCTAAATTAGAAGAACAGACATTAATCATGGAAATCACACTTATAATTATTTTGAGATGAATGAGAATTAGAAATATTGTCCAAGAGGATATTTGCTTTTTTTTAAAAATACTTTCAGTTCCCTGTAGGATGATTTTGGAGAGAAAAAAATAGAAAATCTTTTGCACCCTAACGATTATTATTTATTCATTTTTTAAGTGTCATATAAATATTTCCAGTTAACTTATACTTCGGTTTCAATGAAACGTTTGACTTTTTATTATGATGAAATTTTTACAATATCAGTGTTTTTATAAAAATAAAAAAACTGAATTTAAAATAAAAATAAAAAGGAAATAGCACTTACTAATTTCTGTGGCCATACCTAATTTCTGTCTCCAGAGTTCTTGACCGTTTGCAGTGAATCTATAAACTGTTCATCTCAAGATCATTTAAAAGCTCATTTAAAATATTATTTTATGGAATATTTTTATACTTGTTTCAGTTACCTTAACTCAAGTTAGCTATTGCGATATGCCTTCATTTAACTAGTTTATGGCATGTCTCTGCGTTTTTCTAAATCTGAATAGGTTTCCCGATGATCAGAGGAAAATGCGGCATCACACAAAGCGGTAGACTTCTGAAAAAGTATTTGACGCTCTCAATTTCCACGAAGCGATTTGAAAGGAGAATGCGTATACAGTAAATGATTTAGTGAGTATACGGGGGGGGGGGATACATCATAAAGTCCTCATTCGATGCTAGCTGTCATGGGTTTGAGAGTTCATACTTGTATAGTGCTTTTCTAAATCTGAATAGGTATATATAGGGCTTGTATAGGGCTTGTATAGGGCTTTTCTAAATCTGAATAGATTTACCGATGATCAGAGGAAAAAGCGGAATCACACAAAGCGGTAGACTTCTGATAAAGTATTTGACGCTCTCGATTTCCACGAAGTGATTTGAAAGGAGAATGCGTATGCAGTAAATGATTTAGTGAGTATATGGGGGGGGGGGGAAATACATCATAAAGTCCTCATTAGATGCTAGCTGTCATGGGTTTGAGAGTTCATACTTGTATAGTGCTTTTCTAAATCTTAATAGGTATATATAGGGCTTGTATAGGGCTTGTATAGGGCTTTTCTAAATCTGAATAGATTTACCGATGATCAGAGGAAAAAGCGGAATCACACAAAGCGGTAGACTTCTGAAAAAGTATTTGACGCTCTCAATTTCCACGAAGCGATTTGAAAGGAGAATGCGTATACAGTAAATGATTTAGTGAGTATATGGGGGGCGGTGAAATACATCATAAAGTCCTCATTCGATGCTGGCTGTCATGGGTTTGAGAGTTCACACTTGTATAGGGCTTTTCTAAGTATAGGGCTTTTCTAAATCTGAATAGGTATATATAGGGCTTTTCTAAATCTGAATAGATTTCCCGATGATCAGAGGAAAAAGCGGCATCACACAAAGCGGTAGACTTCTGAAAAAGTATTTGACGCTCTCAATTTCCACGAAGCGATTTGAAAGGAGAATGCGTATACAGTAAATGATTTAGTGAGTATATGGGGGGGATACATCATAAAGTCCTCATTCGATGCTGGCTGTCATGGGTTTGAGAGTTCACACTTGTATAGGGCGAGTGCAATGTCTGTTCTCTGGAAGACAAATAAAAGGGAAGATATCCTTAATGCAAAAATAACACAGTGTTTAACAAGGGCTTCATTCTCATTTCTTAGCAAACGCAATTCTTTGTTCTTAGTGACCTTATATGAAATTGCAAGAAAAAGGTTTCTGGAAATACTTGAGGAACAACACCAACATCTGCAGGAATATTGCACCAGCTTGCGTGAAATTAATATTGAGAACGATTTAAGTAAAATAATGGTGGCGAATCAAGTTTTCGTCGATGCGGTAGAACTATTATGAAGAAAGTAATTAAAAATAAAATTTTGTTATATCGCAAGGTTATCTTAGTTTGTAATAGCGAACTAATCGAAATTTCTGAAGGTTCAAAAGTTTCGACTGAGATGGGTAACTTTAGACCAAGAGATGGAATAAAGGACTTAAAATGTTAGACGCTGATTTTATTCTTTAAATTTTGAAGATGAATAAATGTTTTCAGTATATTTAATTTAAATGTTCGTTTTATTAATTAAAATGGGATAAACGTGTGCACAACGAATTAAGGCCCAAATTAAATGTTTCTGAATTCAGAAGTTAATAAAACTATTACGAACATGTTAGTTTTAATGAATGTTTGTTTAGATAACATCAACAATGTTTATCTTTTGAAATTATTTTAATTAGTGTATTGAATCAAATAGTTTTGCACCGTTGTATTTGGATTTTAACTCTTTTAAATCATCTCACTCACTGGAGGCTTCACTGTAGTTGGAAATGTTAACTCCGCGCATTCAACTTCTCGCACTCTCTCTTTGTAAATATCTGAGGAGAAAAAATCATATCTTAAAATACTTCAACACGCCAAGGTCCATAAGAGCACAGTCTTCCGAAGAAACATCCGTAAACGCGGCATTTTACCGTTAAAGACTGCGAAATTTTTGACTCGCCGTCTTTATTAAATAGCTTGCAGTATTCCCAATATTTTTAAACTCACATTTTGATAGTAGTTTTAATTTTATACCATTATTATATAATCATAAAAGCCACTTATAAAACAGTTGAAATTCTAGTGATATCTCGAAAATTCAGATAGAATCCGCTGAGTGGTTCAGTTCAGGGAGAAATTTGGCAGTAGTTTCAGCGCTCGTATCTAAGAGTGTCCAGATACCAGAGTTAATATTTTGATGCTAATGTGTTCCTACCGAGGAATGCTGTTCATCCATAAAATACGGGTGTACCTATGTTCAAGGTGTCCGTTAAAGGGAATTTACCGTGACGTAACAGTGTATTTAGTCAAATATTAAGAATCGTAAAAATATTAAATTTTAAGAATTTTATTTCTTCTTTGTAGGACTAAATCTGTAAGTCTCCTTTTTTTTAAGTGCATTTCTTTTTATTTTACTATAGACTGAAATTATTACATTCTTCTGCCATTTGGAGAGTGACTAAATTCTGCTTTATAGTTGAGTTGACTTGACTCCTTTAAGAGGCACGTCTCTAGTTCACATGAAAAGGACCATGGTAAAAAATATTATGTTGCAGTTAAATCCATCGTTTAGAAATATAAATTATTTTGAGGACAATCACTTGATTTTATATGCAATTGCTAATAGCTGAAAAGACAACTATTTCTCATGAACCGCTTTTGAAATTATAGTATTTCTAAACGGTTTATCGATAAGGTATTATTCTAATTCATTGCATTTAATCTATAAGCAGAAAAATGGACCCTTTAAAACATATACATGATAAAATATCACTCCGTTATAACTGAAAATTCTCCATGTAGGATACTCATGATAATAAATTAATTGTTTGAAAAAGTGTTAATAAAAAGCATTTTACATGAAAATGGCACAGCAATTTCTTTTCCAACTCTTTGTGTTCTGCAAAATATTAAGAATAGGTGGCAATTTTCTGGCAGACATACTTTTAACATAATATTACCTTAATTTTCGTCAAGAATATAGTGCATAAATTTATGTTCCTATGAGTCGGAAAAATTCTACTTCTAAAATTACATCATTAATGATGATTTTAAAGTTAGACTGAAAAATCTCTCATTTAGCATATGATTCAAATAATCAGAACACGGCATTTATTACATACTTTATGAGTAAATACATTCAGTAGAAATTTATATTATTATATAGCATAGCGCGTTCAGGACTTTAAAACTAATCCTTGTATATATAAGGTAATACTTGTAAAGAAAATTGTTTCCATCAAATTGTGTAAGATGTCTGTCTTTGCAAATTTCTAAAGTTGAAATAGCTTCATGCGTTAAAATTTTACATTTTAAAATTGAAAATATTAATTTAGCATATACTTTGCAAAGAACTTCTGAAAACTGCTCCTAACGTCATTTAGAATATCATTAACACACATAGAGATAAAGAGACATTACACAGTTCGTGAAGAATACAAAATTTTTAACAGTGTGATGTATTATAACTTCATATGTCTGATACACTTAGCCGTAGTTCATCCATATAAAGTCACGTAAAGCTTTCAACTTAGAACGTGACTACAGAATAGAAGAATGCTAATTTGGCAGCATCAATGGAACAACCGAATAAACGATGATGGAAAAGACGCTGCCACGAAGAGACAGACTAAAGCTTCTATGAAAACATACGATTAGATCCAAGAAGCATTAAATCCCTGAAGAATTAATTACTTCGGGAAAAATCATTTTTTATTCCTTTTAAAGCAATTAAAATTTTTTATATAACTTTTTTTCTAAATGCTAAACACAATTTTTTTTCCTAATATTTGTTTTTGTAAACACGTGAGAAAAAAATAAGTAAAAGGAGCAGCAATATTTTCAGCAACAAAATTAAAAACTCAAAACGCTTGAAATTTCTAGTTTTATTTTTAAAAAGCCTAAAGCTGATAAAACGATTTTTTAATGTTAAAATGATCTTAATAGAAAGATGTAATTACGAAAAATTATTAAAAAATACAAACTTATGAAAAATTAAAAATTTTCGTCAAACCTCTTCATCTTTCCTTTCTTATATCAAAACTATTGGAGGTCACCAAGCAGCAATCGAGGTAAAACATGGATTCTTTGTCAGTAAATAAAATCTAGCAGAAAATCTTCATTTTCAGAAAATGTTTTAAAGGGTGGTTGGGCAATTAAAATTAAGGTTACTGGGTAGAAAAAGAAAAAAATAATACCAGTTAGGATTACTCCATGTCATTTCAAATTTTGCCAGTTGCTCTCTTGTGATGGGAGGAGTGGAATTGACTGTCTAAAATTTCCCCACACCCACCCTTTAAGACTGACATTTTGAAAGATTGCAAAAAATAAAATATTAATAATCAAATATTTACAATCAAACAAAATGATATTTTAACATGGTTTCGTGATACTCAGAACAGATTTTTAGTAGGAATGATTATTGAGAATGAATAGTAGTTCTAAACAACTAGAAAAGATAATTTTCAATGACTTTATACATTTTTTCCCGGGATAGCATGCAATACTTTTTTTTCAAATTTTTGCCTTTTAACACTAGAAAGACGGCTGCCGTCATTTTGACGGTTTTGGATATATTATTAGAGCGCTATGTCTATATTTATGTCCTCAGGCTTCTGAAATTTTATGAATTTTTTTTCTAATTTTACGTGAAATATGCACATACATTTACAAAATTATATTCAATAGTAAAGAGTGGGAGAAAATTTGCTGTATACCTACCAAGACTGGAAGCCGTCAATTTGACGGCAATATAGAAAACAGGCAGAAATCTTTAAAATAATACCGGAAAAGTGTTAGCTACTTTTCGTTTCTTCCCCCTTTTGCAAATTTAAGAAATATTGGCTCTTTGTAAATATTGGTGTTGAATACTAAGGACCGCACAAACCATGCATACATTTTAACGGATAAACCGTACAAAGTTGTCGGCTCGGCATACCTGAATAAAAATATATCTAAATATAGAATAGTTTATTACAAATTGGTATGAAATAGTTCAAAATTTAAAGTATTTAACCATTTACAAAAAAAATTAAATTTTTTAAGTTCTTGATTTTATTTTTAACCGTCAAATTGACGGCGTTCAGCCTTTTTAGTAAGGGAAAAAATCCCGTTTTCTGATGTTTAGGCACACACATATCGCTCACTCCTTTCAACAACATCGTATCTCAATAATTACAAGATAAAAAGAACTTTTTATATACCATGTTTTTAAATTTTCTGTTGAATCATATAAACTTGACAATTCTATGTATTAATAAATACTTAAAAATTTTTTTTGATGAATTATCCCATCAACTTGAAAGAAAATGAAGTTCATTGGAAGTTAACTTGCATTTAAATTTTCATTCCTGTTCCAGTCGATAGATGGCTGCACCAGTCAGCAAACAAAATTAACTGAAAATAACTAAAAATTAATTTAATTCTGCTTAAAGATGGCTAAAAGTATTTAAAAAATGCATTGTCATCGTGTTCTGAGCTATCCTAAAAGTCTCAACTGTCTAGCTAGTTGGGAAGTTAGTTAAAAATCGATTGCAAGATTTGTAAGGGACAAACACACAAACAAAAAAGAAAGCAAGTTAATAAAAACATGGTAAAAATCGCCGATCTTTAGTTATGCCTGTTTTCAGAATGCCCTAAAAGAGTAGTATGACCGTGCAAGATCGTGATATCTCACCGCTCAATATTTAGCAGCTAGAAAGCAGAATTAGAATTTATTTTCAATACATTTCAATGTACTTTTAAACTTTCAAACCACTCTCCTGAAAAATATTGTTTCTTGAGATATGACTTTCTTGAAAGGAGTGAGCGATATGTGAGAAGAGGTGAAAGGACAGAGTGATGACAGGTTTTTATATTAGGGTGAGTGTCCCAAATATAGCCCCAGTGCCTAATATCGCCTACTCGTGCTTCTAAAGTATGATTCGAGCTATGTATGAGAGAATGCAGTAAATTCTTAGTTCTGGGTTTGTACTAACAGTGGCGATAGCGACAACGCTCTTATCACTGACAACAGAAACTATATGGCGTCTGAAGTTGTTTTGGCTGTTGTCTTCGTAAACTTTGGCTCCAAAGAATCAGAATCTAGTGAATGACCAGGTAGGTGCATCCAAATTCTAATTTTGCTTATACCATTTGAAAGTGCATTAAACAGAGACTTTGCTAGCAACGCCTTTTAACAGGTGTTTCTAATTTCGCTGGGTAGGCGGTAAGAGGAACAGAGGTAGGCGATATTAGGAACCAATCTGGAGTTCACTGGAAATTTCAATTTTTCCAATTTAGCTACATAACTTAAACTGGCACTGGTTTTGAAGCTGGTTGATCTCAGGATACCAAAGGAAATAGTTCTTAGGGATGTTCTTTGAGTTTCCAGCCTTATCAGAAACTAAAAAGTGGCTGAAATGTTGAAAAATAGTTAGAGTAGGGATATTTGGGATACCTACCTTAAGGGGACAAGGGACTTTCAACCTTTGTTTTTCAAATATCCGATATTTTACTCTATATACCACATAAGTATTATTAATATTATTTTCAACTACATTGAAGTAAATTAGAATTCTCAAATAAAAATTTTATGGAAGGATAAGACATATTTTTCAAAAAGTTCTTCAAAAATGCTGGAATTTTTCAAAATTCTCCATGCGCATCTCTTTTCTTCTAATTTCTTCCAAATTTTTCAGGAATGTTAATTGAGGTGTTTGTCACAAAACTATGCATAGTTCTTTGAAACTACAAATATTTTTCAAATTTATAGACCATGAAATAAATAAAAATTTTAAAAAATAACAGGCTGAATTTAAAAAAAATTATCGAAGACTTCAGATTCATACAAAAAATTCCATGCACAATTATGCTTATATATATATATAGTAAACTTATATTTAAGATTTTAAAGCTTTTAAATGATATGAAATGCGCAAGGAGCATTTTGAAATATATTAGCATTTCTGAAAAAAAAATATTTGAAAAACAGGCATCATTGTGCGAAAAAAAAATCCTTATTTTGAATTCTAGAGATCTTCAATGTAGTAAAAAAGAATATTATTTACTCTCGATCTGTATATGGAGTTAAAAATTGCAAATTAAAAAATTTGAGGTTCAAAGTCCCTTGCCCCCTTAATATGCTATTGCGAACAAATGCAGGAGGATATTTAATGAGATATTTCTATCAACTAGCAATTCTGTTTGAGGGGAATTATATTTTTTCCCGCTCAAAAACTGATCTATTAGTCTTTCTTCCCCAAACATGTAAATATTCTATTTCCTGACGAAAAGTCAGAGCAGTAATGTTGAAGCTGCTATTAATGTTTATCCGTACGGACGGGCAAACTGGAGACCTAGTCACTACCACTCTAAAAAATTTTATGCACTCCACGGCTAAAAAATTTTATGCACATCCGCATCCGCTCTAAACCAGATCTTTACAAATCAGATATTTACAAAAAATTTATTACTAATTTGTAATAACATTCTCAGACATTTAATATAGAAGGAGAAACTTGCAGCATTCCTGCCTCTTACAGTTTCCCTCATACATATTCAATTTATCCAGTTAGATGCGATCTACAGTTTTGCACGAATCAAACCCGAAGCTTCTACCAAACCACTGAACTGACGAGCCGTGCCATTTATCAACGTTCCAAGCTTTCGGGCAATAATCTTTACAAATTAAAATGTATATTATATTAAAGTGTTATATATTTAAATGCGACAAAACATCAACCACAAAAAAATATGATTGACGAATTTTCTGAAAATTTATAACAACGTACAACAATAATCTGTTCATTGAAACATTTTGACAAGTACCATACATCATTATTGAATGAAAAAAAATTGCAACGTCCAATTCTTTCACAAAATCTGCAAAAAAGAAATTTGTTAATGTACAAAACTCAGGAAGAATATTTATTTTCTGACTTAGCTACGAACTATAATTACATTTAATATTAATAAAAATATTGATAACTTTCATCGTTAGAAAGGTTTTTATGACAAAAGACATTGATAAATGATAGCATTTTTTAAGACTTCGTGAAGGTAATTACCAATGTTTTCTTCAAGAGTTAATAAAAAATGATTTAACGAGGAGATGTTTAAAACAAATAAAAAATTAAAATATTTAATTTCCTGTAATCAAGGTTTCTATGGTTGAGATTCCTTTTTCACATTTATAAAGCTATAATGTTAGGAAAAATCTGTAATATCGCCAAAAACTTTTACTGATATTTTAGCTAACCGACACGTGTGTTTCATGTCCTTTCACATACAATAAATTATTAGATTCAATTTCAACAAAGTTATATACTTGAGAAGCGCTGAAGATACAAAGTAATTTAAGAAAATCTTTATTCAAGAAATATTGATGCTATTTATCACTAAGGAGGGAATTTCATTTTGAGTTTGAAAGTATTTTATTTCAATTTCTATGAACTGCAGATAGATTAAACGTCACTCATATCTAGATATTAAAAATATAATAATTTCTAAAATTGTTTTTCTATATTTTTCTTTGACATATATTTTTCTCTTCTCATTGTATCAATATGTATTTCTTGCTATTGACATATGTGTCTGTCTATGTATCTCTTTGGTTATTTGTTTTGTTACATTCCTGAGAATCGATAAACTTGGATAAATAGTATGTTCATCAAATCTCGTAGAATAAAAATAGAACAATCGTCACTAATTAAGAGACTTAAATGAAAGTATGATTTTCATATATAGTGGTACCATTAAAAAAAACAGTGTTTAAATTTTGCGGTAGGTAATGCATTTATTGCACCAATGCATTTCAATTATGGACATGTAGTACTTAACTTGTACTTAACATGTAGTACTTAACTACGTCAATAACTTAATTATAGAGTAAATTGCTCACTTCTACCCAGACTTGGGTGTATATAATTTGAAGTGGCACTCTAAATGAATTTGATGCAAACACAGTTTATACATGAAACAATGTTTATTGAATTCGTTTCACATATAGAATTTGCTTTTACAGCAATAAGCATACGTACTACTTGTACGGAATATATATATTAACATTCAATAGAAATACACATTTCAATACTCACAAACCAGCAGAGAGTCAAACCAGCAGTACTGCCACGTAAACTTTTGGGCACCCTAAGCACTAGCGCCGGATAGTACTGGAGCTGCATACCCTCGTAGCTCCCTCTGGCTTATCTATCAACCTTAACAAAACCTTCAACCCCTCTTTTTTATTAATGACGCTGCATGGTATTTATACTAAGCGCGTATGCCGAAATTAGCATATATCAAGCAGCTTCTTAAATTTATTCACTCAAAAGTTCGATTCTTGTGAATCGAATCTTGTGTATACCTTACACGGTTATAAGATAATTTAAGTTGAATTGGTTTTAGTACTTGAAGATAACACACTGTATAGATTATATAAACATTCAAAGCGGAGTCTTCATTAGCATTTATCACAAGTACTATTTATGTCTGACTAAATATATTCTGGGATAAGAAAAAGATAAGAAGATCAATGTCTTATACTAACTGCAATGACACACCTCAATATTATTCTTCATTGTTTCACTTTTAACTTACACTTACGCTTAAATCTGTCAATTGAATTAGTAGTTAATGTACTATCATATACAATCGATTCCGGTTAACTGGATCACCGGTTAATCGAACCAGCCGCTTAATCGGACCGAATCCCGTCTTGTAACATAAGCCATGTTTGTTTAATCCGACCAGCCGGTTATTAGGACCAAAATGACCGCGTCTTGACGTGGTCCAATTAACCGGAATCGACTGCATTTAAAAACTGATATTAGCTTAAGCTAATAACAATATAAAATAATTCTAAACCATAATTACTGACGTTCATGAAAGAATGGATGCGTTCACTCTTTTCTAGAACGTCATGTCTCAAAAATCGGCGATTCTTAGTTATACCTGCTTTCAGAATGCCCTAAAAGAGTAGTGTATCCCCGCAAGATTGTCATATCTCACACCACTCAATATTTAGCCACTAGAAAGCAGAATTAATATTTATTTTTAATACATTGTATTCTACTTTTATATTTTAAAATCACTCTCCTGAAAAATAACGTTTTTGAGATATGATGTTGTTGAAAGGAAGGAGAGATGTGTGAATAGTTAAGCGCATATCAATTTTATCTCTGCCATGAAATCATATCATTAATTAATAACTTCTCTTTAAACGCATTTTCAATACTTAACATTGCTTACGGTTCACATGACAATACTGATGGGTTCAGTCCCCATCTACTTATTTAATTCTACTTATTTAATTTAAAAAGAAAAAAACTCGTTGCGAGTTAAACATATAATATCAGGTGCAGTATTATTAATCGTATTACGAAATAAATATATTAAAAGGGTAAATTTATCATTTAAATGCTACTTTCAATTGTTATGAATGAAAATATATATCCATAAAATTTTATAGGAGACTGCCAATATGGTTCCCTATTTTCTGGGCAAATTATGCTAGGAAAAGAAAAATTACAGTGATTTTACGGTATTTCTTGGATTTCGTTTAATTCAAATGCGAATTTTATAACCTAAGATTAAAAGTAGAAGTAGATAATTTTAAGGTTATTTGTAACTTTTATTATACTGAGATACATATTTGTTATTAACAAGAATGACTCTGATGAATGAATCATGTCTTCGGCAACGTGGAAATCAACAGAATACTGTGTTTTAGTATCAATGTCTGAAGGAAGAGACACACAAATTTAGCCCGTTGGTTGAGTTTGCCAATTTTAATTAGAACCATAACTAATATTAAACTGTATTTTTTTTGTAAAATAAGAAATCATTTCGAAATCACGAATGAGAACAGGTATGTAAGAATAAAACATACAAAATTTTGTACGAATGTCATTTGGTAAACCCATCCAAATTCCGACACACACGCACACACACAGCGCTACTGCACTTAAATTGTTGGTACTCTCCCTTTCAGCTTGTTTCAAAGGAACGTATGTCAGATTGTAAACAGATTTGGTGCTAATTTATTGCTTGACAGCATTTTAGTCTGTCATCCGTCTTTCTGCTTACACAATGGGGGAAAATATCATTCTCCTGTTGATAAAATATTAATTTTTAGAAGGCAAAATAGCGGTAGATACTAAATCTAGGCTTGATAAATATTATAGTTTGTGTGTACCGTCGCCTAGAATGACTTATAAGTGGTTTGTTCATTTTCGTTGTTGCCGAAGGATTTAAAAAATTACGTTCAACGGTTACCCAATTGCGGTCACTACCCCAGAAATTATTCAAAAATCCATGATATGGTGATGGTGGATGAACGATTAACAGTGTGGGAGATTTTCAAGCATTTCGTTCCTGATCGGAGTGTATACATCATATGAGGCGGTGAAAGACAAAGTGGTGTAAGTCAGTAAGTCAATTGGTGTAAGTCAAGAGAGTTTAGCTGCAAAAACTACAAAAAATTCCACCATAAATTGAACAAATTATATTTCATAATAATTATTACAATATTTCAAATAATAACTATTTACAATTCCACTATAAATTGAACATGGAGATTACATATATGCCCCCAAATGAAAAAAAGTTGAAAATGTGACTTACACCACTTTGCCTTTCAACGCCTCATATGTTGAATGGGGATTTGAACTTGAGAAAGCAGTCGGCATGGTGGTTGTCGCGTGTGCTAACAATCTATCAAATAGGTGAAAGAGCAAACAGTTCAAAGAGTACATCTAAACGAACTAGAAACGAAAGAACAGTCAATTCAATTGGAACAGTCAATTCAATTGGAACCTACACCAAAGGAAGTGGAAACGGTGCCAACAGCAAAATATTCATAGCCACTGTTTTTTGGGATGGTCATCGTGTAATATTTATTTACAAGTTAGACAAGGGCATAAACAATCCCAGGAGAGTACTATGCATCTTTTACTGGGACGTTTAGATAGTGAAATTAAAATAAAAAGCCACATTTAGCTTTAAAAAAATCCTATTCACCCATGACAATGTTCCGGTTCATTCCGGTTCATTCACCAATTGCGGCAGCAAAGCTGTTAGAATTTTGACCTAAAAGTGCTTCCACCTTCATAATTCTCCGGATTTCACCTCCTCAAAGCTCTTCTTGTTCGCAGATACGCAAAACATGTCATGCAGAGCAGAAAGTTTTATCGAATTAAGGGATTATTGAAACAAACGTTTATTTTACAGAGGTGTTCAAGTATTACTCAATTCAGTGATTTAAAACCTTGAAAATCATTTACCAAATGTATTGACCTTAAGGTATATTACGTAGGAACATAAATTTGATTATTTTGGTACGGACAAATCAAGCTAATCTCGTATTAATTTGTGATTATAAATTAAACTATAACGAGAATAAGGCTCTTGGATTTAATATAAAACTACGAAAATTTAATATATCTATTTTTTAATTTTAAGTTTTATTCTGTGACTCATAGTCATAACATAGCAGCTAAACAGAAACTATGAAAAAAGTTTATTTTTAAACTTTTATACAATTATCTTAATTATTAATTTTTTATTAATCTTTATTATTAATTTTTTTAAATAATAATTTTTAAGCTATATTTTAAGTTTTTCTTCTACTATTTTTTAAAAATTATTTTTCCCACCAACGTTATTTGGAAACTACTGTTAATTACAGTACTTTATACATTTATTAAGGTAAATAATCCTTTTATGACATTGATTGGTGACGTCAGTGATAGGAGGAATCTAATGTTCATTAATGGAAAATGTCCTACTATTGGAACATTAATTAAACTGATAAGAAAATAGCTTACGGTGATAATTCTCACCTTCTTAATATATCATCATTATTTTATTTTTAAATTCGTCGTTTATGAGTATTTAAATATGTTTCATTTGGAAAAGTCGTAAACTTTAATTTAAATTCTTTAAATAAAATGGAAAATCTAAATAAAAATTATCCTACAAAAATACCTATACATTAGTCATCGTGCATCATTGGAGAGAGGCTATCTCTAATTAGAAACTGAATAATGGAAAAAACAATTGCACGCATAGCTGACAAATTTTTGGTCTTAAAAAAAGGAAATAAATTTTTAAAAACTCATTTTAAAAGTAATCGTTGAATCAATTACGAAGCAAAATAAAAATAATTTGTTATGAAAAAAAGTCTTCTTTATATCAATTTCAACAACAGGCCTTCACGTTTTTTTTTAAAATTCTGTGTATCAAATGACGGGTATTTTTTTTTGTTAACTATGATACTCAAAAATTTAACGTCTAATCAATCACAGAGTTCCAAAAGAAATCACATCCCTGAAACCTAAAAAATTTTAGATACCTAATAGTGTTTCTTTCAGTGACTGCAGCCGGTTTAAATGAATTAAAAAGAGTAAATCTTGATCTGCTTGGGTTTCATGTAGCAAAAGTGGACAATAGAGATCGAAACAAAAAATAGAGATCGAAACAAAAACAAACAAGTAAAAATATCTAATGAGAGGAATTTGAATTCCAAAAATCCGTATAAAGTGACAGGACATTAATTTTGGTGTAACTATCTTTGTTCAAGTGAAAATTTCTCATTGTTTCATGTGTGAGAAGATTATTAAATAATTCGGTTTTCAACACTTTTCTTTCTCCCAAGCGCTAAATTTTTCGATCATCCATCACAAAAGTTGTTTCTTCTACAGTTCACATTGTGAGATGTGAGATGGAAGGTTATATTTGAGCATCTATCATTTTTAAAGAAAATTCGAGGAAGCTTTCTGTATATATTCATAAATTTTGCCACAAAATTCTTATTGAATATAACTTACATATTTATTTAAATACGAATAGTGACAGATCATGCTCAAAATCTAAAAATTTATACTTGTCTATCACAAATTATTCTCGTTTTGACCAATTGAAATTTGATTTTTCTTTAAGAATCCTGTAGGATTATCATTTATGATATGTAACACGATTTTGTATATAAAGGAAAATATGAATATTTTGTCGTAGTAAAAATATATTAAGAAAAATTTGAACGTGTATGTTTTTAAATATAAATATTTTTCTAAACTTTGTTTGTAACTTAATGCATATGTCCTGTCAATTATTAATATATTTGAATAAAAGATTTTTATTCAGGCATAATGCTGAGAAAAAATAAATGGAGAAAGCCGAAGTATATTAAAATTCTGATATAAATGTGCATTTGGCAATCTTAAATTTAAAATTTATACGTTGAAAATTTTTCTGTTTAAGCTGAAATTGTAAGATGTTGTATCATGAGTAATTGTGTTATGTCGAAAATTTTTTAAGTATATAAATATAAATAGTCTGTGTACTATTTGATGCAAAATATATGTTTTTGCCTTTTTAAAACGCTACACTATTCAAAGAGTACTTTAAAATTTCAGCTGTGTAATATACATAAAATTTCTGAAGTGGGTGCTAGTTTAAATATTGCTTTAATAAAACATAGAGCACTGACATAAATTATTTTTATATTTTCTGGAATATAAAGTAAATTTTTTACAGCGATTTACACATATAAATTATATAAGGTATAAACTTGATTTTGACGGCATCCAAGTGACGCACTATGTTATACATTATATTTTTCCCTAAATAATAAAAACTCTAATATTCACCTATTTTATATGTCTTCTATGAATCAATTTATTTACTGAAATATTCTCGATAGTTTTGCGTTTAGATATTGTTAAAAAAGAAAAAGACAAGAGTTGACATAACCATGAAATTTACAATCTTTATTACAATATTAAAAATTTTTAGGAGGCGAAAAATACAGAGCTCTGTCAACGTTAATCATTCAGGTTGATGGCTTAAAGTTCTTTAGAGTGTACAGGTTAGAGTTCCGTAATTGACATGTACATTTATATTCCTTGAAGTCAGCCTATAATAATCCTTTAGCCTTCACGTTTAACAATTATCAGTGACCGTCTTAAGGCTAACCAAAAAAGTTTCACAAAAATATTTGACATATTTTTAGAGTACCAATCTTTAACAGTATTTTTAAAAATTATAAGTTTTGAAACTCAAACTATGCTATTTCTTAACGAAAGTCGAGGAAAAATAAAATACTATTTTTTTTATCACAGACTTCATCATGGAAATTTTTAAGATCGGAAGAAATATTATGACCATTAGCAAACATAATTTTCCACTCATAAACTTATTTTATGTACGGGCCATGATTGTCTCTCTGCTTACCTACAACGTATAGGCCTTTCCACCACGCCTTTTTGTCCACTTTGTGACACTGGAGAAGAGATGGGTGGGGACCACTTGCTTCGATGTGGCACCCTCCGCGGGCACAGTGTGTTCTCAAGGTATTGGGAAGCGAGAAAACTTTTAAGGCAATGACTTCGGTCTTATACCCTGTTTTCAGTTTCGCCATCTCATGTACATGTTTATATCTTTGTACTGTCATTTTATCTTTTTTATATGTATTCGTATTTTGCCTTGCAATTGGAAATTAAAAAAAAAACTTATTTTATGTTTCCAAACTATTGAAATCTTACTAAGGGCAGATAATTGTTTCCATATAACAAGTAGTATACATAACACCGCATTCTACTAAATTCATAGTATTTGAATTAAATTACAATATACACTCATGGACAAAAAAATTTGCGCACCAAGAAGGAGTCGTCAAAATGAAACGAAATTTTACATACGTAATGACTACTTTGATATAAGTAAATGATAAGAAAATCAAAGAAAAAGGATAATTTATTTCAGAGAAAAAGGCAAAAGAACGGAGGAGTTAATACTACGTTGGACCCCCTCTAGCGCGAATGCACAATGCGATACGATCGGGCATTGAGTCATACAAGTTCTGTATGATGTCTTGAGACATTTCATTCCATATTTGCTGTAACCTTGCCTCTAGTTCGTTCAAACTCGTGGGATGCCCAACTCGTCGTCCCAAAATGATCCAAGATATGCTCGATTGGAGACAAATCTGGGGATCGGGCAGGCCAAGGAAGGGTAGTAACAGTGCGGAGACAGTCTTGTGACACCCTTGCCGTATGAGGCCAAGCATTGTCTTGTTGAAAAATGGCTCCTGGGAGCCGTTGCATGAGTGGCAACACATGTGATTACAGGATTTCATGAACATACCGCTGGGCTGTCATGGTGCCACGGAACAATACTAGGGGTGACCGTGTATTGTAGGCAATGGCACCCCATACCATCACACCAGCTGTGGGAGCGTTGTGTCGCTGTATACCAAAGGTAGGATTGAAGCGTTCACCACGGGCTCTCCACACACGAACACGATTGTCATTACTGCCGAGATTGAATCTGGATTCGTCGCTAAAGACGTCCTGGTTCCATTCCGCTGCAGTCCAGTTTCCTCGTGCGCGGCAAAACTCCAAACGGAGGCGTCGATGCGTGGGCGTCAAGGGCAGCACACGTAATGGGCGCCGCGATACCAACTGTCCTTCAGCCAGGCGCCTTCGTATGGTTCGAGAAGACACAGATGCCCCTTGTTAAGGTGCTACCTGCGCCTGGATGGCGGCCGATGAAGCAGTTGGCTGTACGCGTGCATATCTTACGATGTGGCGGTCTTCTCGACGACTGGTCTGTCGAGGGCGTCCTGAGCCTGGTCTTCGTGCACATGACATCTCTCGGGTCCACTGGTCCCAACACCTCCTCACAACACAATCAGAGCGGCCTAATTGACGAGCTACTCGCCTAGCTGACCACCCAGGTTCCATCATCCCGACGATTCTCCCCCTCTCAAACTGTGACAACTGTTTATATTGTCTTCGAACAAGGCGTAATGGCATGTCTATCTCAGGTCTTCCTTTGTAAATGATTCAGCACACTCAAACAAGCTTTGTTTACATGTTTTATACTCCACAGAGTACGATGTTTAACGCCCTCTACCGGCTATACGTAATGCCCAATCACGCTGCATTTCTAATCATTAGCATATCTCCCTGACATGTACCTTCATTGCAAGTTTGGTTACGATCCCGCAATTATTTCTTGGTGCGCTAATTTTTTTGTCCATGAGTGTACTTTTGTCAGACTGAAATATATTACTTTACTAAACAGGAATACCAAATTAGGATCTGCATTTTACAATGAAGCAAACGTTCTTATGGAATTTAATTATCAAAAAAGTAACTAAACTATTTTATTTCAAAACATTGTCTACACTGCAACTCTTACACGTAAATTAAGCTTTTGAAAAGTTTTTAATTTTTACTTAACTTCTTTCTTTCATCAAAATGTAAATAATCTCGCCAACTTCTAGAAATATGTATCTCTATCCTAGTTGCTGCTCTGCTTTTATATCGTAAGCAATCGAAGGAACGCTGACCAAACGCCAAGGGTATTGGCTTTCGGTAATTGAGTTTGCGTGTCCCATGATAGTTCTGCAAGGTTTCAACTAGGATGATCTCTCACCGACTGTCAAATCGTAGGTATACGTCTCTGCTACTGCAATGGACAGGAATATACGACAATATGACCGTTCCTCCAGTCCTATACGTACGTAATTCAAAGAATACGTAAAAATTAAATTCTGAAAAAACTTACCGGAGCAGTGGTGATTATCATCTAAAATACTTTAAACGCCTTCATTTTTTAGGTCTATTTCTATCCCTACAAGGCCAGGATATCATAATTATTTTCGACTGTACTTAACCAAATTTTAAGGTCCCTCTTCACCACAAAAGTCCAGATATCGCAATTGTTGACCTTTAGCAAAATGATATTTTGTGCCCCACCCTTTACCCTAATGAACCTGATTTCATAGCTTTTCTCCTCTGAGTGTAATCAAATTTTGACGACCTCTATACTCCCCAGGACATAATTTGATAGTTTTTCACATTTGAGTGCAATCAAATTTTAAGGCTGCCCATGTATACCCTCTCACAAATAGATTTCGTAGTTATCCTTCAAAATCAAATATGGAGCACTTACTCTCTTCAGTTTAAAATGTTCATCAGAATTTTTCTAGATAGCAACATGATTTTTCTTTCTCTCATCTGCATTAAATGTTATGAATAATTAGCTAATATAACGATATTTAACATTTAAAATTAATTATAAACTAAAATCAAAACATGTTTTCACCCTTATATCTTCAGATAAACAACTTAAGACATAAAGGGGATCTAAAAGTTCATATTTAACGTTCTTTATGAACATACTATATTTCGGTCGTACAGAAATGAATGACACAAAGGCTGTCACAGGGGGGAATAAAATTTATTAACAAAAAACTGATAGTACGTCAGTTAGATATAATCCCTGGCCAGGTCAATGCACTTCTGCAATTTGGCTGGTAGGATCCGGAGGGCTTTGGTAAATGTTTCTAAAGGGATGTTGGTGCACCACCTATGGACCATTGCATGCAATTCCGCAGAAGATTGAACGTGTTGGCCCTTGACTGCGTCAGCTTGATGCATGCTTCTACTCCAAGGAGCTGCGTGGGCTTGATGCATGTTTCTACTCCAAGGAGCTGCGTGGGCTTGATGCATGCTTCTACTCCAAGGAGCTGCGTGGGCTTGATGCATGCTTCTACTCCAAGGAGCTGCGTATGCGGACTAAGAAATCATCCGGATCGGCATCGTGTAGTGCAAGAAGTTCTTTACAGATGTCGACGTGTTTTCCCTTCTGTTGTGGGGCGAGTGCATGGGGCACTCACTGTGCGCACACACTTCGTCATCTCCAAATCATCATGCAAATCGCCTGGAATGTTCCTCGCGCAAGTCCTGTCTCTTCCTGCATATCGTTGAATATTATGCGTCTGTTTGCCATGATGAAACACGACATGGCTGCCACATTTGCTGCTGTATGCGGAGTTACTGGTCATTCCGTGCTGACACCTTTGGCCGCAGTCTACACTCCACTGCTGAAGTTGACCAACCGGAGGAAGACGGTATGCCTTGAGGATGCTTTTCCCGCACACCGAATCCATGTGATGATGGATCTCACTATCCTGTAAACCCTCCTTCTATAGGAACCACACTGTCAAACGCTGGACGTGCTAGTCACATTTCATCATTGGTGTCCACGCTCTCAATGGCAGCGGCAAAAGGAATGGGCGCTGTGTCATACCGTTCTTCATCGACCAGCGCCATCTATGCATTATGTGTAGTCCACGCACCCTTGTGTCTATTTTACTGATTTTCACTATCGCATCGTATATACTTTCTTTATGAGAACAGTTGTGTCAATTATTTCTGTACGACCCTAGTAATAATCTTCACAAGCACTAGAATGAAGATTTTAAACATTGTTTTCAGTGACACTTTTCCTGCTTTACGTTTGTTGAATTTATCAATAACGATTTACAAACAGAATGCACGAAAACATCCTTTTCCATTACCATTACAGACAAATATATGTATGACAAATATAGAGATATACGTATGACAAATATAATATGTAAGACAAATATATGACAAATATACAGACATATGTGTTAGTCAATGGCAATGCATTTTCCAATATAAAAAGTTTTTAACGTAATTAAGATAAAAGATAGGTCGTAATATAGTGTTCTGATACACCATTTATAAAAAAAAATTAAAACACTTTTTACAGTTAAGGGGGCTTCCATTAATTACGTGAGGCGATTTTGGCGATTTTTCGACCCCCTCCCTCCCATGATGAGATGTTGTGAAATTTGACTCGACCTCCCCCCCCCCTAATCTCACGTGAGATTTTTCAAAATGCATATTTTTAGTGTAAATACGTTAATCTGTGCTTGATTACGTAGGATTTATTAAAAAAACACAATTTGCTTAATTATTTTTTATTTAAGACTAGTATTTAAGACTACTAAGAACGTAGTCTAGAATTACAGTGAGAACAACGAACAATAAAATACCTAAATAAGAACTACTAAAATTCGTAAAAGAATATTCATTCTAATTCAGTCCACGGGGGTCTCAAGAGTGACTACTGGAACTATTGTGTAGGATTTAGCCATATTTTAGTGTAGAAACATGTTTTACTTAATATAACCCGGTTTTCTCGCAATTGTACACTGTTTCTTGCGGGAAAAAAAATTACGTGTATTTGCCGAGACCCCCCTTTCCCCCACGTGAGACTGGGTGAGATTCGGCTCGACTCCACCCCCCCTTAAAAGCCTCACGTAATTAATGGACGCTCCCTAAAATAGTTGTTTTCATTTCTAATTGAATATCAAATATATTAATTCAGCCTATTGGTTGAATCATTGAAACTTAAAGCTATTAATGAAAACCAAAATTTTATAGGCATTAAACACGTGCTGGGGGTATCTAAGCATAATCCACAACTGTAGCCAAGTGGACCTAGACCTAACATTCGGCAGTATCTTGCCAAAAATCCCCCGTAGACAAATGCAGTAATTATACGTGATCTACCTGGTGAATTAAAAGGTAACTTGCTGATCATTCAAAATGCATGATATTTAATATATTTGGAATTTCTTTGACGCAAACGTAATCTTCCTTTTTCAGCCTAAATCAATGAAAGATTGGCTTCAATGAAAGTTGAAAAATAAAGCCGCCACCCGAGATCTAAAATTAACACTGGTTGGTGGAAAATGTAATGAGAAAACCTATATCACACTTAAATGCAGCCAGGTTTTAATAATATATTTTTTCCTGTTTTGTCTCAAATTAGGCTTACAAAATGCATACTAATATTACACTATGTTGCACAGTTCAGAAGAATTGAAACGCGGACCCAAAAACTATACCTTCAGCGCATAGATCTCACTCTTTGTTACTAAATTCTGTGTAAACACCTTTTTCGAAATTTACTCGTTGACAATTGCATAAACAAGTGATTCTGAAGGAAGGTTCTTCATTTTTTATTAATTCTTTAGCAAAAATGAGGGGAGACATAAATATGCAATTGAAATCACGATTCTCTGTATAGAGATTCTTTATTTCGTTTACTGAGGAAAAAGAACTTTTTAAGCGAGCTGTATATTTGATTTTAATTCTTGTTGCTTAACAAACCTATCTAAGCATCACAGCTGCCATCGTATTGTGGTTAACGTCTCTGGCTTCCATGGTGTAGGCTCGGGTTTGAATCTCCGATAAGTCATGTGTGTTTATGCGTAGTGACGTAATTTCATATGGGTTAGCGTCGGCACACCTATGTGGTGTTCCCATCGCTAAGTAACTAATGAATTCGCTTTGTGGATGGGTCAGTGTCCTCAAGACAAAGTACCTCCCGCGTTGAAAAAATATTCTCAAAATCCAATTCAAATGAATCACGTACCAAGAAATTTCAAATAGATTACTTGGATGTAGAAACAAATTCTCTTCTAGGAGCGCCTTAAGAAATTAAATTCCTTGTTTATTAGTGCCTAAGTTCTCTTAACGGGAACAGCGTGCTATCTCAGGTTTTACAAAATTAGAACTGTAACTTATCTGATTAATTTTCAATTACAGTTCGCATTCGCAGAAACACTTTGTCTTACGTAAAGTACCATTTTACGATGAAATCTCATAATATTGTGCAAAGGCTTGTTTTAATGTCTCTAATGGGTCATTGTATTCTAGGATGCAGTATTTATAGCCTCTAATTAAAAGTTGCATTTAAGTTTAAATTTGCATACATATTTATAGAAACAATTGTTATATATAATCTTAGGCAACATTTTTGCTTTTACTTTTTTCTTTGGGGGGCGGGGATGACAAACAAAAAATATTAAGTTATTAGTGGGGATTCTCGGGCCGAATAGAATAGCTTGGTGGGCCGTAGTTTGGGTATCCCTGCGCTAGATATTAAAGGGATAAGGGAAATTAAACCTCGTTTTTAAAAATTTCCAATATTTTACTCAATAAACCAAATGATTATATTTAATATTTTTTTTTACGACACTGAAGCCACTTTGAATTCCCATATAAGTATTTTGTGGAAGAGTTGTTTTTCGAAAATTTCTTCAAAAATGCTAGAATTTTTCAAAATATTCCACGCGAGTTCATTTTCTTCTGATTTCTTCTAAATTTCTCAGGATTGTTAACTATAGTGTTTGTCATAAAACTGTGTATAGTTCTTTAAAACCAAAAATATTTTTCAAATTTATAGACCATGAAAAACAGCTCAAATAAAAAAAAAATTAACAGGCAAAATAAAAAATATATATATATATTTAAGACCTCAGATTTATACAATAAAAATTCATTGCACAATTATATTTATATACAAATAGTAAACCTATATTAATAAATTTGAGGATTTTAAAGGATATAGAATGCGCGGGGACCATTTTGAAAAATGTTAGAATTTTTGAAAACATTTTGAAAAACAGGCGTAATTCTACCAAAAAATCCTTGTTTTGAATTCGGAGGATCTTCAATATAGAAAAAAAGAATGCTAATTAATCTCATTTTATATACAGAGTTAAAAATTTGAAATTTAAAAATTCGAGTTTGAAGGTCCCTTGTCCCTTTAAGCTTTTCGAAAAATGAATCTAATAAATTGTCATTGTTAAGACGTAAGACGACTAAATATATTAAATAAGAAGGGATGATATAGTGATACAAACATATAATCTTAGAGAAAGGAATATTTACAACTATTTTGTTTACATGCATTTAGTATTGTTTCGTGAGGGTGCACATGCGAATTAAATTATCTTGTATTAAAAGAGTTATCAGCTGTTCATAATTTTGTATCACATTCTACTCTATTATTGGTATAATACTTAAAGAAAAAGGAGTCATTCGTTTTAAAATAATAATTAAAAAAATTAATTTTATGATCAATATTTACATATTAACAGTAATTCTGTTTCATGTAACATGCACAGTAAACAATCCAAATAACATTTTTTTATGAAATATGTTTTTCATAAATAAATTTCAAGTTCACTAAAAAAAGTTTTATAAAGTTTGCAAAAGAGAATTTTTACCTTCTGAAAGGTTTGAAGAGCGCATTTCAGTTTACGTCTAAAATTATTATAGTGAAAGAATTTGAAAAATTAAAGACTGAATATTACTAAAGGTAGCACCAGATGTTGATTTCCGTTAAGATTTTTCTTATATATATATCCAAATTTCGAGCTAAAAAAGTGTCTTTCAAAAAAAAAAAAAAAAAAAAAGCAAAACTACTTTTTGAGAACATGCATAATTTTGTACTACTTTTTGTCTACACAAATGTTTTTATCTCGGACAGTTTAATTTCAAATAAATCATAATTTAAGTTCCCCCATAAAATTATTGACAGTTTGTCTCCAATATCCAATATTGCAGAAAACTCAGGCTTCCTAAAGCCTTTCTAAAAAAATTATGAATGCTTTAAAATTGATCAGCTCTGTTCTATCCTGGGATTTTTTCTAAACGAGATAATTCTTGAAAGAAGCTTTAAAAGTTTTATTCTAAAGTTTTACAGGCATTATCTACTAAATCAAGAAAAAGCATGGAAAATGTATTGTTTCATTCCTGAACATCACAGATGATAGTTTTAAAATTGTGTGAATTCAGATTTTTTAAAAAATTAATATAACTCTGAAATATGTACAATAATAAAACACCTCATCTCAAATAATTTCTTAATTTTTTTTATTAATCGAGGTGAAGTATATATTTATAATTGTATATTCATATATAAAGTATGTAAAATAAAAAAAATCAGAAGTAATTATTATAGTCTAGAAATTTAAAGCATCAGCCAGTTTAACTCTTGTGTTCAGTAAATTCGTATATAACTCACAAATCGAATGAATCTGCATCTTAATGCATTTTAAAAAGCCCCGTTAAAATTATAGTACGTTTAACCTCAAGCCAAATGATAAATAAATCGTCGAAAATTCTGCATTATAGAAATTATCAGATTCAAGTTTCTTTCAGTGTATCATTTGTAGTTTGCGATTCGGCAACACTGCCAAAAGTTTACAATACATCTATCACATTACGAAATAATAATTATGTGGTCATAGGTTTCAGCACACATTGCCCAGCACTTTAATCCTTATAGTTTGTAGTCTCTCCATTGGGTGTTTGGAAGCTACATTATTCATTGTAATATTTACTTTTAACACATATCGTGCAGTACGGTTTGTTGTGCTCCTTCTTTTGTGTATTAAATGTAGTCAACAGTATTCAGGATTAAGTTCGGGATGTGGGCTAGAAATAATCTCCGAATTGCAACTTTCCTTGAGTATTGCGTTTGAAATGGGGTGAATTGATAATGAATTGCTTTGATACTCATTATGAGAGTATACAAATAGCAAATATTGTGTTGCCAGTATTCCTGTAAATTTAATCTCCTAATTTGGTCGCAAAATGGTAACCAACCTTTTAGATCTCCCTTGTATGTTCTGGAACTTTCTATATGGTGAACGATAGAGGACGCTTTGGAAGTCTATAAATATATCTGAGATTGGCATTGGAACTCGGTGATCTTTTCTGCTGAGAATTGTATGTATTGAAAGCGCGGTAGGCCAGTATTGTATTGAAGACTCTGTTAACCTGACTTGTATTTTTTAGTTTTCTGTTGTATAGAAGACAGTTATTACTTGTTTTCTGTTAGTATTTGTGTATCGCCTGAAGAATTTATAGAATAACAAATTCTTTTTTGTGTGCACTTTCTGAAGAGATTTTATTCAATCCCATCGAACCCAGAAAACGGAACAATATATATATATATATATATATATATATATATATATATATATATATATATATATATATGTATTATATTTCCAGTACAGTAGGTGCCAAAAAGGTACCCAATACATTTGAAAGCATTTACGAACATTTAACCGGAAGAGAAATTCAAAAGGTTTTCTCAAAAGCAGACCAGAAAAAGAAATAATATTGAATATTAGAAGTCAACAGGTCTCATAATATGTATCATTTATGTTGAAATAATATGTATCATTTATGCTGAAACATATCTATAAAACGTCAAAAATACGCCGATAAAGTGCTTCATATTCAGCTATTTTATATCTTTGATTGGTTTAATTCATACACTTAGTTATTTATAAGAGATTAGAAGCGGTACATATTCATATTTAATTAGGAGTATTAATGGAAGAATATTTAAAATATATCTATAAACTGTTGCATAACAAAAGAATGTTTGAATAAATTTTGAATGTTTTAAAATGTAAATTTTATGGGATCAATAATTTAGTTATAATTATTGAAAGCTTTTATGAAAAATGATAATGTCATATCAAAGGAAAAACTTTATACTTCGAATATAACTATTTTATTTTGTTTGAATATAGAAATCTGAAAGACCGTAAAAATTGAGAGTCAAGGGATATTAAAATCTTAACTATTAATTATGCATATCTTGCAGGTAATATTATAAATTATGATGATGTTAATGATTATTAAGCGCCTATTGTTGTGGAGTTCAATAATAAAAAAGGAAATTACGACCTTCTTACAGGAAAAAAATATAAGAACTTATCTCTTGGGTTATAAATAAATAAATATAGCAAATATTCTTTATGTTGCTATGCTGTTTTCTTTTACCTGAAGATAAAAATGTCCCAGATGGTAACTTTTTATCATTCTTCCAATATAATATATAGCATCAATTACAAGAATTTTCCATTACACTTTACTACGCATTTTCCTCTATCAGCCACATACGATAGTTATAAACCTTTTGCAGTAAATCATCGGTCGAGACTCATAACTGTATAAACCCCCATACGAAACTAAATTTTGACACACTTCTGTAGACCACTTAAGATAAATAAGGAGGGAAGCAAGGTGACGAATTACGAAAGTGTCGCCAACTTGCCTGGATTCTTGTGACAGTCAGGGCCTAACTGTCTCCCTGGACTTACAGACACACCCACTCACTTTATTTGATATTTCGCGAAAATTAAGCAAAATGTAAATATCTTGAATTCACGAATGACTTTGTTTCTCTAATTCTGTTAATAAGTTGTCCTGCAGCGAATCTAAAGAACTTTCAATTAATTCATTTTTTAGGGAACGGTGGGCGTTAAAATTTACCTTTTTAACTTTTTATCACAGAGATATGTAATTTTGTACATATATACATTTCACCATAAGTATTTAGAATACCTTAAAAGAAATTCCCAATCTTATTATAATTTCAAGAATTTTTTTAAAAATTTTAAATTTATAAAAACAATTTTAAAATTCTCCTTGCAACTTGATTTTTGAGATAGATTTTCGATTTTGCATTTTAATCACTTAAAACAATATCACAAGCAAATCTGGATATCAATTATTTAATCTCTTGAATAGTTAATTTTTGAGATATTTTTTTCTGAATTCATTCCCGATTTCAATCCCTTTTTATAAATTATAAATCAAATTTAATTACTTTAATGAAGTCTAATAGTAAAATGCATACCCATTTTCTTTGTAAACAGTATCAGGATTCTTCTTCATCAATTTCATGAATTTTTAACAAAAATTTAGTCTCGTGGAGCATTTAAAAAATCTATAAACCTTGAAAATTCTGTTTTGAGAAAAACAGATTTAAAGTTTATTACTACACTTACCTTTATTACTCACTTCGTAAAATCTTTATAAAAATTCTTTACTTGAAAAAAAATCTATTTTGTTACTATTATCCTACAGAATTTTTCATTTTACAAAACACAATCAATATTACAATAAAAAAGATTTGCTCAAATAAATGTCCACGCTCCCCTTAAAAAGTCTTCAGGAATAACATCTGGCACATTTTGCAACGATATATAGAAAAAGGCAAGAAGATCGGTATTCATTAGTGAAAGCTTAAATCATATACTGTAACTTCACACGCAGAATATTTGAAGGAAAATACTTATAAACAAGTTGAGTGAAATTTTTTTTCTACGAGCCTAAAACACTGTCAATTAATTCCTTTTTTAAAACATCTTCTGGAATAAAATTTGGTATATTTTGTAAGTATATACAGAAAAAGCAAGTTGATCAATAATCGTTAATATGACTTAAAATTATTTATAGTAACTTCCCAAACAGTTAAGTAAAATATGCTTATAAATACGTTGGTTACAAGTGTTTTAACTACATTTCTTTCAGCGAATCGATTGATTAAGGGGACAGTGGACCTTCAAACCTAACTTTTTTTTTGTTTTGAATGGATTTGCTTGAAATTCGAATATGTGATATGGAAAAGTGGTTAAAATTTAAAGATGAAATATTAATAATTTATGAATCATGAATTATTAATTATATCAAAAATTGGCCTAATTAAAAATGTTTCATGCGCATTTCTTTTGCATATAATATGGTAATTTTTATTTACAGGATACCTTATAGTACTAACAATGGAACTTATTGCTTATTTTAAGTATTCATTAAAAATATAAAGAGAAAAAATAATAGGGATGACACCCTTTTTATTACGCAAAATACCTATAAATCATCTTTTCAAATACAAAATTAAGAAATTCTGAGCTACGAGGCATAATTTTTTTCAATAAGATTTATTTGATATACAGTTAAGTATATAAAACTTAAATTTCAAAGCAATGCGATCATTAGAAATGCGCCTGGAGCAGTTTGAATATTCGTATGACATGAAAATTTTTATTTTGAGAAAAACGCATTTAAAGTTATTGCTATTAGTAACCACATAATATCTAAATTAAATACAAATGCTTATAACTAGGAAAGTAATAAAAAAAATTAAAAATTCTTTTTGCAACACATTCCTACTCGTCTGTAGTGTCACAATTCAATAAAATAAAAAAATCGAATTTTTGGACAAATTTCACAATTTTGAAAGTCCACTGTCCCCTTAAAATCATATACAAATTGAATGAGATTCTATTGAAATAAATTCAATATTTTATGTAGATCAATACACATATACAACGACATATATTGATTAAGATAGATAGAGAAAGTCTTTTCGTTTGGTTTTACTGATAATTATCTGCCCTGTTAGATTATAAAAGTTTTTACTATGATTCAAAACTGATAACTAAACAGTAGTGTTCATTCTCTCTGAGCTTCTTATCATTGATTTACCCCTAACGTATATATAGAAATATTGTTTTAAACATAGTATGTTAATATCAGTTTAAAATGTACTGAACTCGGAATAATTTAAACTTGTAATACGCATGTCAAACAAAAAATTATGAGAAAATAATAAAAATTTATAAAGTAAATAATTTGTTAAAAATCAGAAAGTAGTTTAAACTGCATTTAAAGAATTTTATATTATGGATTAATATAGATGAACGCAATTATGTCTGATTTTACTTTTCTTAGCGCAAAATTAAAAACTACTATCAACTGACGGAAACATAATAATTTATTCAAGACACAGTGTACCCTCAGGCTATGTTCTGCGCTGTCACTTATCCGCTATAATCTGTTTCTATCATTTTCTAATCTTCACAATTTAAACACCTGTATATCGCATCGACATAGGTGTATTTGTTAGCTGTCTCACATGAAAAAAAAATATTGTTTTAAGGCGACAATGGACCTTTAGATTGACAAAAATATGTCCCCAAAACGATTTTTTTCGTTTTGAAAATGATTCTGCAACTCATCAGCTTTAAATTTAAAAACAAGTATGTTGATCGGATCATTATTAACTGAGTTATAAGTATTTTTTTAAAACGTAAACAATGGAAATGTTAGTCAAATTAAAACTTTAAATGCCATTTTCTCAAAACAAAATTTTATGTCGTTTCAGTAAGTTTAAAATGTTCCGTGCGTTATAATTTTTCTTGAATTTTCATAAAATTTCATAAAATGATTATTTATATATGTTAGAATAAAACTTAATAATTAATTCATTATACAATTTTAAAACAACTTAAAATTTTTACAATAAAAAAATTTTTTTTGATAAAATTTGGCATAAAATGACCTATTTTCATCGATTTCTTTTCTAGTTTTTATAAATATTACTGTAAATCAAATATTGCTACTAACTTTTAGTATAACTATATAAATCTAGCTTAAGAGAGAAAATTAGATATCTGAGACGAAAATTAATGCGCATGGAGCATTTTTAAATACAGTAATTAACAAACAGATTTTAATTAATATCTTAATTAATTATATTCTGATTTTTTTTTTATTTACAGTTTCCATCTCTAAACAACACTGTATAAGTAAACAAAATTTCATAGCAATTGGTTAATAAATAAATAAAAAGTTTTTCATGGTCCATTGTTTCCTTAACACAGTAATATTTATAAACTGATGTATATATATAACAGCAATATTTCCTCCAGCTTCCAGATGCAGGACATTCTTTGATCACACATATGCTACTGGTATCTTTATGTCATAAGACGTTTAAGAAGAAAAAATCCCCTGGAGATGCTTTTTTTTGTTTATTACTTTATTTAACCTCACCGTTACAGAGTCAGACAGTCCTTAATCTTGTTGTATCATCCTATTATTCAGTAAGCATAATAGCAACATTTTACCTATTCTTGGGATTCATCATAATTTGCAATAGCCACACCTGAAATCTTTTTCATTTCTTTTTCAACTTGTATAATAAGCCATTAAATGCTCTTAAGAGATAAATACAGCAATAGTAAATTTGAGGTTATAACCTTTTTGTTAGCAGTTCTAGAAAAATACTTGCAAAATCTTATTTAATTGAAATCATTAACAAAATATTTTGTTAACTTTCTCTGGCATACAAATATTAGAGATCTACTTTAAGAATGCGTTTATAAAAATCATTCATCCCTTGATTTAAAAAAGTTTATTTTTCATTCTCATGCTTTAGCAACTGAACGATTCAAATAAACAACTCTTTATAAAATGCTGATCTTAAACTTATTTTAACACTGGCTTTATCTTCTTTTTAAATTTTCATGGAAAAACTCCGACAAATCAAGCATAAAATTGTAATACCCAAAAATAGACTATCTTTAGTATTACTGTATACAATATATATGCACCTTTTTCCCCTTCTAGAATTTAAATTGCAGTGCCAGTGTACAAATATACCTTATCATTGAACAGTAATAGAGATTTCACATTATAAAACTTGAAACTTAAATATCATCATACATACCTTGCAAAGTATGTTTGAAAACCCTCAAATATATAAAGTCTAAGACCTTATCTCAGTGTTCCCTTTCCACTTACTCACACAGATCTTATGTAAATAGTTTCATGAAAAGTTTTTTCCAACATAATGATTTCATATCGTTACTCTCCACATACTCTTCGTTAAGATAGTAAAACTTATGAAATGAAAATATAACCGAGCGACAAGAAATCAGTATCAATATATACAAATATACTTTTATATATATATATATATATATATATATATATATATATATATATATATATATATATATATATATATATATAATATTAGTCCTCTAACTTTATCTAGTTTACTTATTGAATGAATTTCTATTAGTTCTTCTTGCATCATTGTAAACGTTAAATAAGTAGCAAGTAAATTGTCTTGTATTTTCCCATCAAAATATAATTTATTAATATAATTATATTCTGCAATATAACTATACTCTCCTATGTATTTATATTTTTTTACATAAAATTTATTGATGTTTTAATACTATGAAAAAACTGAAATAAATATATATCTATTTTGGGTTAACCAGTGAGGTGTCATAATAGATGGTCGCATGGCTATGATCTGAAACAAAATATATTTTAAGTTAACTATTGTTTAACTAGTTACATTTTAAATTAACTAGAAGTTTACTAGCATTTTAAGCTAACTAGTTGTTGACTGTTAGATTCTAAATTAACTATTTAAATTTTAAGCGTGGGGTTGACGAGTCTTTATTTTAAGGTAAGAAAAAATTTATAAAAGTTAAACTATTTTGTGTAGGGTTCGCAATAACTTTCTCTTCAGTAGTATTCAGTAGTACCAACTTACCCTTGAGAGCTGATTATCGGTGAGCCGTTAAAGAAACATGTTTGAAGGAAAATACAAATTATCCGAGTAACTTTGCTACCACTTGATCGTAAAAACACGAGAAAGCAAAGATCTATGTAAGTTTTAGTAGTTTCACAATGCCTTTTTTAACACTAGAAAGATGGAAATTTTTTTCTTACTAAAAATAAAAAGACAGAACACCGTCATTTTGACGGTTAAATATAAAATCAAGAATTTAAAATATTTAATGTTTTTTTTAAATGGTTAAATACTTTAGATTTTGAACAATTTAATACCAATATATAATAAACTAGTGGCCCGTCCCGACTTTGTCCGGGTTGAACAAAATATTATACCAATAAATTTCCAGTTGATAGCCAATAAATTGTAAATCTTTTTTACCTTAATAATAACCTAAATAATACCTTATATTGATATTACGTTAGTTAATAATTAAAATTAATTTTTTAAAAGAAAAAGGCGTGCCGGAGAACGGCTAGGTTCGAACCGCTACCGTCAGAAAGACCCACCGCGATAGCACCACGCTAAGGATCGGCACAAAAAGCGGTACAAAAAATTGAAATCGGCACAAAAAGCGGTAGAAGACAGTAACAGAAACAACGGAGATTGTTAGGATTAAGCCCCTAACTATATTTCTACTGATCAGATATACATAATATATAGCCTATGTCCATCTGGAATAATATACCTTTCAAACAGTGAAGGAATTTTTCAAATAGGTGTAGTGGTTCTGAAGATTACTCAACACATACAAAATCGCTCTCTCTTTATATATAAGTATAGATTAGAATGTATTTAGATATATTTTTATGCAGGTATACCGGGCTGACAACCTGGTATGGTTTATCCGTAAAAATAAATGCATGGTTTGTGCAGTCCTTATTTTTCAACACCAATATTTCAGAAGAGCCAATATTTCTGCTATTTACAAAAGGGGGAAGAGACGAAAAGTAACTAACATTTTTCCGGTATTATTTTAAAGATTTCTGCCTGTTTTCTACATTACCGTCAAATCGACGGCTTTCATTGTTATCAGGTAGACAACACATTTTCTCCCCCTGTTTACTATCGAATAGTGTAAATGTGCGTGCATATTTAGAGTAAAATTAGAGAAGTCATAAAATTTCACAATCCTGAGGACATAAATACAGACATAGCGCTCAATAGTATGTCCGGAACCATCAAAATGACGGCATCCGTCTTTCCAGTGTTAAATTCAAATAAGTTACTGATTTGAAATCACGGAATAATTTATATTTTTACGATATACATGCCATTTTTCCATTAACCGTGGTTTCTGATTTTTAAGTTTTTACCTTTGTACTAATTAACCCACATAATCAAGCGTTTATAATGCCTTTTCTTTCTTGAAGGCAAACACATTTATTACCCATAAAAATAATTCAAATCGATGCCTCGTTAAATTTTACCTTTATTTAACAGGAAGATATATTTGAAAATTTCCTACAAATCCTATCGCTAGTCAAAATGATTAAAATTTCTTCCGCAACATTTACTTTTGGCTTTATCCCTTAATGTACTGGTCTTCATTTAAATAATCACGCGCGTCAGCCACTTACCTATTTTACGGTACAAATTACTTTATTTGTCTTATTAATACACCTCAACACAAGCGGGAGATGAGAAAAGCCTCCGTTCACGAAGATCTGGCAGCTCTTGTTTATCTTCCGTTTATAAATTAATGTTGAGTCACGTATCGAGTCACAACCGACTCCTGCTAAATGGAAATAGCATGTTACCTCGGCGATGCGTAAAATGCTTTGGTGTTTTAAGTGACGCATCTTTCCTCCTCTACGAAAGCATAAATCCATGCATCAGTCAATGTATAATAGGTGGAAAATATTCCAGTAATAATCAAATAACATAGATGATAATATTTATCCAGTATATTCGTTTCAGAAAAAAAATATATTGACTCCCTTTTAAAACAGAACAACTTTTAGGAAAGAGGATAAAAATCATTCGAAAAATGCAAAGAAATGGTTTAGTGAAAAATAATTACATATCCTTAAAGATAAATGTGCTATTTTAAGCATAAAATAATAAAGTGTCTCTCACAAATTGATTTTACGTTTATTTGCACCACATTAAACTGGTTTCAATAAGCTTGTTATTTTTCTCGTATTTGAAATTCGCTATCAGAAGATAAGGGCAATTGATGACAAGTGAGAAGACATTTTTTTACGTTACAATTCGCTTTGTTCAAAGTATATTTATCTATAATGAGTCTTTATTTTTAAGATTTTTACCGAGGCTATTAATTATGTTTCTTTTCATAAGGAATAATTTGTGTCAAAAATTAATTTTCAGGTAATTTATTCCGAAATAAGTTTCTATTGTTTAATATGGATATAATTTTTAATTATGTTTAAATTTCATTTATCTCACATTAAAGTTCCCTTGATTTATGTTTAAACACATTTTCCAGCATATTTCACTCATAGAAATCAACCATCCCTGATGAAATATTAAAATGATATTTAAAATTTCCAATCAGAAAATAAAATAACATAGAGAATTCAGACATTTTCTCAACTGAAAGATTAGTTATTCAGAAAGTAATTATTAGTACGATTAATTTTAAAGGAATTTATTTTATGTTAAAATAAACAATTTCTTATTGAAGTTTATGCAAAAGTAATTATGTTGTTATTGTTGTTCCTAATGCAACCCTGGCCGGAAGTTTCAAACCAGTTCCATATAGACTTCGGGATGAGTGGAGTGGTTACGGTTTATAATAGCACACAAGGGTCGAAGTCTGATTTGGATGGGGGCCACCACAATTTTGACCCATCACACCAGGGGCGACATCTGGGGGGATTTTACCTTCCCCACCCACTGACCTAATAGAAGAACATTCCGGCCTAACGTGCCCATATTCGGCATGACAAGGCGGTATATAATGGTGCTTGTCGGGATTCAATCCAAGTGACCACAGTACCGAAAGCCGACGCGCTACCGATAGGCTACCTCTGGCCCTGTAATTTTGCATCACACATTGGTAAGACTGAAAAACATTATTCAGGCGTCGTAAAAAGGACACAAAAAGGAAATCTCTGTTAATAATTTGATCAGTATGAATATATAGAATATCCACTGTTTATGTAAATGTGGTGAACATTTCTCTTAAACGAAATCAATCATTTTAAAATTGAACATATACTTCATTTGTAATAGGCCTCTAAAATGTGCTAATATAAGATAAAATGACTGTTTGACATTTTATGTTAAATAGACTTTATCAATTAAGAGTTCTTTCGACATTATATGTTGAATCTCGCTCCCCAGTGACAAGTTACAAGTACTTCTAATTGTGCAGTTAGGATAGCACAACCGTTCAATAATGATAAATCTATCTACATCCCTTGTATTTATTAAAATAAATGCCGTAAATATAGAGCAAATAAGAAAAATAATCTCTTGTGTTCAATTTACATCTATGATCAAAATATTTAAAAATATTCAAATCCAAACCATTCTATCATCATTTCCATGTTTACAATATATATATATATATATATATATATATATATATATATATATATATATATATATATATCAAGAGAACACATTTTTATTTCATTTTGACATAAAAGGGATTAACGTAGTAAACGTATTTTTCCATGGAAGTAATATGTTTTACATTTTGGAATGATCAGAATTTCAAGGCTTTGTCATTTTAAATGATATATCGGTAACTCAAAATGCGTCGTTTTGAGCATTTTTATATCTCTACTCAGTAATAAAAGAAAATTCACTTGTATCAGCATTAACCACTTTCAAAACTGTATATTTTAGACAAATCTCAATCGAAAACAGTTTGCATTCCCCTCAATCTGAAAGAAAAGCGTAAAGTTCCATGTCCAAGTTGAACTTTCGTCACTGGAAAAAAAGTGAGAATAAACCAAATTATAAGTTGCAGAATCTTATTCAGATCAGAGAAAAACTCCTCTACTACCTCTGGTAAACACCACAAGAGATTTTCAGTGAACATCAGGGCAGGTGTCATTGATGATTGGCTGGTGGGACCGTATCTCAAGCTAGAACGTCTCACCGGCGCAGCGTACCTTGTCTTCATGGAGCAAATGCTCCCTGGTACATTGCAAGCTCTTCCGCTCACCACACAGACGCACATGTGGTTTATGCATGATGGAGCCCCACCACATTTTAGCACCCGGCCAGCCATTTCCTGAATGCAACATATCCTTTACAGTGGATTGGACGTGAGCAACCTGTGGCCTGGCCTCCTAGCTCACCGGACCTAAATCTATTACACTTCTTTGGGGGACACGTGAAATCATTGTGTACACGAGGAACGTATGGACTCAGTGGAGGATCTCGTCACGAGAATCGTTGTTGCAACAAGCAAGTTCCACACGACGCCAGGAGTGTACGAGAGGGTGCGCCAGTCTTTCATTCGTCGGTGTCACTAATTGTGCAACGACACCCTTGGATGGCATTTTGAGCATCTATCTTAATTCTTTCTCTGGTCTAAAGGGGATTGTACAACTTATAATTTGGATAATTCACATTTTTTTCTAGTGACGAAAGTTCAACTTGGACACTGAACTTTTTTTCTGACAGACTGACTGAGGGGAATGGCCCTAGGTCCTATTGAATTTTGTCGACATAAATTACGATCACCCTATATATCGATTTGATAAATACATTTTCAAACAAAGTTAAACAGTAAGTTATTCGTCATTTCCTAATACGATGTTAATTCAATGTTGCTGCAATTCGATTCTACAGAAATCCAATATCTGCAATGAAATATAATTATACAAATGATAAACATTTTCAATTTATTTCAGCTTTACTACATTTAAATCTAGTATGTGTAAGATTTCATTTTTTTTTCTTAACCCTTTCGTGACGGGGCGCTTCTGTGTAAGACTTTCGCTGGGGACGGAGCGGTGGCTAAAGGAACCATCCTACAATACGGGGGTGCTTCGTCGCTAAGCCTAACTTTAAAAAAAAATCACAAAACAAAAGTTTAAGTCCTAACGTCGTAATTTGTGGTACCATTTTAAATTATTAGTTAAGCTGTCGTATACGTAAAAATTAGCATTTAATAATATTTTTCCTTTAATTTACATTAAAAAAATATTAAAAAAATTTCGCTTACCTTAAGATATAATTTTCGAAAGAGCTATTCAAATTATTCTGAAGTTTTAATTGACAAAATACGTTAATAAACTTTAAAATTAATTTTTTAAAAATGCAACACAGTCTATTCACAAGAAGAAGTAACAAAATTTAAAATTAAGCCTGAGTGTGGTAAATCTCGAAGCACGGAGAAACGCAAAGTCCTACATTGCAGGATCTACAAGCATAAAATGTTTGTTGCTTTTTCCTTTGTTTTAGCACGATTTGTGAACAAACAATGCACCTTCTTCGGCTTTTTTCACCCTTTGCGTTCATATTAAGGGTAGGAAAATATCTACCAGATAATCGGATAGGTGCTGGTACAGATCTGACTGTAAACTTCTTTTCTTCTCTATAATTTCCTTAGTTTTCCAAAATTTGCTGAATCAGTTTCATTTTAAATTGGAGAATCGGCTTTTTAATGCCATGTTTTTTGTCAAAAAGAATGTTGGAGTTCAATATTGTTATATCCATCAGCCCCCAAAAATGGTTTCTGTACCATTTCACTGATTTTCTAAAACATGGCTGGTGTGTCATAACTGCGTCTCCTATGTCTATACCACCCATGTTTTTGTTGTAATCTATAATACATTTAGGTTTCGATATGTTTTCTCCAGTAAGTCTATCTTTTCTCCAAGATTTAGCCATTTCTTGTTGTAAGGTATACATAAGATTCGATTCACAAGAATCGAACTTTTGAGTGAATAAATTAAAGAAGCTGCTTGAGATATGCTAATTTCGGCATATGCGCTTGGTATAAATACCATGCAGCTTGATTAAAAAAGGTTGTTAAGGTTGTTAAAGTTGATAGATAAGCGTGAGGGAGCTACGAGGTAAGCAGCTCCAGGTGTTAACCGGTGCTTATGCTTAGGGGACCCAAAGTTTATGTGGCAGAACTGCTGGTTTGACTCCCTAGTTTGTGAGTATGGCAAAGTGTATTTTTATTGAATGCTAATATATATTCCGTACAAGTAGTACTTATGCTTATTCCTGTAAAAGCAAATTCTATATGTGTAACGAATTCAATAAACATTGTTTCGTGTATAAACTGTGTTTGTATCAAATTCATTTAGAGTGCCACTTCAAATTATATACACTCAAGTCTGGGTAGAAGTAGCAATACTCTACATGGTCCATGTATGCTTGTTAACATAAAACGTCTTTCTTTTTTTCTTTGAACGCAATGATGTTCATGTTGTATAGTTTCGTCTCATCCAATTCACTTTTTTTTTAGTTTTCTTTCTGGAAAGTTTTTGGGCATTCTTTTCCTTGTTTTTAATATTGTTCCGCCAACATTCCTTTTTACGGAATACGAATATTCCGCAAGCGATATGGAAATGAAAAAGCGATCCAAATATAAATTGTATCCTTTATCACATAAGTCGCTCATCAATGTTTTCACTAATCTTTCTCTGTAAGACCCGTCGCTGCTGAACATTTCTGTGTCTCTCTCACAATAAATCAAAAAATTCCATACATAACCGGTAATCGATTCTCATAACTTATATACTATTTTTATCTCGTAACGCGATCTTTTGGATGGAACATACTGACGAAAGCCAAGACGTCCTTTCCAAGCAAAAAGGGATTTATCAATGCAAATGTTCACCTCGGGTATGTAGGTACTTTTAAATTTGTTTTTCAGATTTTCTACCATTAGTCCTAGTTTTCCTAACTTTTTAGCACTCTTGTCTGAGGTGAAATGCAAAAATTTTAAAATGTTAAGAAACACAGTTCTAGGCATAACTCTGTTGAAAAACGGAGAAGCGAACATCTCATTTGTCGTAAAATAGATTTTCAAATCAGGCTTCTTGATAATGACCATCAGTATTATCATTGCAAAAAACACTTTTATATCCGTAATACTTATATTTGAATATTTGACTGACTTAGAAGTTGATGGAGCACTTCTTTGAGCGTTTTGAGCAAAACTGTTTGTTTCTTCAACAATAAAATTTTGTAGACCATCATCAAAGGAAATAGTAAAGAAATCAATTCCTATTTCAGCATTTACTACAGAATTTGCTCCATTTACTACAGAATGCATATATGAGACGCCCGTCCGGAAATGGTTAAATTCGCTGAACTAGTCGAATGGAAATTAAGCTTTCAAAGCTTTGTAATTTTCCTGTATCATATACTGCTGGATTTCATTGGTTACCCACCAAAAAAAAAAATGAGTTACTAGGACGTTATATTTAAATTCCGCTTCCGTCAATAATACGGGTTAAAGTACAGAAAAAAAGAGCAAAAGTTCAAAAGTTGTTCAGAAGAAAGCTTTTTTTTATTTCTTTGAATATCACATATCCGAAATTTTATTGGAATACGAAGATAAACCCATATGTTCGTCTGCTGCCAATATATTCTGAAACTTTAAGAGTCTTCTTTTTTTCATCTGACTTCTTCCAAAACCTACTATCAATGAATAAAACCATTCTTTTGAAATTTTAGAACATATATTCAGTTCCATAAGGTCAATATAATCCTTGTTTTCGATTAAAAAAAAAGCTGCACTCATATTTTGCTGCTTTTTATTATATTTACAAAACTATATATATGGTTTAAATTTAAATAAATTTCAAAATTTTTGGCCATGATATTAGAAATAAAGTTTTTATGTTTACATCCAGGAAAGTCCATATCAATTCCACAAAGAACTGTTATAAAGCTGGAATAAAATACAATACAGGGAAAAATACATTTTTAAGTGCTAAGAGATTTTACTTTCTCATTTTGTATATTAAAATGGGTTTTGAAAAATTCTTTACCAACTTACAATAGGTTAAAACGAACAAAAAAATTTAAATAGAGATATGCTATTGCCATCAAAAGTTGCCATTTGGGATTAAAATAAAAGACATTAAATTGTATTGTTCTACTAAAATATTTTTAAGTGCCGCAAAGGGCTTCAAAAGGGAATTTTTTTGCTAAAAATTAATAATATTTGTATTTTTTTAAATTTCTTTACAGCATATTAAAATAATAATATATATTTTGGTAAGCAAAATATTCAAAATATGAAATTTTAAAAGTAAACTTCCTCATATAAATATTACTCATTTTTAGATGTCATTATAGAGCAACTAATTTTGTAGAATTTTGCGATTTTATTTATATTAATTTTACAGTAGCATATTCTTATAATACACTTTGGAATGAAAGAAAAGCAATTTTTATTTGACGGGACTTAATTAAAATAAACAAATCACACTTATTTTTTTTCTAAATAGAAAAATATTAATATAATGATTTTAAAAGCAAACATTATTTTGAAAAAAAAATTCATATTTTTCAAAAGTCCATAGTAATTACACAAGGTTTCCGTTACTAATTTCACTGAAAAATTGAATTTTTTTTTCTTTAAAAATTGTGGCATTATCTTTTGAAAATGCATTTTTGATTTTTTCAATGTATCTTTCGCAGAAGTGCAACAAACGGACAAGGATGAATCTGTAAATAATTTAATAATCCTTTCTACTACTTTTGCGTGACAGGGAAAATTATTGAAGGCAATACGTTGACTCTTATGATCAGATTCTTTTGCTTTCTTTTTAAACTGTTTTAGTTTGTCATCAGAAATATGCCTCTTCATAGGAGGTTCTGTTACTTGAACATCACATTCATTTCAATCATATCAATATAATCCTCAGCATCGAAGATTATACGCTGAATTAAAAACTTTTGGATGCTTACTTCATTTTCAGCCCTTGCTTTTAGAATCCGGCGTAATCCAAGCTCTCTTAGATAACTGCAATCATCTGATATCATGCAAAGGAGGAGATTTTCAGATGCAGCAAAATATGCATTTCTTTGAATTACTGTAGCTTCTAGAATATGACAAAACTGCTGCAACAATTGCAAGCGCCGAGCTTCAGGATGTTGGTCTGATTAGTAATAAAGAAAGAAATACAGTAATTGACAGAATGTAAATTGGACGAGAACTAATAAAGAAATGCAAAAGGTATGTAGACGAAAGTCTAAAGCTAGTTAGAGAAAATAAAGTACGGTTCTTTTGACGGAAAAAAATACAGGGGACTTTTGTGCAAGAAAAGAAAGGAACTAAGGATTGCAAAAAACTGTCATCGGAGAACATATATCATTTGTTCAAGATCCTGGATCAAAGATTTTGGGACATGTAACACCGATTTCTGCCACTGTAAGAGGTATAAAATACAGCATAAGGGCATTTTTTCAATGGCAACAACCAACACTTAACTGCAATTGGATGAAATGGAACTGCCGTGAACACTGGATTAATTAAATTTGCTATTCTTTTATTGAAAGATTTGCTATTCTTTTATTGGAAAAAGAATTAAGAAAGCCACTGCAGTGGTTTATTTGTTTATTTTATGGAAATGAATTGCCCCCAAATCACCTATTTTGTTTTCTACATGGAAAGATTAATAACCACAATTGGAGTCCATTGAAAGGTCCATTTGGAGAAGGAATAGGTAAACAACTAGAACTGCTATGAAATTCTAGTGATTGAATTTTCTACTATTGAAAATAATATCCCATTTTAGAAATCAAGGATCGTTTGACCAAAAATATTTGTTAAAAAGGTGTAATGCAAATTCTGTTGGACATTCTGGAGGTTCTCTTCTGATTGGTCCATTAAAAAACCAGGAAAACACTGTCATTCACGAGGGCTTACCTCAGTAAACCGAATAATTCGCTTGTATGTAGGAACAGAATGTCCTGCTAAAAATCTCCGAAAACTGACTGATTATATTTTGAAAGTTTATGAACCTGTTTGGTTTAATATAAAGCTGAAACTATCATGTATCTATGCATCAAAGCACTTGTGGAAACCTGTAAGCTATTCACGTTACTTCAATCAGACTTTTAAGAATGTACTTGACTCAGTCATACAAAGAAATATTACATACTTTGCAGCTCCTGAAAATCTCCTCTTTTGTATGATATCAGATAATCGCAGTCATGTAAGAGAGCTTGGATTACGCCGGATTCTAAACGCAAGGGCTGAAAATGAAGGAGGCATCTGAAAGTATTTAATTCAACGTATAAACTTTGATGTCGAGGATTATATTGATATGATTGAATGGAATGATGTTAAAATAACAGAAACTCCTATGACGAGACATATTTCTGATGACAAACTAAAGCTGTTTATAACGGAAGCAAAAGAATCTGATCATGAGAGTCAACGTATTAACTTCACTAATATTCCTTGTCACACACAAGCAGTACAAGGGATTGTTAAATAAGTTACCGGTCATCCTTGTCCGTTCGGGGCACTTCTGCAAGAATTGCATTGATAAGAACAAAAATACATTCTCAAAAGATAATACCAAAATTTCAAAGAAAAATTCAATTTATTGTGTCAGTGAGATAAGTAATGGAAAACACGAATGATTACCATGGACTTTTGAAAAAGATGAATATTTTTTTCAAAATTACGTTTTGCCTTTAAAGACTTTATATTGATTTTTTTCTAATTAAGAGTAATTTGTGTATTTTAATTAAGACATGTCAATTAAAAATAGTTTTTCTTTCATTCCAATGTGTATTATAAGAATATGCTACTGTAGAACTAATATGATGAAAATCGTGAAATTCTACAAAATCAGTTGTCCTATAATGGCATCTAAAATTTGCAATACTTAGAATGCGTAATTTTTCTGTAAAAATATTAAATTTTGAATATTTTGTTTACAATATATATCTATATATTATTTTAATATACTATAAAAGAAAATTTTTAAAAGAACAAATTTTATCATTTTTTCATAAAAGTATCCACATTGAAGCCTTTTGCGGCATTTGAAAAAAATTTTATAGAACAATAAATCTTTATAATCTTCATTTTAATTGCAAAAAGCAACTTTTGCTGGCTGTATAAAATTTCTATATTAAAAAAAAAATTTGGTTCCACCCTAACTTACAATAAGGGAGAAAATTCTATCAAAGGTGTTCACATTTCTTTCAGGGGTGTTTATAACTTCGATTGACGATAAAATGTAAAATCTATAAAAGGAGAACTTTTATCACAATCCAAATATAGTGAAACGTTTAAAGTTTCAACGCAGGCAGTTAAAGTTTAATATAACGTCCTTAGTGATTCCTCAAACAGTTCAACAACAGTGTCCCAAACATAATGATGATGTTTCTAATGGCTATGGCAATTATCTGCATCAAATCATGTTGCAGACGCGAGTCACACGTTAAATCAGAGAGAAACACTCCAAGTTTATGTGTGTGAAAGCTTACGTTCAGACTCCAACAGACTATGGGACAATCAACGGAAAATTCCGGAGAATTAATTTTCCCAGTTAGATGGCTCTCCTCCACATTTTCCTACAATCGTGCGGGAATTTTTAACGAAACATTTACCCCGCTATGGGTCGACGAGAAGAGTGTTGTTGTTGTTGCTTATACCACTTGAACGACACCAAATTCAGATCAAGTCCCGAAGCCTATGGGCGATGAAGGTGCGCCTCCTATTTTTACTGGCACCACATGGTTCGGAGTCCGAATTGGCCAAAGGACCAATCCCGTCATTTTGAACCGAGTCAAGTGACAAGACCAGAACACTTGACCCAGCACTTCCAGAAGCAATTTTAAGAACTTGGGGGACGATGCAGCCACGACAGATTTTACGTGCACCTGATGCCATTAGTGTACACGGCAATGGATTTGTGAGTGACGAGCATCGAACCAGTGACTTTCAGACGAGAAGAGTGGATTATCTTACCACCTTAGCCTCGTGGATTTTCATTTTGGGATTACGTAAAAACACATGTGTATTCCCTTCCTGTCCAAAATCTGGACCATTTAAAAGAAAGGATCTCCGAAGATGTTTCGTTTATCATGCTTGGTGTTCTATTACGTTCATAGGAAAATACTGAATATCGCTTTGACATCTACCAGGAAACTAAGGGAGCACACAAATAAGTCTTCTGAACAGATAAGAAACTATTTTCTCTTCAGTTTGACGTATGCTTCATCTCTCTACAATGCTTTGTCCCGAAGCTGTAACTATTTAAAACATTATTTTTGGGTCACACTGTATAATAGAATTTTGCAATCATATCTGACGTAACTTCAACGACTGAAAAATAAAATTTATTTTTCCAGTTAAAAATACAATTTACAAAACTATTAGCATTATGAAGCTTCCCAAGCCTATTGCATCGATGCTAAACATACTTTGGAAATTGTACTACTTTTCTTAAGTTCTAGAAAATTTACAATGGCGTATATTTTATTTACTGGAAATCTGTACTGTTCTGAAAATGTTGAAGATGTTATTAGAGAAAGAGGGACAAGAATTTATATAGATATAATAAAAAAAGAAAAATATCGATATTTTTTTTAAACATCCGTATCAACAAATACAATCTCTGTTTTTGTGCTGAGGATAGTAAGATAAATCTCTAGAGTTTATTCTGTAACAACAAAAGATGTAATATTTTCTATAAAAGAGTTTGCAAATATGAAATATATGAGAATTATTAAATCCCTTACTATAGATTAAGAATGTAGCAAAAAAGAGAAACATGAAAAAAAGGAAAATGCACTATTCTTGAAATGCAAGCATCTTAGATACAAATGTACTGTAATAGTTATGTTTAGAAAAAATTAGTTATTGAACAGAATCATTATTGTTCTTTAATTTCTAATCAATTTGATTTAAATTTAATTGGGACGAAATTTATTTCCTTAATTTTAAATGGAAAGACATACAAATATAATACACTGGTGAAATAAATTAAGAGAATTTGCATATTTTATCGAATTTCATGAAAAGAACTGAACTGAATGTAAAACAACTGCTTCTAGACAAATATGCAAATCTTGTACGTCAAATAGGTAAGCTTACACGTGTGTGTAGGCGGAGCCAGTAGAGAAACAAGCTTTATAAGCATGCGTAAATTAAGACGCATTTCGTTCGCTAGCACAACCTCGGCGAATTTCTTGGTGTCATTTTGCAGCAGTCGGTTAATTTCAAATTGTAACAATAAAAATGAGTAACCACCAACGTTTAGATGATGTAATGAGGTGGCGAATTGTGGGGAGGCTAGAAGCAGACCAATACCAAGTCCAAATTTGTAGAGAGTTCAATTTAACGCCCAGCGTCGTGTGTAACTTATCGAAACAGTTCCATGATACCGGATCCACCGAGAGAAAGCCTGAGCAAGGTCATCAAAGAGCCACGACGGCCAGAGAAGATCGCCATTTGTCGATTATAGCGAGGCGTAACAGGAGTGCTACAGATTCTCATCTCTCTCGTGACTTGCATGCAGCCACAGGAACCCGTGTATCAAGGGTGACTTTCTCCAAAAGACTTTATGAGAGAGGGTTGTTTGCAAGAATACCTGCTGTTTGCGTCCCACTCACTTCTATGAACAGGAGAATCCGTTTATCAAGGTGCAGAGAGCAGGGATTGGAGTATGGATCAATGGGCGACCGTTCTCTTCACTGATGAGTCCCGGTTCAGCCTAAACACCGATTCTCGCCGTACGTTCGTATGGAGATAACCAGGGACCCGCTACCTAACCTCCAATGTCCGCGAAATCGACCATTATGGCGGAGAAGGTTTAATGGTTGTAAGGTATACATAAGATTCGATTCACAAGAATCGAACTTTTGAGTGAATGGATTAAAGAAGCTGCTTGAGATATGCTAATTTCAGCATACGCGCTTGGTATAAATACCATGCAGCTTGATTAATAAAAGGGGGTTGAAAAAAGGTTGTTAAAGTTGATAGATAAGCGAGTTGAGGGAGCTAGGAGGAAAGCAGCTCCAGTTGCTATCCTGCGCTAGTGCTTAGGGGGCCCAAAATTTACGTGGCAGTACTGCTGGTTTGACTCTCTGCTGGTTTGTGAGTATTTTGCAAAGTGTATTTCTATTGAATGCTAATATATATATATATATATATATATATATTCCGTACAAGTAGTACTTATGCATATTGCTGTAAAAGCAAATTCTATATGTGCAACGAATTAAATAAACATTGTTTCATGTATAAACTGTGTTTGTATCAAATTCATTTAGAGTGCCACTTCAAATTATATACACCCAAGTCTGGGTAGAAGTGAGCTATTCTCTATATGGTTTCCGCCCTACGTTCGTATGGAGAGAACCAGGGACCCACTACCTACCCTCCAATGTCCGCAAAATCGACCATTATGGCGGAGAAGGTTTAATGGTCTGGGCAGGCCTCATGTTGGATGGCCGCACACCTCTCCATGTCTTTGAAAGAGGCACTGTGACTGGTGAGAGGTATAGGGATAAGGTCTTGGAGCCCTGAGTTCGCCTTTTCAGGGGTGCAGTTGGTCCTGAGTTCATTTTAATGGACGATAACGTGAGGCCACATAGAGCTCTTCTGGTCGAAGAATTTCTAGAGAGTGAGGATATTCGCCGGATGGTTTGGCCAGCCAGATCTTCAGATCTTAACCCTATAGAGTATGTCTGGGATGCTCTGGGGAGGGCAATTGCAACTCGCAACACCCCTCCGAGAACCATCCAGGGAATGAAAACAGCGTTGCTGAACGAGTGGAACCAATTGCCACAGGAAATGATAAACTGCCTTATTTCAGAGTCATAACATAGACTCATAACATAGGCTTATAAATTAAACAGGCGTAAACGTATACAGAGATAAATACACACAATTAAAAATAAATAAATAAATAAATATATATATATATATATATATATATATATATATATATATATATATATATATATATATATATATAATATTTTTTAAAGTTAATGAAATATAATGATTATTTGATGCAAAGCAATGATTAATGGACGTTTCTTTTAAATGTCATCCTTCCATCTATAACCCACGCAAATTTAGCCACTGAATTATATCTGCCCTTCAATGACCAATGTTAAAGAAAAAATAACGTACTAATCTAATTTAACTCAACTATGTCAGTAAAATAAAGAAATATATTTAAAGTTCTTATATTTTACCTTATCCTGTTTTAATAAAGGAAAAATCCCACAAAAACTTAGCAAAGAAAAAAACCCACATAATTCATTGAAGTAGGCTATAAGTTTTAAATATCATGTCTAACAAATGTCAATTGTCTGTAAAATATTGACACGTCGTTATAGTTAACACCTTGGTACGCTCAATCTCAGCATGTAAAATCTGCTCAAAATGTGGCTTACGTGAACGATTTTTCTATCAATATTTATGAAAATGGTATTACTTAAAGAAATGAGTTTTCTGACATCAACGCATGAAAGTTTCTTAGGCATTATATATGAGAATATAAACTCCCCCTTCGAGATACACTGACTTTTGAGAAAATATATAATTCAAAAGAATAAATAAAAATTATATATATATTTCTTCTAGAGACGATTATAAGTAATATATTCTAATAAATAAGATATATGAAACGACCTTCTATAGATAATTTACTTAATACGTAGAAAAAGTTTACCTCACAATTTCAAAATACTGGTATGCTAATCTAGGGTTGGAAGGCCACTAGGACTTAGAAAAACAGTATTTTTTAAAGCAATAAATTACTTTTTTAGTTCTATTTAGCAACCTTTTTCGTTGTTCTGTCTTAATTTTTAATATTTTAACAACTCAAACTTGAAACTTTTTTTCAAAAAGTAAATACTTAACTTGAAATACTGTTCTGTACCATTAAATACAGACTACTGTAATAAAACAAATGTACTTTGAATATAAATGCATGTAGAAGAATTAAAATACTATGCGATAATTTTGCAAGGGATAAAAATATTTTATGAAGAGTATATCAATACAAGATAGAAAATGTTGGACATTTCTGAAAGTACAGTGATTTCCGCTTATAAGAATCACGTTTGTTATTACTGTTTTTGATTCTTATAAGCGGTTGATTCCTATAGCCGAAATTTAGGTTTTTAGAAAGGTACACACACAACTATATATAAATATATTAGATAATTTACCATAAAATACTCTTTAATTTGCGTTAATTATCTTTTACTAAAATTATTTTTTATAATTTTAAAAATACAACTTTATTTCTAGACCTATAAGTAGATACACATGATTATAGTAAGAGAAGAAAAAAATCCAATATTTGTTACAACATACCTGCATAACAGTTTTAACATTTCAACTACAGGAATGGATCAAGAAAAAGTTTTCGATGGTAGTTTGACGTAATTAAGTTTTCAGAAGGCTATTTCAATATTCTTTCAATAATAATAGTCTCAGACGAAGATTCACCCTCTAGCTTATGTTTCAAGGTCTGATAACGTGCTGAATCTACTAATGTCACGTTTGCCTAAGTGATAGGGGACACTTCGACGAAGATTTATATGTTTCAGGATCCAGGAAGTCGCAACCAGGATGTGGGAGGTGGAAATAAAAGAGTCCCTATTTTTGTTTGTCAGTGCAGAAAAGTGAAATCGAACCCGGACGAGTAAAGATGCCCCTGGGTCAAGCTAATAGGACAGTGTTGTGCTAAAGCGTTTAAGGGGAAACTATTATGTTATGTCTAACAAAGATAGGAATGAATTTTATGACTATATTCCATTCCATCTTATCAATCTTTCTTTTAAAAAAAGAAAGAACTTTGTGCCTTTTGGGGGATTAAGTGGCTTTTTTGGAAAAATGAAAGGAAAGCGAAGAGTGTAAACTGATTCTTAAAACCGGGGGATTGATTCTTTAACGCAAAAATTTTAACATGGAAATAATACGTTTTTGTTTTTGCAATATTGATTTTTTAAACGGTTGATTCTTATAACCACTGATCTCTATAAGCGGTGGTTACTGTAGTTAAACAATGAACGTAAGCAAAATTGTTCGACCATACCCCAGTTGAAGATAACTTCCACAATCTTGAGTGATACAAGTAAGACTTTTATGCATTATAGATTTATTTTATTAGACTAATGAGAAGGCTCTTTTGCGAGACATTCACACAGAACTGCGGGAATTCTTGAGAACTTTTTATCTAGAAATACCATACTGGTAAGATAACATTGCTCACTTGGAGCCACCTCAGTTTTGATCGAGTACCCTCATCGGCGACATCGGAGGAATCAAGCCTTTCCCCATCCACTGACTTCGTGGAAGGACATACCGATCTACACATTTAACATGCACATATTGGGATTAGACACTAAGGTATTTAATGCCGTTAGTCGGGATTCGAACTTAGCAACTCCAGTCCGAAATCCAACGCGCTACCACAAGGCTACCTTCAGCGCGTTTGTAGATTCTAGGGTGAGCTAATAAACCATTACGAATTTTAATGTTGCATTTTATTTTACTAAGTGTAACGAGGAATTTCGTTACAGGTTCCTTTTATTATATTAATCTTACTTAATTTTATTCCTTATTTTGATTCTTTAATCAAAACTCTAATTGTAACTCTAACTTTTAATTTTAATTCTCCTAGTCTGTAATTCTGGTTAATTCCTTTCCTTTTCGCCGTTTAATTTTTACTTCAACCCTCAGTTTACTGGGAGGTCTAAAATTGTTTATCGGCTCTCCTTTCGTAATGTTCCTTGGCCTTTCATGTAAACATCTGGTCAAGCAATTTACTGCCATAAAGTACCGCTTCTCCTTTTTGTCTGCGAGATGTAATTGCTAGCTCTTGTGTCCAGAAAATAAGATCCCTTATCTTAGCGTGCGCCGTTTTTGCTAACCGTAATAATTGGAGGTCTTTGCACACAGAAACTGCCGTTTAGAGATAAAGGGCATTTTTTCCATTTCCGCACCCTCGTAGTGTGCATATTCATTTTCGGTGTGGCTCAGGCGAAATTAGTTTTTCCCAGAACCGGCTATTTTCGTGAGAACAAAATAGCGTGAGAACAAAATTTCGTATAGCGATTGAAATTCGCTCTACCTAACCAGTTCCTCTGATTGGTCCAGATCAACGAATCAAAATCCCTAGGAGATTTCTTCTGGCAAGAGAAATTTGGCTAAGTAGGGTTTCCTTTTTGGCGATGCTTCGCGTTTTTATTTTATGGACACAAAGTGTTGGCACGTTTGTAATTTTGTTTCTCCTCTCTTTTCTGCACGTTTTGGCGAGATTGGTTGTAGTACAACCCTTCTCTCCTTGCGTTGTCCAGTGCTGAAAAAAATATATTCTTATACTGAGAGTGATATTTTAATCTGGTTACTTTTTGATATATAAGCTCTACACCCCGAACCGAGGGTTGGCTTTGCCGGAACTTGATGAGGGGAACTTTGAATGGAACTTTGAATGAACTTTGAATGTACTTTAAATTTTTGTTAAGCTGGTCAGCTTTGAATGAGGTTGCGACTTTATTCGCTATGCTTAATCTTCGAGATATATATCTTGGCTGTTAACCGAGTGGTCATGTTGACCTAAACCTCTTTATATATATAACAAACTGTAATGTTAGTTTGATTCTTCATAATTTATAGCCTAGATATTTTTTATAAGTGTTGAGAAAGAAAATAAACCTTTTTTTATATTTAAAAAGATGTTATGGATTTACTCTGAGTGAGTTTTATTTATCTTCATTTTCCCAGCAAGTAGTTTTGAGCAGTAAATGAGCCTGGAGTTATTCAATCCAGCGGCACAATGATCAGCAATTAGATCAACATATCCTGGATTGTCTTCAATGCATTTTTATAGCGACAGTGTTTCGCTGAATATCATCCGATTGGTTCGGTGCATCTCCTTCATAGTTCGGACTCGGGATACGTATTAATTTTAATTGACGAAGTAAAATTCGTCCGGCCATCTACAAGTATTGTACCACCACTACTTATAATTTTTCGATGAACCATTTACGGCTACAGTTTTTTTGGAAGATCCTTTCTCCGTGAGAGACGGACTTTCATCTTCACTTCTTCCGGCCATCATTGAAAAATTAGTGCTGTGTAGAACTGTACACTTCATCAGGTGTCCTTCATTGAACTTTGTGAACACACTAAATTTTGGACATGCTCTGTTGAACATTCCTTGGTTCCTTCATCCTACTAGCCTGTAGCCATCATATAAAAACATTCATCCTACTTTAACTCTACAGAACAATGGTGCCTGCTTCTATCTACTATATACACTCATGGACAAAAAAATTAGCGCACCAAGAAATAATTGCGGGATCGTAACGAAACTTGCAATGAAGGTACATGTCGGGGAGATATGCAAATGATTAGAAATGCAGCTTGATTGCGCATTACGTATAGCCGGTAGAGGGCGTTGAACATCGTACTCTGTGGAGTATAAAACAGGTAACCAAAGCTTGTTTGAGTGTGCTGAATCATTTACAAAGGAAGAGCTGAGATAGACATGCCATTACGTCGTGTTCTAAGACAATATAAGCAGTTGTCGCAGCTTGAGAGGGGGAAAATCGTAGGGATGATGAAAGCTGGGTGGTCAGCCAGGCGAGTAGCTCGTCAATTAGGCCGCTCTGATTGTGTTGTGAGGAGGTGTTGGGACCAGTGGACCCGAAAGATGTCATGTACACGAAGACCAGGCTCAGGACGCCCTCGACAGACCAGTCGTCGAGAAGACCGCCACATCGTAAGAAATGCACGCGTACAGCCAACTGCTTCATCGGCCGCCATCCAGGCACAGGTAGCACCTTCACTAGGGGCCTCTGTGTCTTCTCGAACCATACGAAGGCGCCTGGCTGAAGGACAGTTGGTATCGCGGCGCCCATTAAGTGTGCTGCCCTTGACGCCCACCCATCGACGCCTCCGTTTGGAGTTTTGCCGCGCACGAGGAAACTGGACTGCAGCGAAATGGAACCAGGTAGTCTTTAGCGACGAATCCAGATTCAATCTCGGCAGTGATGACAATCGTGTTCGTGTGTGGTGAGCCCGTGGTGAACGCTTCAATCCTTCTTTATTTATTTTATTTTTTTTTATTTTACTAATCCCAGATTGTCTAGCAAGGCTAGACAATCTCCATAAATCCAAAAATTTCCAAAAAGTCTAAAATCACTAGAGGGTCCAGAAGGACCTCGTCCTTAGTAAAACCCAAACAATTTAAAATATGGGCAGGGGAGGCCATGTCGGCAGAGCACCAGTGGCACTCCGGGAAGATCTTCTGTCCCTGCCGAAAAGTGAGTGCTTTTATATGACCACTCATGAAGCGCGAGAAGTCCGTTTGGTACTTTCTGGGCTTGATCTGAAAAGACCCACCCGGACTTCTTCCAAAGTACCATGGGTGACAAGGAGGAGTTCTCCAAAGATGGTTTTGTTTGATCTTCATGAGGGAGTAAATCTCTCTAAAAGTAAGTGCCTCACAAGGACTCACGTACTCTTCAGCCGCAGTCCTGGCCAAAAAGTCGGCCCTTTCATTACCGTCGATCCCAACATGGGAAGGGATCCACTGGAAATGAATAGTGTGTCCAGATGAAAGCCGGTCAAGAAGATCTAAGATGTCCAGGCTAGTCTGGTCCACAATAATAGTCCAATTAGAGAGGTGCTGAATTGAAGCACGGCTGTCAGTTAAAATCCAGACATCGTGAAATTGATCCTCAACTTGACACGCATACTGCAAGCCCTTCCTGATAGCAATAAGCTCTGATCTAAATACCGAACAGAAATCTGGGTTTTTAATTTTAAATTCCACAGCACCGGTAGGAGTTGGTATGTGCACTCCACTACCAGAAATTCACCCATCACCCCTGCTGCCATCGGTATATATCTTCAAAGAAGATTGAGGGATTCCATAGATAGTCTCAAGAGCTAATTGTCTGATGAGGGCCGGAATCTCATAGTTTTTAATAACACTAGTTAAGAGACCCTCATGGAAATGGATCCCATCAAGTTTCAAACCGACGCCCAGATGTTTTAAAGAGTGGGGCTCCACATTAGCAGAAGGCAGACCCAGCATTTTTGCAAAGGAAAAGGGGCTATGCTTCCTCAAACGCTGGTTGTCAATCCAAGCATGAAGGTATGCAGAAGTTCTATGCTGATCATTGTAACTGTAAAGCTTGTTATAATATTTTGAGAGGCGATAAGTTCTTCTCAACGAAAGAGGAGGTAAATTGCTTTCATAGAGCACAATGTTATTTGGACAACTGTGTCGAAGTCCTGTAATGATTCTAGCAGCGCTCAACTGTACCCTTTCAAATTTATTCAGATTGGTATTGGAAGCACAAGAATAGATGGGAAAACCATACTCCAGTATTGGCCTAACAAGAGAAATGTAGGTAGTTCGAAGGGTGCTAGCTTCTGCTCCCCAGTCACGACCAGAGATAAATTTAAGTATATTGAGTCTTTTTCTGCCCTTGACCACCTGGCCTTCAATGTGTTTATTGCTTGTGATTTCCTGGTCCAAAATGTAACCCAGGTATTTAGCAATTTTAACATAGTTTAATTGAGTTCCGTTCATAAAGATCAAAGGCTGGTAATTATAGAGGTGTTTGTTAGTAGTAAAGAAAGTCACCGAGGATTTTGAAGCATTAAAAGTCAGTTTATGGTGCTCTGCGAAATGATGAGCCTCTCCCAGAGCACAGCTGAGATTAAGCTCAATTGCACTAATGTCAGAGCTAGAGTGCCAGATTATAATATCATCGGCAAAGATTCCCACATTACAATATTTAGAAATCTCTCTTTCAATGCCAGCAAGGTAAAGAGAAAACAGGACAGGAATTAAAACAGAACCCTGCGGAACGCCCTGTTTAAGGCCGAAAGGATCGGACAAAGAGTTATTGTATTTTACTCTAATGGATCTGTTCCAGAGAAAGTCTGAAATCCAGGGAAGGGCTCTACCCTTAATGCCAAATAAATCATGAAGTTTGGTGATCAATAATTGACGCCAAACTCTGTCAAAGGCCCTAGACATGTCAAAAGGGCTGCAGCAGAATGGTTAGTTGGCTTCATGTTCTGAGCATCCCGGACACTCTGGCAGAAAAACAAAATCTGGTCGGTAGTGCTATGTCCTCTACGGTAACCATATTGTTCTCCCGGCAGCAAATTATTAGAATACAGATGGAGATTTAACCTGGCAAGAATAAGTCTCTCCATGAGTTTACAAACATAGGAGGTCAAGGCTATAGGCCTAAAACTCCCAGGGGAGCTAGCATCTTTACCAGGCTTTAAGATAGGGACAATGAAGGCTCTCTTCCATTCACGTGGGAGTCGTCCAAGACTCCAAGAGAGATTAAAGAGATCCAAAAGTCTCTGCATACCACAAGGGCCAAGATGACTAATCATAGCACCATGAATGCCGTCAGGGCCTGGAGATTTACCAAGATTCATAGCTTTTAGAGCAAAATTAAGTTCTTTCAAGGTAAACTTTTCATTAAATATAGGTTTACCGGAACTAGAAGTGCGGCAATTATGAATCATTCTATTAGAATTATTTTTGACTATAACATCGTTTTGGTTAAAAGCCAATTCATTTGTATTTTTGTAGAACTCTCCCAAGATGTTCACTGCAATTTTGTCATCATGTGATAATTTGCCATCCGGAGCGAGGACAGTATTGCAGAACACATTCTGAGGCTGACCATAACTTAGGGACCGAGCAAGACGCCATAATTTGGAGTCGGGAGCGCTGGCATCGATGTTGCTACATAAGTCAATCCAAGCTTTTCTCTTATGTTTAATGTATAGCTGTTTAATAGCAGCATTGAGTCTATTGAGTTCAACTTTGACCACAGGGTCATTAGTCCTGGAAAGCGTCTTGTGTAAAGAATTTCTCTTAAGGATAAGGGCCCTCAGCTCAGGATCCTTATGTTTGAAGAAAGGTTTCAGATGTCTGAAATTACCCCTAGGGATGGACTGATGGGAAGCATGGATGATCGCTTGTTTAAAAGTATGCCACTCCCGCTCCAAATCGTCAGTGAAAGTCACGGTGCCAAGAGCACTTTCGGTGAGCTGACTGAAGTAATCCCAATTAGCCCTCTTAAAATTCCAAAAGTTCCTGTGGGCTGCCACAGACTTTATATTAATCTGTACGTTAATCAAGATGGACAGATGATCACTGCCGATGCTGTTGAGGATAGTCCAGTCGCAATGTGGGTAGAGCTCGGGGCTGACAAGAGAAATGTCCAAAGCCTCAGAAGTGCCGTAGCTAAAAGACGTATGAGTAGGAGAACCATTGTTAAGAAAGATAAGAGCTCTATCATCTGCAGCGGTCGACAGTTCGCATCCCCTATTATTATTCATAGAACATCCCCAGGACAAATGTTTAGCATTAAGATCTCCAAGAAATATGGCGTTTTTCTCAGCAGAGTCAAATACCTCAACAGGGAGGTGTGCCTGGTTAGGTGGGTGGTACAGATTGTAGATGTTAATCAGCCTTCTCTTCCAAGTAATAGAGATACCTTGCATCTCTAAATCAGAGTCCCGATTAGGTATGGTAATTTTCTGGTAGTTAAGATTTCTAATAAGAAAGGCTAATCCGCCACCACCTCCATTGGGTCTGTCCTCACGAAAAATACTAAAGTTTTTCAATTTGATGGTAGAATGTTCTCTGAGTTTGGTTTCCTGAAGGGCAATAATCTGAGCGCCATACCTATCAGCCATTTCAGTCAATTGGTCTAATTTAGTTCTCATGGCTGGGGAAGACAAGCCGTTGACGTTGCATTGCAGAATTTTGAGAGAACCATTTTTAGAAGTTGGAGACCGTAATCCATTTGACGAACGAGGCCCTCTGCCTAAGCCTCGAGCGCGCCCCTGATTAACCTGCGCGACGGGCGATGCAGTATTCAAATCAGAAAAAGAAGGACTCATGGTAAAGGGAAAGGAGCAGCTTCAATTGGCCCAAAGGCCTGGGGCACCAGAGGGAGAAGACTGACTTAGCCCCGGGTGCCTGTCTGTTTTAGCTGAGCAAAATGGAATGGCCTTCACGCCTTGGGTGACCCTACCAGGAGTTAAAACTCCCGACGTACGTCGCCCATTCCGCCCAGGAACACCCCTCCGCCACAATGAGGCAACAAACAGGACTTGGAGGGGCGCTTCAATCCTGTCTTTGCTGTACAGCGACACATCGCTCCCACAGCTGGTGTGATGGTATGGGGTGCCATTGCCCACAATACACGGCCACCCCTAGTATTGTTCCGTGGCACCATGACAGCCCAGCGGTATTTTCATGAAATCCTGCAACCACATGTGTTGCCACTCATGCAACGGCTCCCAGGAGACATTTTTCAACAAGACAATGCTCGGCCTCATACGGCAAGGGTGTCACAAGACTGTCTCCGCACTGTTACTACCCTTCCTTGGCCTGCCCGATCCCCAGATTTGTCTCCAATCGAGCATATCTGGGATCATTTGGGACGACGAGTTGGGTATCCCACGAGTTTGAACGAACTAGAGGCAAGGTTATAGCAAATATGGAACGGAATGTCTCAAGACATCATACAGAACTTGTATGACTCAAAGCCCGACCGTATCGCATCTTGCATTCGCGCTAGAGGGGTCCAACGGAGTATTAACTCCTCCGTTCTTTTTGCCTTTTTCTCTGAAATAAATTATCCTTTTTCTTTGATTTTCTTATCATTTACTTATATCAAAGTAGTCATTACGTAAGTAAAATTTCGTTTCATTTTGACGACTCCTTCTTGGTGCGCTAATTTTTTTGTCCATGAGTGTATAATTCGACTCTACAAAATGGAGCCGTTACTAGTCGCTGCTATCATCATTCATCTTGCTGGGTAAATAAATAATTATAGACACTCTTATACTAGTTTTATATGCTTCATATATTTTTGAAAGGTTTCCTTTTATATTTTATATTTAGAATATAGATATTATAATTTTTCAGATGATAATTGGTATTATAACTATTTACAATTTTTCACTGTGTATAAAATTTTGTTTCATGAATGATAAATCTAATATTGCATTATACTTGTTTCCAATGTTACAGTTTTCTTGCATATAATAGTAGAATACATCTATTTCAAGTTTCCTTTTTTTTTAATTGCATTTAAAGCATTAAGATAAATTTGAGTCTATATTTGTACATTTTGTCATATTTTTCTTATTTGAATATTTGAATGCAATCCTTGAATTATACACTTTACCTATTATTTTAATCTAGTCCATTGATGATTGTATTATTATATCATTTCAAATTTACATCTTTAGGAGAATTTCTCAGTCATGTCTAATTGTATCCCAAAAGTTGCAAATATTTGCAACCCAAAAGTGCTCAAAAATTTTGATAGCACACCATCTTTATTGCAAGTCTTTAAAACAGCTTTGATTTTTTATATGAATGGATACAATTGTATCTATTAATTATAATATCTTGTGTGGATTTTAATCACAGTTTAGTCATTTTGATGTTTTAAATATAACGTTATGTAATTCATAATGGTTAGAGCTTATACTATAAAATAATGTATTGCGTGAAGTATTTAATGCTTCAATATGCTAAACAGTGAAGAATTTTATGTTGGAATTATGATTATTTTTTGCTTTGTGAGATGCTATTTAGCTACACTCATAAATATATCCATTTGGTTATATTTTATGTGCATTTAGGGTTGATCTCCTTCTCATTTATATTTCTTGTGTACATATATTTTTGATTCTTAATTATGTCACATTTAGCCTTTTATGCTTTTCTTATTAAATAGAGAGCAATTTACTAATTTGATGAGAATGGCTATCTATCCAGAACATACTAAAGTTATTTAGCTATTCAGCATAATTTTTTTTTAAAATTAAACTGAAATGTAATTTTTTTTTTGCCAAAAGGAGTACAGTTACTGTTTAGTAAGCACAGAATACTATTTACTACATAACTATATAAATCACTTTAAAAATTTGATCAATTTTGTAGTAATTTGTTTAACATTAACTATAATACTCATCGAGTGAAATCCTAATTCTTTAGTCACTGTTCTGCATTTCTTCAAAGTTGTATTGTACATATTTGTGTTTTCATTTTTTTTCTAATTTTACTTATTAATTTTTTTTTCTCAATTCCTTTACCATTTTATACATTCTGGTACTTTAGTGTATAACTATTATGGACAAGTCACGTTTTTACTAATCGTACCATAAGACTCATGTGGTTGAATTATTTTTACAAGCCAAACCTTAAGGTGTTGTATGAACATATACATGTTATAATCTCCTCATTGGTCTTTTGTTCAGTTCTACCTGATATTTTGGCTGTTATATTAATTTCAACTTACTTTTTACACACCAGTGTATAACTATGCAATGGCAATTTTACTTTGGCAAACTACAACTTTCTTGTCACCCTTCCTTAATCATTTTATCTTTCTCTTTTGAGAAATATGAATGTATGTAACTATAATTTTGCACTAGGAAAAGAAATATCTAAATATCTTCAGAGTTTGACTGACTTATTAGTTGTCACAAGATATTCAGAAACATGTATCTTATACTTTTTTATTAATGTTTTTAAAATGCATTTATAGTGTTTCTCATTATATTTTTTACCTCTAGTGTCACATTACTTTTATTATTTATTATTTTGCAATGTTTATCATTACTTTTTTGAAATATATGTATGCATTAGGTTAATGAATTTCTATTCTACTGTAGAGTATTTTTAGTTTTGCTTCGCAAACTCTTATACAACAAGATATTGTCTGTTATGGCAACAATTAATTGCCCATCCTCAAATCTGTAGAGGTTACCTTTTACTCTATGAATTCTATAACTAGAGACTTTTCTAGCTTAGGCTATGAGAATAGAATTTTGTGTAATATTTGCTTTGTACAATATTGATTTCCTACAATAACAGTATGTTCACGGCAAAGTACATTAGTAAAAGCATTTTCAAATCACACCAGTGGATCTCCGAAAATTTAGGGACAAAATAATTCCTTCAACATTTGTAGATAGCTTGTTATTTTAGAGTTATTTAAGATTTGCTTCGCTTTGCTAACGTTCAAAATAACTTTGTTTGGAATTTAGGCACTTCCTACAAAAGTTAATTTTATGGAATTCTGTTCTACTGTAGTTAACTAAATTTTACCATACAAATCCTGGGAAACGTTCGACCGTTTCAAATGTGTGTTGTATTGACTGGACAGATGCCAGTAAATATTTAGAATAATTCGGTTACCAGAATAATTTCCTACAGTTCATTTATATACTACAGTATTTTAAGTGCTTAAATAATTACCTACAACAAAATCGAGCAAAACATAGTTGTTGGATGGTCTGGAAATGTCAATGTTGTGTTTTTATTCAAATAAATGTTTCTCTTTGTTTGCATCATGTCAAATTTAGGTTATCAAAACAGTAAACTAATTTTTTAACTAACATTGTGTCATATTTTTTTCTTTGAAATCCAACAATATTTTCCTTCATTTTCCAAACACTTCTAGCTGGTATGGGAATGACACACGAACTTTCTACTTTTCGAACGCCTGATCTATTGTACCGTTACACTTTCAGACCGTTTCATGATCCTCATAAGACTATTCCTATTTTCTTGAGTATGATAGCGTCCTTGATTACTTCCAAGGGCCAGAGTTGTATTATTTTATTTTAGTTTTGATTAGCTTAATAAACTAGTGCCTTCGGTGTTCGGAAATTTTCAGAAACTTAAATTGGAAAATTCAGCGGCTCAGTAATTCAAAATTTGTATTTTTCCAATTTTAATCCAGAAAAAAAAAGTGTAATTACTTTCTGTGATTTATTTCAATTCTCACCATGATTGAATGCACAAAGTCGAATCTTTTAAAATATCATTTTCGTTTCAGTATAGCTCTTGAAATTCTAGTTCATTTTATATGTACGTAATTGATTCTTGTACAAACGAATCCTCTAAAATTCTCGAAAGGGAGAAAATTTGTATGGGAATACAGCTTCAATTATTACGTTTGTCATTAATTTCCCCTAGGGAATAAATTAAAGGAATATGAAATGTTCGGAGCAGTAATTGATTTTTATAAAAGTTATATTTAGTTCTGGGTTTCATATTAGAAATGAAAGTAGAGGTGAAAATGAGATGTTGGAAACACAAATGAAATAGCATGGGACATTTAATTTCATGGAACGTTTAATTTTATCTCATATTAAAACAACTGTGTTCAATTAAAAATGTCCTTTAATACCCTGCATCGAAATATTTAACTTAAGGCAAATATAAAAATGTAAGACAGATATGAATAAGAGTATTCAAGTATTGTTAGAGGAAACTAAATGAAAGAGAATTAAGGCACTAAAAAGAAGGAAAAATAAAAATACTTAAGCATGCATTAAATCAATATGCTTTACGATGTTGCAGGCAATACCAGCCCAATTGCCATTTGCTTTTGATAGTAAATGTGAGATTAAAACGAATGTAGTCTGACGTTGTTAAGCTAAAAGTTTTACTTTCAGGGAAAAGAAAACGATGACCAGCATTGAAGCATTTATCTAAGAGTTCATAGAAACCTCATGTTCCCAAATTGATAATATGTGTACTACATCAGTAACGTAAGTGTACCACATCAGTAACTTCATCTACTACACCAGTAACGTAAGATAATATGCTATTTCTTTACTTTTCCTTCAACCACTAAAAATGTGAAAGCTCCAAAGAAAATATTTTAGGGTTTAGAGATTTTATTAGGTAATTTAATCGTTTCTATTGCAAATTAGCCGTAAAAGTCCATAGATTCAGATAGTTGGTAACCATCAACTTCAAGCTGCTGCTTCCATTCCAGATGGTCTTTATTTTTAATGATGTGTGGTGCAGAAGCATAGCATTCTTTGGCGGTCTCTTCATAGTAAGTATATTCCCCTTGCAGATTTTGCCATGTGATTTTCATATTTGAAGTGACAGCACGACAAATCTACAAGTCACTTGTAGCAAAAATACCCAATAAGTGCCCAGAGGTCGCCCAGTGACTAAGTAATTAAGGCCTAAGTCTGCCATGCCGGGGGCGTGGGTTCGATTCCCGTATAAGCCTTGGTTTTATTCTGGGGAACTCGTCAGTCTTCCGCCTGCAAAAGGAAGAGGAGCTGCAAACCACCGTCCATCGGTGTCATCGTTTCTCTCTATTCTAAAAAAAAGTAACTCCCGCTGCCGCTGTCAAAAGATTGTCACGCTATCTCCTCCGAAACCGCTGGGGGAATGGGGTCGAGAGCGATACCAATGGATGAAGAAAAATAGGGGGACCAAAGTAAGACATGTCTCATCTTCATCGGACTTTTAAGTTTTTTTTTTTTTTTTTTTTTTTTTTTTTGTGGGAAAATATTGACTTTTTCACCTTCAGATTACGATAACTCGCCAAAAAATTATCGTAGAATTTTGATCGTTTTACAGTCAAAGACTACAGACATTTCTCTTTCAAACTAGACCTCATTTGTTTAAAAATATTTTAAAACAGACTAATATTTTCATCAAAAAATGAAACACGGTTTTTCAAGAAATATCGTCCCCTATGTGGATGTAATATCGATGCTCCTCGAATTTTTACCTTACAAAGAAAATATTTACATCATCTGGAAGATGAAAGCTTTCTTATTCCTATAAACCTCATTTCAAGTCTATATCTTAAATTTTCGCTGAATTTTAAAGCTGATAATTCAACAAAGCTGATAATGAAACGCCCTTCGCATTAAGGGTGATAACAGTAAATGGATGGAAGCTGTTACATTGCCCGAGAATAACCCCTATGTATCTCGCTATTAGCCATAACAGAAGAGCGAGCGTAGTGAACCTAGGGGCGATGCCCCTAGTGTTAATAAAAAATCTTCTGTGTTTGCGCTTTTTATGTTTCTATTTCCTTGTTTTCAAATGTACACCGGGGTGTGACGTATAGAAGTCCAACCTCTCTTGAGGCAATGGCACCCCCACTTTTGCGGATAGTGCTTCTATCCGCAGACACGACAACAAACAAACAAGCAAACATGTCCAGACACTATGTACTTTAAAAACACATCCTCTTCATTCGTTCAAAGAACACCTTATTAAAATGTCACATATTTTCGTTGAACTCTGAGTTTCAGAAGACATTCACACAACATTTTAAGTAGCAATCAAAATAACCATGGAATCACCTTCTATGTTAATGAGAGGGGCTAGCAACGTAATATTGATAGTCATTTTTTCTTTCTTAATTAAGGTACTAGTATTTTAAATAAGGGTCTATACATACACACACACACACACACACACACATATATATATATATATATATATATATATATATATATATATATATATATATATATATATATATATATATATATATATATATATATATATATATATATATATATATATATATATATATATAGCGATTTTTTATTATCTGGGTGCTAACATCACTTCGGATAAGGTGAGGAGGTATCTATACTTACAGTTATCATTTAAAGATTATAAAATTTTTGCGCCCACTACTAAGAAAATTAAATCACTAAAATAGCGTGCTATAAGTTAAATTATTATTTACTGATCATAAAGGAAATTGATAGAAATATTCTTGTTGTGCAAAAAAAAAAAATAAACATGGTTCTTATGTAAAACTTTCAACCAAAACAAAACAAAAGCAGGCTCTTAAAACGAGGAATAACTTTTTTTCAAATTGTTTGACACTTAAACGATTATTTCAAAACTTTTAAAAAATGATTATTTATTCAATAAAATACTAGGTAAATACTGATTAACAGTTCACGAAACAAATTTTTTGGATTCTCAATACATTTTGATTTATTATTAAATTGATGTAAAAGAAAATGAAAAAAATCAATGGATTTAATTTACATATTCAAAGACATAAGGCTCATGATAATTTTTCTAACTGTTGCCCCAAAGTTATCTTTCTTAAAGACCATAAATATGTTGCAGCGTTAGTTTAAAATTTCAAAGCTGATTATGAAAATAAAAGAAAATGAAACATTTCACAAGAAACTTGTGAAAGAAGAGATGGAATCTGATTTTTTTTTTTGTTAGATATAATGATAGTTTTGATACAGATGAAAAAGTTGAATCCCCAACGAATACCTAATCAAAAAATTGGGGCACTATACAAGTAAAAAAACATTCGGGGGAAACAAATTCCTGGCTCCCTTCCAGGATATTTCAATGATTATTTCAAGAATGCAGTTTTGGAATCAAGGTCAGTTCTTACTATAATTAACTATGTACTATAATTCTTTAGTACTAGAACTGAATTTACTAATTTCCCTCCCTCTCTCTCTTTATATATATATATATATATATATATATATATATATATATATATATATATATATATATATATATACACTTAAGTGCCACTGAAATAGGGATAGCAAAGCCTATGCAAATTGATGAGTGATTAATAATTTCTTTTGAACTGAATTTTTCGGATACAAATTACATTCTGGGACATTTTTGTATACAATATTCCACGACCTTCAAAACAGCTGTTGTGTCAGATTTCACTGTAACACACCAATCCCCAATCGTCTGATAGGTTTTAAAAAACAACCACACATTGTAAAAATTGAGAATATTTGTGGAAAATAGGTGATTAACTGTGATGTTCAATTTTTAAAAATTAGGAATTAATTAAAAAAGGCATTTCAAATACTGGATAGATAGAAATACTGCAGTACTGTCATCAGAAGGAAAAAACTTAACACCGAAAAAACAGTTTTGTTCGGTCACTGTTATGTTAATGTCTTTGGAAACGGATGCCACGAAGAAACTTTATTCACCATTGACAATATTTTAAATACATTTTCCTTCGATGCAAAATATTTAAACTTGTATATTTTCTTTAACATAGAACACTTTATTGCTATATAAACTTTTAGCAATCTAAATACACTGAAGTGCCACTGAATTAGGGATAGCAAAGCCTATGAAAATTGTGTAGCGCTGCGCATCATGTATGCGCAAGTGAGGGCGGTGTGGTAACTGCATATATAGCGCGTACTGTGGTTGTTCTGAATTAGTTGTTGGAATTGCCAGTATGGGTAAACTGCCTGATTTAGACGCCTTCGATTGCGGACAAATCGTAGGTGTGCGACGCATGGGCCATTCAATTTCCGAAATCGTCAGACAGCTAGTATTTTCAAGGTCGACAGTGTCAAGAGTAAACCAAAAATACATGAATGGTGGAAAAAAAATCTAGCGATCGGGCAAACTGCAAAGGAAAATTACCCTTGACAGTGCGTAGTGAGAGACGGCTCAGGCGTATTGTACGTAGCCAGCGAAGCCAAACATTAGCTCAAATTACCACCCAGTTTAATGACGGTGCCAGTCGTACAGTCAGTAAACGGACTGTGCAACGCTCGCTTCAACGCATGGGTTTCGGGAGCCGTCGACCTACGAGAGTACCATTGCTCTATACTCGCCATCGGGCTGCACGTCTTGCCTGGGCAAGAGAGCACAGAGACTGGAGTGTAGAGGACTGGAAACGAGTAACATGGAGTGATGAGTCTCGATTCCGACTACTTAACGCCGACGGGAGGCTGAGAATATGGCGTCAGGCTCATGAAGCCATGGATCCTGCATGCCTGGCTGGAACTGTACAAGGGCATGGTGGCTCAGTCTTGGTCTGAGGTGTTTTTTCGTGGCACAGTTTGGGATCTTTGGTGCGTGCACCAACCTCCCTCAATGAAATTCGGTACGTAGAGTTGCTGGGTGATCACCTCCATCCTTTTATGCTCTTCTGTTATCCGCACGGTAATGGAGTTTTCCAGCAAGACAACTGTACCTCTCAGAAGTCCCGGATGGCTACTGGCTGGTAGGATGAGCATTCCTCTGACTTCTCTGTCATGAATTGGCCACCTAGAAGCCCAGACTTAAATCCTATTGAGCATCTTTGGGATGTTTTGGAACAAGGCGTGAAAGGCCATCACACAGCACCAAAGAACCTTACTGAATTTTGGACAGCTTTAGCCAATATTTGGCAAGCCATTCCCGTGGAACGATTCCAGAAACTTGTTGAATCTATGCCTCGTCGTGTGGCAGCCCCGTTATCAAGGCCAGAGGAGGCCCAACTCTTTACTAGGTAGGTATCCCTAATTCAGTGGCACTTCAATGTATATATATATATATATATATATATATATATATATATATATATATATATATAAATAAATATATATATATATATATATATATATATATATATATACATATACATATACATAAAGATATACATATATATATATTATATATATATATATATATATATATATATATATATATATATATATATATATATATATATATATATATATAAATATATATATATATATATATATATATATACATATACATATACATAAAGATATACATATATATATATATATATATATATATATATATATATATATATATATATATATATATATATATATATATATATATATATATATATATATATATATATATATATATATATATCTGTGTGTGTGTGTGTGTGTGTGCTTGTAAGTATTATTTGAAGGAAAAACAAAGTGCAAAAATTTAATAATTCAAATACTTCTAGTATCATATTTGCATGTTTGGTAGTCCAATAGAAAGAAGTGCCACTGAGGGGAAACCATGATGGATAACATGTCACAAGTAAAGGTCTGAAGCAGGGGGCTCTCAGGACATAGAAATTGATCAAACCTTCTCCCTATGCCAATGAAATTCATTCAGTGAGCCAATTTTAAATGTATCATAATTTCTTATTGCAGTAGGCGAAGTGAGTCCGATGAAAGAAGGCGAAAGAAATAAGTTAGCTAAAATTTGACTAATTGCTGTATAATTAATCATTATGCAATTGTTTAGGTGTTGAAGTTTATTAATTTTAAATATACCTGAATGAGGTTTGAATACAAATAGTCTAATCTACGACAGAAATTCATGAGTGAAATAGAAGTACTTGTAAGCAAGTGCATTATTATTTTCTTACTTACAGAAAGAAAATTATTTAACACAATTTCTTAAAAAAAAAATTCTGTATTTGTGATTATTTTCCCTTTTGGGCTCTTACTGATAAATCCCTTTTTCCGCTTAACAAATCTCACGTCTCAGAATTTTTCCCGCAACATCCTTAAAACACAATGCCTGCCTCCTGCCACTGCAATAAGTCTACGGTTTTAGTAATTCCACATGCTGAATAATATTGCTTTCCATAAATATAAATTAAGCCTCAAAGACTTGAAAATCAAATCATTATTGCAGAAGGAGAGAAATTTAAAATTTTAGTGAAGGTACTAAGCTTCTCATGTTAAGCAATCAATGTATAAAAAAATCAGTTAAAATGTGATTTAAAGTTTCTTTACAGAGAAAGAGATATATTTTATTTTACTTTAATTAATTTAAAATTTTTGTATGATTTTACTTAAGTGCTTAAAAGTATACGAGTGAGAAATACAATTGTTAAAAAATACACATCACCTACTTTTATTCGTGTGCAAATTGACATTTATCCGCGTATATAGATTTACCTAATAGAAGTTAGATAAAACTAAGTTTCTTCATGCGCAACAGGATTTAGAGCCCCTAAAATCAAGGATAACTCATTATTGATATATTTTAAGCTGAGGCAAAGTCAGCAAAAGTGTTTCTCTTTTTGTGTCACATAGCAGTAAATAGCATCTATTTTATTTTAATATTCATTGAAGAAAATACAAATTATTTTAAAGATATTTATTTGATATATTTCGGATGCATAAAAATGTACTATTTCTGGCACAGAATAAAGAAAAAAATTATGCTTGTTAATGTAGTGTAAGGTGGGATTTTTATCATAAAAGTATTACATATGATAGCGTAATAATAAATTGACTGAATATTATAAAATGAATAACAAGAGACTTAACAAGTAATAAGAACGACAAGAGATGTAAAACAATCGCATGCCGAAAATGTTAAAAATAAGGCAAAATGTAACATTAAGGGGACAAGGGAACTTGAAACTAGAATTTTTTAATTTTGAATTTTTAACTCTATATGCAAAATGAGAATAATTAATTTTCTTTCTTACTAAATTAGAAACCCTTATAATTCAAAATAAGGAATATTTTACAGAATAATGACTGATTTTCAAAATTTTAAAAAAATGCTAAGGTTATTCAAAATACTATGTGCACATTCTATATTAATTAAAGCCTTCAATTTTTTTATTATAAGTTTACAATATGTATATATATAGAAATGTACATTTAATTTTTTTTGGTAGGAATCTAAAGTCTTAAATAATTTTTTTTCTTTTCTGCCTGTTATTTTTTTATGTTTTTACTTTATTTTATGGTCTATAAATTTGAAAAATTTTTGTGATTTCAAAGAATTATGCACAGTTTTGTGGCAAACACTTCAATTAACAATTCTGAGAAATTTAGAAAATATCAGAAGAAAATGAATTCGCTTGGAGCATTTTGAAAAATTCTAGCATTTTTGAAGAATTTTTTGATAAACAGGTCTAATTCCTCCGCTAAATACTTATTTGTGAATTCTAAGTATCCTCAATGTAGTAGAAATGAATATTAATTATACTCATGTGGTATATAGAGTAAAATATTGTAAATTAAAGAAGAACAATAATGAAGATCCCTTGTTCCCTTAATATAATACAAACAATATTATATCTACTAAAAAGAAGTGTTGAAATATGGTGGAGCTTGAATGGTTAAAGAAATAAAGAGATCCCCCCCCCTCAAAGTTTATTCCTATTTCTTATTTTATTCTTTACTTCATGGAAATAAATATCAATACGCGAAAAACATTTCTTGAGTGGTAGGAACAGTTTGCTTCTGGGGATCCAAACAATTTCCTCTCGTTTACGACTCTCGATCACTTCGGTTCCTCAAGGCACCAAATAAGCTACAAACCGGAAGGGTACAACAAAATTCCTACCATTCCACCTCAGTTAATCCTACGATATCCAAACGCATGTGTGCTTTAATATCCTTACGATATTTAGATATGATATTAGAGCAAATTTACCAGATGCGGCAGACTACACTCCCCGCCAGATGAAAAATTTGGTTTTGGAAACAATAATAAATTAAGTATTTAAACGTAAATACGAGCCTCATGGACTTCTTCTGTAATTTAAAAAAAATAGAATATTCTGTTACGACAGAATTTGTAACTACGTTTGAATCAGCTAAAAATTGTTAGCTTGAGCTCATCGCTGAATTAAAGCCATGTTTTCATCAAAATCATCGTTGAATTAAAGTCAGTTTTCAGCAAAAACAATTACGAAAATTGTAAGTTTTTTTCCACATACTCCATAATTTTAAGCCATTTTTTCCATAATTTTTCCATGTTTTTTTCCATAAATTTTAAGCCATAATATGAACTGAATCAAGAAAATCATTTTAAAGAGGACTTTATAATAGTCATTTTTGTTTTTCCTAGAGATACTGTATTGGATAGTGCTTTATATGTTGTAGCAAATGTTCGATAGGTTTCTCATGAAGTGTTAAAATTTATGGTATTCTACTGTATAACGAGAAATTGATTTGAGATGTAAATACAACTATGTTTTGTTGAATAAAAACATCTTCTCTCTGGCAGACATATCTATGAAGAAAAATTATTTAGTAGGATGAAGAAAATAAAGTAGGTAAACAAAATTATGAAAGGAGTTTAACAATAAGGCTTCCATTCCACAAAATTGATAGAAAACCTGTACTCTGCATAACGAGTTATGAGTAATTTAGAGCTTGATTCTAGCATACCCCCAAAATATCATACTTGAGTAAATTCACTACGTTTGTGATCGCTGGTAACCGTGTAGTTAAAGAAGGATACATGAAATAAATATTCTAATTATAAAGTGTTGATCAAATGGAAACAGAACAGTGGTTATAATTTTGTTTATTTTTGTATGAGTATGGAGCAAATTTGTTTAGAGGTAGATCGAGAGGTGAGAAAGGCCACCGCTATTGCGGATATGGACTTGCCGTAGGCAGTCGCGCAGAAACACGTGCGCTGGCGGTCAGCAAACAGTATATCTTTACAACATCTCAGATATCATGCTGGGGACAATTTCCTCTACCGAATTGTGGCAGGTGATGAATCTTAGTGCCATCACTTCCAACCAGAAAGCAAACGGCAAAGCCAACAGCCGAAACATCCAAGCTCCCCAATGCCCAGGAAATCCAAGATGGTGCAGAGTCATGCTGACGTGTTTTTTCGATCAGGAAGGACCGCTTCTCATTGAGTTCCTGCAGTGATTTTGCTGTATGACAACATGCCGATACACATGGCGTATCTTACATAGAGCACGTTGGCGAAGTTTTGGTGGACAATGTTGCAACACCCACCGAATAGTCCGGATCTATCGCCATGTGACTTTCATATATTTGGTCCGCTGAAAAAGGGCATTGAAGTGTCGCCATTTTTACTCGGACAGCAAAGTCATGGACAATGTTTAAAACTGATCTCAGCCAAAGGACTTCCATGAGCAGGATATTCACCGGTTGGTGAAACAGTGGGACAAGTGCTTGGGTAGTTTTGGAGATTGCGTTTGAAATAAACTATATTATTTCATTTTGTGCTTTCTGTTCCGTTTTCCTGTGATCCACCCTTATAAAATGTAAATAGACATCTCTAGAACATACAAACATGAAATGAGCAATCGGGTGAAATCGGAGGTTCAAAGATAAAATAAACTTGTCTTAAGGATTTTCGGTTGAAGATATCCACAAAAACTCTTACAAAACGCTGTTATGCTGATATAAAATGAAAACAGAATTGGTAGAAATAAATAAATTATTAAAAGTATTCCGCTGTTTTATATTACGATTGAAATGGTTTAAATGTAAAGTCCCATACTGGCAAACTGTTCGCCCAATCTCTGCGTGTCTTCAAAACAAATATCGGTCAAGTATTTTCTTAAACTAAATTTTATCTAATACATATTTTATTACAAGTATTAATCAACAATTTAAAAAATATCCTCATACATAACTATTATTATTAAATTTTTCAGAAATCAGCTATAATCAGGTATTAACTAACAAATGAAATAATTATAAATATATACCTTTTAGCTCTAGTGTATTAGTAAAACTTCTATGGGCAGACATATTTTAAAGGGTAACATTTTAAAATGATTCTTTATAACGCATTTCTTTAAATGTTATTTAGCTCATATCTTTAGATTCAAATACAACCCTTCGAAAGAAGACATCTCTAAGGCTTTATTAGAACTTTTCAAAACGTAACTTTATGACGTTGATATAGCTCATAAACTAATATTACGAAAACAAAACTTTCAGTAATCCGAATGTTTACAGGATCCAGTTGAATTTATTCCAAAGGAGAGAACATATGCGCATTGTCGATAACTGCTAATAATAACTTTTGGAGTCTCTTTATAACAAAGCTTTAAACACAACTACATCATCCTCCAAAACAAATTATCAAATTCACCTTTACAACTACAGACTTAAATATGCCTTCACAAATATAATCTGCTCAGCTCGGAATAGCTTTCTCCCGGTCATTTTCGACACGATTCTCGAGCTGATATATAACGCAACAGGTAAGTTACAAGCATTCTTATTTCCGACTGTTGAAATGTGACCTCAAAGAGTGGTGAGAAAAATAAAACATTAGAATAAATCTAGGTAGAAAGTACCAACTCCCTTTTGTTAAATGACGTCACAATTTTTATTATAAATTCACAAATACTAAAAGCTCTCTAAACTTCTTTATACAGCAACTAGCTCACGGTCAATAAAGTTGAAATTTCTCTTAGCAATAATTTCTTGTACATGGTATTTTTGTAAATTTATATAAGTTTGTGATCTATTGACAGGAATAATTTAATTACAAGCTTTCATCTTTCCGACTATTGAAATGTGACCTCAAAGAGTGGTGAGAAAACACATTAGATTAAATCTAAGTAGAAAATACAAACTTCCTTTTGTTAAATGATGTCACAGTTTTTATTACAAATTCACAAATACTAAAAGCGCTCTAAACTACTTTACACGGCAAATAAGTCAAGGTCAATGAAGTTGAAATTTCTGGTAGCAATAATTTCTTGTACATGAGATTTTGTAAATTTATATTATTTTGGGATCTATCTACAGGAATAATTTAATTACATGCATTAATCTTTCTGGCTAATGAAATGTGATCTCAAAGAGTGGTGAGAAAACACATTAGAATAAATCTAGGTAGGAAGTACCAACTCCCTTTTATTAAATGCCGTCACAATTTTTATTACAAATTCACAAATACTAAAAGTGCCCTAAACTACTTTACACAGCAAGTAACTCAAGGTGAATAAAGTTGAAGTTTCTGGTAGCAATAATTTCTTGTTCATGACATTTTGTAAATTTTTATTATTTTGGGATCTATATACAGGAATAATTTAATTACAAGCATTAATCTTTCCGACTATTGAAATGTGACCTCAAAGAGTGGTGAGAAAACACATTAGAATAAATCTAGGTAGAAAATACCAACTCCTTTTGTTAAATGCTATCACAATTTTTATTATAAATTCGCAAATGCTAAAAGTGCTCTAAACTTATTTATACAGCAAATAACTAAAGATCATTCTAGTTGAAATTTCGCCGAGTAATAATTTCTTATTTTTATACATGGCATTTTATAAATTTAAATTATTTACTGATCTAGCTACGGTAATAATTTAATTAAATAAGAATATTATCCTTACTTCAAACGAGGCTTAATTTGCGTTTTCTTGTTATCTTATAGGTCAAATAGTTAATATTTAATGCGTTTTGGACAAGGGCTAAGAGAAAATTTAATAACTTTTACCGATATTATCAAAGTTGCGAAAAATTCAAACTTTGGTAGAACTTCCTGCTTTTGCACCGTAAACAAATTTAGAGCAAACTTGCCCCTTTCTTCATGAAATTTCCATTCTAACTCCCATTAAATTGTCCATTTTACGACGTTGAAATATCTGACTATAAATATTCTCTAGAAACCTTTAAAAAGATATCGACTGTTTTACTGGGTAATTCATTTATCGCAAAAGAGTTCCAAAATAAAATTCACTTTGCTCGTCCTCTAATGGAATACGACCGCATGAGAGACTTTTATATCGTAATAGTACTTCTTACATAATTAGCTTTCGATAGTAGTTTTCTGAAATGTGAAAGCTTTATTTAAAACAGATGAATTTATTTGCAACTTTATTTCTTTCAGCTCATTTTTATTCGGAGACTCTATGTGCTGAGCTAAATTTTTTAATTAAAGTGCATTATATAGAATATTATACAGTATGCCCACTAAAGTCCCTTCCCACCCTCTTAACTTCGGAACGGCTGCTGCTATATTCATAAAAGTGGTGTCTTGGTATAGTAAAGTAGCCATGCGCTACTGAATAAAACCACCTACCGAGCCACCTGGTGGATAACTGCGGAGTTAGCAATACTATCTCGAAAACGGAACGAGATAGGGGAAAAATGGGATTTACAAAGTTGTAGAAAATCATCGATTTAGTACAAATAGATACCTTGGGGACATTAATGCAAAAAATAGAACGGTTAAAAAGCGCATTTGTTTATTCGTGATTTCCTACATTGTGACGTGACAAAACGATCTGAGAAAGAAAAAAAACAACTAGTTTCAACAATATACCTTTATTTGAGATGTTCAAACTTCTCACCGTCATTGCGGTGTCGTGTTTTGCCCGAAAGATAATCATTTATCCTTCCGTTCAAGTTTCGTGACGTCACAGTGTAGGAAATCACAAAAAAACAAATGCGCTTTTTAACCATTCAATTTTTCGCATTAATGTCCACAAGGTGTCTTTTCTTACTAAATCGATAATGTTCTACAACTTTGTGAATCACTTTTTTCCCCTATCTCATTCTGTTTACGAGATAGGAATGCTAACTACGCTGTTTTCCACCAGGTGGCGCGGTAGGTGGTTTCATTCAGTAGCGCATGGCTACTTTACTATACCTAGACACAACTTTTATGAATATAGCAGCAGCCGTTCCGAAGTTCAGAGGGTGGGAAGGGACTTTAGTGGGCATACTGTATATTTCCTTATCATTAAGTCTATTACATAGAGAATCAATTTAAATACATAAATTCATCTGTTGGTTTATTCCTTCATTCCTTATCCCCTATTCATCAATATTAATAGGTTTTAAAGGGGTACACATCGTAAGGTATCGACCTACATTCGAAGCTCTTTTTTGGGGAAAATATACAATACTAATAAAATAGAAGATTCCAAGTTCAAATCTGATATAAAATTATGAAACCAAATACAATTCTAGCAAACTTTTCATAACATTTTTTTAAAAATGGGGAAATTTTCATGAATTTTAAGCAAAATTTAATGCATATGCCAGTCGCCCTATACTAAGGGATAAGTAATTTTCTTATTTACGAACTGAATGCGAATAAAGTAAAAATTTGCCGATATGAGTGAATAAATGCGAAAAGTTTTTTTTACTACTTTTCGGTGAAAAATCGGGGATTAACGGTTTTTTAAGTGAAATTATGTAATAATAGTAATATCAAGGCCGTACCCTTCACTGATATCCCTACTAAATCTCCCGATGTATCACCTATGGATTTTTGTGATTTTGGACTTTTAAAATCTGCATTATCCAAACGTCGTCCCAAAACCCTTACAGGACTCTGGAAATCTATTCAGGAGGAATGGGATAGAATACCTCTTCTGACACTTCAAAAGGCATTATTATCCTGGAAATTGCGGTGTCGAAAGATAGTTCAGAATAAGGGATGTCAAATAGAACATTTAAAACACAAGAATTTTATGTAATTTAGTTTTGTGAATACAATATACTAAAAAATGTGTGAACAGCCTCTGTATTCCAGTACAAAAAATACAACCTAATATACATTCAGTTTCTTTTTCCGTTTTCTTGAAATCTCCATTTGAAGTATCTGTGTGAAGATTAGTTGATAAAGATTCTGTTTACGTTAACACATTGTTGTACAGTAGATCAATAGCGGAAACAACAAAACAGGACACTCAGAAGCAAAGGATTCTCCCCTTCTCAAGGGGATAAGACATGTGTGCTATTTTAAAGCTCTTACATAATTCAAAGAATTAAAATTAGAAGAAAAGAAATAATTAGATGACAATACGTACAAGGTGTCAGAACCCTTTCAACAGGACGAATATCTTTCATAAACTCCAAGAAGCCACTGGACGATCGATGTTTGCCAAAAAACTTTGAAGTTCAGTCTCCTCATGATTTTGAGGCAAAATGTTTCCTATTATCTTAGGCTACCTAAGACACAAATTTAGAGTTTGTATATGACACTAGTAAACACGAATCGATATGTGTAGAATTTTTGGACAAGAAAATAAACATAGTGATACGTTTGTTTGCAGTGCTGCTAGGAATATTTATGTAAACTTTTTCAATGCATAATTTTCAAGATTCTTTGAACATGGAGAATAAATTATATTTTGTTATTTTTTGAAAAGAATATTGTATTTACATATTTGTAGTTGTGGCCCCTATAGGTTTTTATTAATTTACATACCATGTTTCGTGCTATTATGGTTAGATACATACTGAAAAATACATTGACTTACATATTTGACAATCTCACTTTTCTGAAGTGGTAACTCAATAAGCTTTAGAATTATGTTTAAATACCTTGGCAACTATCAATTTAATTAGTCGTCGTGTAATTTTTCGTGTCGATGATGTAGTTTACAAGTCAGTAGTGTAATTTTAAGGCTGGCATGTTATTTTAACGCTGGCGTATATTTTAAATAAAATTTTTATAGTTTTAACACGAAATATATTTTAGCGAGGTTGTGCGCAAGGCAGTTCCTCCCATTTTGAATCTAGATAATAGTTTAACCATATTTGTCTATTTCGGACCAGTTCTCCCGCTCTTCGATGCCGCTAGGTTGAATTGCTCTGCCATCTTACTACGTTTGTGATCTACCCAACATTTACAGGTTGTGAAAACTGGCATAAATATATTCAAGTAAACTGTGTTTTGATTCTACTTGGCGTATAATTTAAATACCTTGAATTGCTGTGACACCAGACTACAAGGAAATTGGAAGTAAGAGTGTTTCATTCATGTCTAACCTAATTTAGTTACTTCCCTCATTAGTTGCATGGCAGTCGGTGCTGGGTTGTTTTGAATAACTTTATTTTAGTTTACCGATTTACATACATTTTCCGCCTCCGCCATTGTCGTTTGTTTTCACATTACTGTATACACTACCACACTATTACCGATCAAATCAAAATCTTTGTATCATATTAGAATAAGTATACTCAGCTCTCTTTTTAACATGTTTTTATTAACTTCCTTTCTTGTTTGTGCGTTTGTGTGTTTGTCAAGTACAAATCTTGCAATCGATTTCTAAGTAACTTCACGCTTAGATAGACATTTGAAACTTTTAGAATAGCTCTGAACATTATGACAATGCATTTTTTAATACTTTTAGCCATCTTTAAGCAGATTTGAATTAATTTTCAGTTATTTTAAGTTAATTTTGTTTTGTAGACTGGTGCAGCCATCTACTGGCCGGGACGGGAACGAAAAGTTATATGCAAGTTAACTTCCAATTAACTTAATTATTTTTTAAGTTGATCGGATAATTCATCAAAAAATTTTTTAAAAAGTATTTATTAATACATAAAATTGTCAAATTTATATGATTCAACAGAAAATTTAAAAACATGGTATATAAAAAGTTCTTTTTATCCTGTAATTATTTAAAACTCGAAGGGCTTTCTAAACCGATATTCCAGTGGGAAGATCCAAAGTCTCGCTCGAGAATTAAATACATTTGTTAACAATGTTTATAACACTGAAGGTTGTTATTAAAGCAGAAACTGCTATAAATATGCTATTACATTTCCTTGTATGTATTTTGGAAAGCAAACTATTTAAAGTGATCTAAGTTTAATTGTTTATTTTATGGTCACTGCGTCATATATTATTTTTTTTTTCTTGAACTGCGAAGAAACACCCCGAGAGGGAGAACCCTTGTAGAAACTATTTTTTAAAAGAATAATTTCTAGAATAATGAATAAAAAAATCATACTTTGGAATTTTGCCATTTTCTTTAAAAAGAAAAAAAAATGTCCCTCTATTTCTCAGAGAAAAACGAAAAAAATTACTCAGATGATAAATGAGCATTCAATAGCAAAACAGTCGGAAGGAAGTAATTTAATCGAGCGTATTGCATCTGGGAATGCATGATTACAGTCATTCATTACCCAAAATAGTAGATACCTGAATTCTAGAGACAAATTAGGAATTCTGTCAGGGAAAAGCATATGATAAAATGGTCGATAGATGACATTATGAACGGCAGAAAAATCGAAATTCTATCTAATGTAAAAACAATTATATTAAAGTAATATGAAATTAACATGAATTATTTGCTGATAAAAAGAAAACTAATTATTTGCAAAGATGCATCTTTGCAAAAAATGGTTAGGAGAAACTATTTGTTATTATGAATAAATATTCAAAATTAAATCAGAGGCAAATACATTTCTAACTGTCAATTCCGAGGATTTTGTTCTGAAATTATATAAATTGAAATAGAAACAATATTGAAATTTGCACCTTTTAATTGTGAAGAAAAGTTATATTGATTTGACAACTGACACAGATTCAGGCATACCTCTTTATATTAAGTAATTATTTCTAAAAGCCAATGTTCACATTAAGGGAGAAACTTTTAGGGCAAGAACATTTATTTTGATCGAAAAAGTTTTCCTTGAAAACTACCAGTATATTTGAAATCTTACAACTCTGATATGGGTATAAAACTTTTTTGGAAAGTATAAGTACCTAATTTTATAGTATCCAATAAATACTTAGTTAAATAATGTCTTTCTCCTCCCTCGTGTGTTTGCGTTTTCAATACCTTGCCAAATATTTATTTCCTTTAATACTCGTATGTTGCTGCTTTAATAGATTCTTTATAATATATGTGAAAAGAATTCCATAAGAGAAAATGTATGACGATCCATGAAGAATTTAAATTTAAAAGTGAACAACTTTTGCTGACATATTTTTCTATTTGTGTCATGTTGAAAATTTTTGAGGCACGAATATTCAAAATGATAATTTTAAAGAAATTATTATTTTGTCAGTGTACCTGTACTTTATACAAATATCACATGATAAGGAATAATTTATTAATAATGTTAAAACTCTTCTTTATAGGAACAGAAAATAGTATTCTAATATATTATTTTCTTTCACGTGTAATCCGTTTTACTTTATACAGTTCACAAAGGGAAAAACATTTCTTTTGTAATTACGTTCTTCCTATGTGAGGCGGTGAAAGGCAAAGTGGTGTCAGTCAAGTTAGATTCATTTTGAGAAACAAAGCATTTTACTGAAAAAACTACGAAGAATTCCACTATAGATAGAACAAATTATAATTAATAATTATTATTATAATTTACCAATAATAATTATTTGCAATTCCATTATAAATTGAACAAGGAGATTAGATTTTTGCCCTCAGCTAAAAAAAGTTGAAAATGTGACTTACGCCATTTTGCCTTTCACCGCATCATGTGGTAAAATGGTAAAGTGGTTTTTAACTTATTAAAATACGCATAGAAGGAGCTCACAGCTTCTTAAAATCCACAATATTTTTTTACATCGATTGTGAGAATTTTTATTGATGAATTTAACAATCTGTGCGGTCCTGCAATACCATTTTTCTAATTAAAGTCTCAAGGGGAACATTAAATGATAATTTTAAATGCAATGAAAAAAAGTTAATATTAAAGTTCTATGCAGTTAACATATTTTTCGTTAATGGTATTAAAAATAAGATTTTTCATAGCACCGTGACTTTTCGTTTAGTAGAAGTTTGGCCAAAGTTTTGACTTCAATTTCAGTCCCGGTTCTGATATGCAAGCCTTATCAAATCTTGATAGATAACATTTGTTGACCCAGTTACATTTCCATGTTAAAAATGTAACTGGTATGTACGTATACACACACACACACATATTTATATATATATATATATATATATATATATATATATATATATATATATATATATATATATATATATATATATATATATATATATATATATATATATATATATATATATATATATACATATATATATATATATATATATATATATACATATATATATATATATATACATATATACATATATATATATATATATATATATATATATATACATATATATATATATATATATATACATATATACATATATATATATATATATATATATATATATATATATATATATATATACATATATATATATATATATACATATATATATATACATATATATATATATATATATATATATATATATATATATACATATCTATATATATATATATATATATATATATATATATACATATCTATATATATATATATATATATATATATATATATATATATATATATACATATATATACATATATATACATATATATACATATATATATACATATATATATATACATATATATATATATATATATATATATATATATATATATATATATATATACATATATACATATATATATATACATAGATAATTTGACAAAATGAGGAAATTCTCTAAATTATGAACAATATATATAAGACAATGTTGAAAGTGATAAACCAATATGAGCTCTAAAGCTACTTGCAGCCAGGAACTAAAAACATGAAAGATAAGTATTAATTATGTTTTAGACAGCATCTCGTCATCAGTGGTGCCGATACTGTCTAAAAACCAATGGATTTTTTCTGATAAGTATGATCTAAACAATAAACATACTTAGACACCGTACAATAGATGTGAAACCGAAGAATTGAATAATTAGTTACTAAATAAAAGAACCCAACCCTGGCGCTAGACAAAGTGGAAGTTAAGAATGGGAAACCGCAAGAACACTGACGTCACAAAACTTGCAACCATGGAGCAAAGGGAAACACAGAAGCAGACTTACTAAGGAGATGACTGTATTATAGGACAAATAAACCTACATTAAAATTGTTTTTTATTATGACTAAGAGTTATTTATATTATTTAATATTATTTGTACTTAAGAGTTTAATTATTATTTATTAATTTTAATTTTTAGTAGTTATTTACATATACACAGAGAAACAGAGAGAGAGAGATAAAAAATAGCAAACAATATGTTTCGATTTGTGCCACGAAACCATGGCAGGAAACTTTAAAACCGCTTCTTTCGGGAGAAATTTTTATTTTTATTCTGTGCTCACATTTGAAGCAATGATCCAAACATGCAAGCATTTTATGAAAAATTGCTTTTTGTCCTATTTTAGAATTTCATTATGTTGAAAGTTTTTATGGGGGGACCATTAAAGTAAGATATTTCTCCAAGAATTCTATGTTAGGAATTTTAAGTTGAATAATTCATGAATATCATCTTAACAAAGCTTCAATGCCGAAAATTTATACTTTTTCGTGCTTAAATCACGTTTCTCCTTTTATGTGCGCATATGAAATTGGGTTTGTTATAGGAATGTAAACAGAGCCACTCAAATTTTGATAGTACTATTTTCTAGGAAAACGCATAATTAAAGGATGACATCATTTAGTTAAATCGAAAACTAAAATTATCGATTATACTAACTATGCTTTAAATATTTCCTATCTTTACCCTCTGCTTTAGCATGAAAACTTTTAGTTGTTTCAAAATATTTGATATGATTTTTTTTTCTGCTTTTAGATAGATATAAATTATTTACCCAATAACACAAATATTTTTTTTTCTATCAACTAATTTCCTTCCAACATTAGGGAATTTTTCTTTCTTAAGTGTATGAATTTCATAAAAAATGGTAGCTTTCAGTTATATTTCAAACTCAAATCATTATGTTATTTTTACATGAAAAATTATAATTTGAAAAAACTGATTTTCCCACAGACTTTCCTTCCATTGTGAAGATGAAATTCGTATTTGATGACCATACCAACATTTTTGTTTTCTTGGAAAGATAAAATTTTGGTTTTTTTTTCAATGAAAAAGTATAATTTTGAAACGTACTGTTTAAAGACATAAGAGATAATTCTTAAAGAAGTGAGTTAGCTATGATCGTATTTTTTTTATCTGAGGTGGGTATAAATTCTTGTGTTGTATCTTATAAAACTGCAATAGTATAATATGCTAAAATTCCTTTTTTATGATATCAGAAATTTCTGCCCCATTAAATTAATACGTTTTGTTGTAGATCAGGGGTGAGAATATAGCGGCCGCTACAGATTTTTTTGTGGCCCGCCAAGACACCCAGAAAAACCGCCAAAGACAGCCCAAAAACTCCGAGAAAGCCAGAAAAACCAATATTTATTTTATTTTATATTTATTGACTTTTATGATATAATTTATACATTTTCTGAAATGCAAAGTTAACTAATAAATGCAATAATTTTAAAAGGTGCGGCCCTCCGCTAACATCTTCTTACGCAAAGTGGACCCCGGGCCAAAACAATTGCACTCCCCTGGTTTAGATGATCGTATTTGACATATTTACAAAAAGAAACTGAAATAGGTATTTTTGTTTTAATAAGAAGAAATATAATTTGCGGTGAGTTGAGGTTTTTGAGGGAATTTTTATCTATAAAGTATGTGAAAATCCTATAAGAACAATTTTATTTAATATTTTCGTTTGTTGTCAGGTAGGTATTTATTTTTCACAAGAAAACCATTGCTTTTTTGAACATATTTCCTCATAATATTAGAGGCATTACTCCATCAATAACGTTTACTACATTTATTACAATTGTCATACTTAATCCACTATGTCTACGAGGTCAGTCAAGCATAATTGTATTTCATACTTTTTTTGTATTGACATTTAAGTTTATTTATACAAGGAGCGAAGTATAGATTTAGAAGACTCATTTTGTCCCAGCATTGGATACTTCTATCAAGTTGATTAGATTCATCAGATGTGACCGTATTTAATTTTTTTTACCATCATTATAGCATGAAAAAAATGTAATTATTCGAAAGTTAATATTCTCATGGGCTTTTTCTTCAAAAAAGTATGCGAGTTTTATGAGGATTATCGAATTTAATATGATTTTATTTTTACTCAGATATAATTCATTGTCTTTGCATAATAAAAAGTACAATCTACGAAACCTTAATTTCTCATCATTTTCGAGGCTTGACATGTTATTACGTTTATTAGATTCCTTTTGACTACTCATAGTTAATATTTTTCGATCGAAATGCGTATTTATCAATAAGAGTTGGTGTAATTTGGTAAAAGCTAATTTTTTCATGGATTTTCTTCCAATCAGAAAAGATTCAGTGACGATAAATTTATTTGGTATAAGTGAAATTTCTCTAAGACTGCTGGTCATGGTTCCGAAAGAAAGTAGCCGATTTGAGGAGTGGCCGCTGAACTAGGCCGGCCATTTACTCTTTCTGACCTTCAAGGTTCTTTTTTTTATCCTTTTTGTTCGCAAAAATATATTCTGTTAAAACTTATCCTCTCAGGACATTAGAGATCTTGTTTCTTAGTGACAAATATAATTGAATGATTAAAAAAAAATGTGGGTAGAATTAGTGAAACGACATATTATTGAAATATCACGTAATACCTTTTTATATATATAATGATGCAATCAACAATATGAATTAAGCATGATATTATCAGATACTGTGAACTTTCTTTAGCTAAGTACGACTGAAAAACTAAGTAGTCCTGGACAAATTTAAGTATATTTTTGTTTTTGAGACCAGAGATTCTTTCTTATCATCACACAAATTGGAGGTATGTCCAAACCTTGAGCATTTAAAACATCGGGACCGTCTGTCTTTAATATATATTCTGAAGATTTATGACCAAACAAATTACAATTAAAACAATGAATCTTTGATTTATTATCATTTCTTGAACTATTACTATAATTAATTTCACAATGGCTTTAAAATCACTATCCGATCACGAATAATTGATGCTGATTTTTCGAAATCTTTACTCAGTAATTTCTCATCAATATTTCCAACCGTATGCATGTTTAGATCGGTTTCCCTTTGGAAATTACGCCTCGCGGCTTCGTATTCATCCAATTTATTAACCAACTTATCGATATTTTAAATTATTGGCAAATCGTCTAAAAAATGTTCACGAGAGCCAAGAGACATTTTCCGCTTTAATTAGTCTGCAACCAAAAGTTCCTTCAAATCTTCGAATGTTTCGACTTCTAAACCAGTAATCCACTCTTCAAATAAGTTTTAAGTTCAAAAGCGAAATCGCTCCAGGAGGCGAACGATTCATTCTTGTGCTGAACAGATTTTTGTCTAAACTGTTCTGGGGTGAACGTAAAGCGTTTCAAAAGCAACTTCTTAACATGATCATACTGATTAGGCGACGGATCTGGTTCTCGAGCAACAATGCTTATAATCTCCTATGACAGCAATTGGAGTAAATACGGGACCCAATCTTCTTTAGGAATTTCAATTCGACTGATCTGCCTTTCAAATAATCTCAAATTAACACTTATATCACCGGACATATCATAACATGTCATTAATTTCAACAAATTCTGTTTCTTAAAAACAGGGGCAGAACCAGAACATCGTTAATTTTTTTAGCATTTGCTTCTAATTCGAGTTTCCTTAATTCAAACTCCCGAAAACCGTCCTCTCAGGACATTAGAGATTTTGTTTCTTAGTGACAAATATAATTGAATGATTTTTAAAAATAAGGTAGAATTCGTGAAACGACATATTATTGAAATATCACTTAATACCTCTTTATATATATAATGATGAAATCAACAATATGAATTAAGCATGAAATTATCAGATACTGTGAACTTTCTTTAGCGAAGTACGACTGAAAAACTATGCGGTCCTGAACAAATTTAAGACACAAACGAACGGATGGGATGAATAGGCGAGATTTAATGCAGTGTTGTAGTGATACAATAACGCGTAGCAGGTTTATAAAAATTAATTGAATAATACACATAGCATGTCTTTGCAATACTAATTAAATGAATAGGAATTTTGTTGAATTGGTGGCATTATATGATTTTGAAGCAATGATGTGTAAAAAATATGAACTGGAAATGTTATCCTTATGTGCAAATAATGGACTGATGATAAAATATTATAGACTTTTAATTGCATATGTAAACAGTTATGAACATTGGCGACACCTGTGGAGAAAAGATCTCCTAATAGGATAACGAAATGTATGACTATGTTACGAAAAATAATGGACAGAGATTTTATCATATGTACAATCATAGACTATGAAAATGAACGATCTATGCACACGATATAATATAATTTTCAGAATATAATTTTCAGAAGTATTATTTTCAATGAGGACTGAAGTTGATATTTTTTTATATAAATTTAGTGTTATTATGAAACTGTTTTCTTTTATATCATTATTTTCTTGTATGGTAATTATTATTTTGCAATTTTTATGAAATGTTTATGTGAATATATGTAAGTTGTATAATGTTGTTGCATAGGTAAATTTACTCGGTAATCATTATTTTGGTGGTATTATGATGTGTATGTGCATATTATTATTATGATAATTTTTTTAATACTAACGCTTTTGATAATTAGAAGGTTATTCCCTGGTTGTAAGGATATGTAATAATATTATGATAAACTTTGAATGTGGTTAGCGAAATTGAAAATGTGAGATCACTAATTGAACCATGTGTTACGTATATAATTAATTAAATGAAAGTCTTGTCGATACGAGAAGAGATCATATAAGTGTAGATGGTATGTGTTGAATAGGTTACGATGCGATGCTTATGATAGGTATATAAAGGAGAACGGGAAAAGGAGAGAGGTACGACGATGATATGAACGAAGGCTAAAGATCGCAGTAAGAGATGGTGAGCATAGGAAGATGGACGTTACTCATTTTTTTAGAGAGGGGGTGAATATCATAGGGATATGACAATAGC
>OU015495.1:161900893-161945893 GCA_907164885.2 Dolomedes plantarius | reverse complement strand
GAGAGCAGTTGCATTCGCCATCCCCTTCTGAGAATCATCCAGGAACTGAAAACTGCGTTGTTGCAGTAGTAGAACAGACTGCCACAGGGAATCTTCCAACTGTCTCGTTTCCAGTTTGGCATCGCGTTGTGAGAACTGTATGACTATGAGCAACGTGGGTTTTGGGCATATCTGCGCTGATCACCCTAACTGGTGATAATCAGTGTGTACCAAAGCTAATGTATAGTGTAAAGTTTTCTCTTATATAACTGTGCATCAATACCAAATTTTCTTAAAATCTAATCATTAGTTTTCCCGAAATTTGACAAAATGAGGAAATTCTCTGAATTTTGAACACTATATATATATATATATATATAATGCAAAGTTGAAAGTGAAAAATCAGTATGAGCTCTAAAGCTACTTGCAGACAGGAACTAAAAACATGAAAAAATAAGTATTAAATATATTTTAGACAGCATCTCGTCATCAGTGGTGCCGATACTGGGAAACCAATGGATTTTTTCTAATAAGTATGATCTAAACAATAAATATGCTTAGACACCGTGCAATCCATTAGAAACAGAAGAATTGAATAACCAGTTATTTAATCAAAGAACGGCAAGCCTGGCGCTAGACAAAGTAGAAGTTATATATAAATATATATATATATATATATATATATATATATATATATATGTGTGTGTGTGTGTGTGTGTATATATATATATATGCTATTTTCTCAAACGGTGAGGAAATTAAGGATGTTTCAATTTTAGAATACATTTCTGCAAATTTCCTCTTTCTTTAGAAACAGATTTATTTCGTTCATAAATTTTGCGTTATACTCAACGAATTTGATTGTTATGTATCATATCTACACTAAAAATAAACATCAATTATACTGGACTTTATTTGTACTGAATTACAAGATTTGTCGTATTTTCAGGATGTCAAAATGAAGTGACTTAATATTACTCCAGAAAAACTCCCACTTTATAAACTCTTCTTCAAATCCACAATAAAAGGATCGCTATATGTCTCGAACTAAAAAGTAGTTCGTCATCAGGCAGTGAAGCCTTAGGTGTGATTGTCACTATGAATAATTCACAAATGCTGAATTATTCATAGTGACATTATTTATCCATAGTTCATAGTTGTAATTCATTTCTCAGCATAATGCCTTGTTCACAGTTGATTATACTGGCGTTTTTATATTCTTCAGAGTTGTTTATACTGGCGTTTTTATATTCTTCAGAGTTGTTTATACTGGCGTTTTTATATTGTTGAGAGTTGTTTATACTGGAGTTTTTATATTTTTCATAGTAACAATTACACTTAATGCCCCTCGGCTTAACAACGAACTGTTAATTAGTTCCATACAAGTAGCCATCCTTTTACAGTATTGGGGATTTGAAGAAGTGTTTATTTCGAATCAAAATGGAGTGTTCAAAATGGAGAAATTTATTTCAAAAATGATGTTCAAAAATGATGATGTAATTGTGATATTGATTTTCCTAAGCTTTACATGGAATACATTACAATGATAGTACAAGAAAATGCATTGAAATAAATCATTTTTTTCAGATAAACTTTCGCCCAGAGAAATCTGTATACAAACTCAGTTAGACTGTTATAATGCATTATATTCTCATAGGTGACAGACATCACAAAAGCAGTGCATTAGGGTACTAGACCAATCGAAAATATACAACAGATCATTAGAACATAATGGAACCACAGGAAGTTTATTGAAATCGCTCTTAAAAGTTACTTCTCATAGTTGTCTAATTCTTTGACTCGACACTCTTCCATTAAACATTTAAAATATCTAGATACGTAGTTCTTGTATTGCTTAAACTATAGGAATGTCACTTTTAATGAGTATGAACAAAGAACCTATAGTAGCGAACTACTCTCTAGTATTCCCAAATGTAAATGCAAAGAATATTGCAGAGATATCATTGGATGTCGAATTCACAGAAATTTACTGTTAGGGTAACTCTAGGATAGATGGCCATAGTTTTTAAAGATTGAAATAAAAATTCTTAGAATGCAACCGCAAGAAATAATTATGCATATTTAAAATTCTTATACATATACTCATCATATTTTGGGCAAAAAAAAATTAAACATTGAGAGCAAATGTGGGAAACATAGTTTGAAATTAAAATGGCAGATGGCCATCTCTCCTTCAAGCCGAGGAGAAATGGCCTTCCAATACAAGAAAGAAAAAGGGAAGTTAAAATAGCAAACAACAGCACATTTCATATAGAAAATCATGAAAAACTTATAGCAATTTGCAAATACGCAATTATATCACGGAAAATGAGTGAATAAAATTCCAATAAAATTCCAAAAGTAGAATTTCAGCCCTTCACTTTTCATAAAATTTTACCACATTTTTGGCATAGGTCTTTTTAGTTTGTACACGTTTCATGGAACCACTTCAGGCACCTTATACATTTTATCCAGTCATACTTTATGGTTATGGTATTGTATTCTTCTCCCCAAGCAACACAGTAATCCTCATCAAATTCTATTCCCTCGGAATCTGTAGAATCTGATAATTTCAAATGTATTCGATCTTCTTCGCTACTGAAAGTGTCGTGTTTTTGTTTTTTCTCGCATTTATTTTAGACTTTTTACTGGTTTTAAGCTTATTTATCAACTTTATCTGTTTCTGGGATGAAAGTTTCCGGCGTTTGTCAATATTTTCTGGTGATGTCAAAATCATAGCTACCTGTTTGGTGCGTTTTCTATCTGCTTTTGTCATGGTTACAATAGGAACTGGTGCAATATCATAAAGTACTTTTGTTGGTGATGGAGCATTTCCATCCTTTTCGGCTAAATCTCAGCTAGGCCGATTGTTCAACTGCAATCCGGGCTCATCCACGTTAAAAATGTTCGAGGGATTATGAAACTACTCATTTTCTTTAAGAGTGTCATGGAGTAGTTTCAAGTAGGCATCTATCTCTTCACGATTCATAGCTTCACTTCTAGCTTCAACTTTTCTGATTGATATATCAGAATGACGACTTAGGAATAGACTTAGCCAAATATACCCAGCCTTTTACCCTGTATCATTAAAACGGTGCTTTATATCCAGTTTTGTGGCGGATTCAAAAGCGAGAATTCTCGAGTAAATGGGAATCGTTGTTTCTGCATTCGTTTAATGTCCTTTACTAATCTTTCTTCGTCTTCTTTTCCAAACATCGGACCAGGACCCATGCTGCCTTTATTGGAATTATTGGTCCTCAATCGACGAACCAAAGTCTTGCGTGGAATGTGAAATGCTACAGAAGCTCCTTTTACCGAATATGATCCCGTTTACACAGCCTTCAATGTCTCAGACAAATCATTTTGTCTCCAGGTCCCTCGGTATGAATGAGGCTTTCTTATGTATTTATTCGGCATCTTGAAAAACCGGGAAAAAACATCGTTCGGCATATTACATTATCATTATTATTGAAATATTTATATTACCTAAAATTGAAATAATTATATCTATTAATATAATTATAAAAATAATAGTCATATAATTGTTTTAAATATAATTATATTTAGTTAAAATCCTCAGTCTGTATAATTTTGAAATATTGATTAAAGGTGGTCATCTCTCCTCGATTTTATGTAGCCATCTATCCTGAAATTGAATGACAGATGGCCACCCAATTTAAAACGACACTCTGATATTGTACTTATTTTTTTAGGCTTAGAAGAAAAGATTGCATGATATACGTGCCTTAAAAGTCCGTAAAGTTAAAAATAAAATTTACAGCCGTATTGCAAAACATTCAGATACCTAACTCAACAAAAATATTCAACCACTAAATTAAATAAATATCAAAATTTCACTTAATTATTATAATAAAAAAACACAGATGTACCTCGCAAATGAATGAACTCGTTGAACATTTCCTATGTAAAAAGTTTAAACTGCTATTTATGATCAAGTTTTGGGAATATTTAGACTGGCCATCTATCCTAGAGTTACCCTATATAAAAGAAATATTTTCGTACATTTTTTAGATGGTAAAATGCACAAATCCTTCTTCTATAATTTTATAAAGTATAACGTCAAAATAAGCCATAAGAATGTTGATTAATGAATTTTTAATTGAAGTCCAGTGGAAAAAAGCATACCACTGTAAATTACTGCAATTCGTGAACAACGAAGGGACGCTGTAGCAAAATATCTCGCAATTTAACAACTTGTTTTGCTCGGTCAAGACAAAACTTCATAGTATTTTATGTACCATAACCTTCATTTAGTAAATTTATTATTTTTCGAGAAACAATTTTGTAGGTTTACTTGTAAATTAGGAAGGATAAAGCAGCTGTAAATTTTTAGATTTGTCCCACACATGATTCTACATTTAACACTTTTTATACGATAAGATATGTTCCAAAGCCTTTAATACAAAGAAAATAATAGAAGTATTGGAAATTCAATATCTCCAATGTACACTAGAACTAGCCCTATTTAACACTAGAACTTTCAAATCAATCAAAATGTCTGGTTTGTCATTTGTAGAGTATCTTTATTATCGGTAGTTATAGACTATAATATCTATCTAAATAATTATTATGTTTTTCAGAAATTAATATGGTAGCCTCAACTGATGTATTCTTTTCATTTAAAGAAAAGTTTTATAAGTGTTGCCCATTTGTTCCTTTATTTATAATGAAATGTAAGCAATGGAAATATGCAAACAGATAAAATACAATAAGACCTGTGTTGTTACTAGAGTATTCTCGTTTAACCGAGAGTATAGGATGTTCTGCCAACACTAAATAGTGATTTTGTAATAATTTATTTGTATCAGGACCTACATACAAATTATTTGAGATAATTTAATCAGAATTGTGTACATGCAAGTTAACAAGCAGTGTTTTGGGTATATCTATTTAGAACATAAACCTGTATTTCTTAATATATTTTACTAGCTGTACCCGTCCCGGCGTTGCTCGGGTAATGTAATTACCAATTTTTTAGTAGCCTTAACCCTTTGTTAATGGGCATCGCTGTCATCCTTTTCCTCACCACGATACATTATTTTACCCATATAAATTTAATCCTTTCTGGCACATTTTGGCAAAATTTTTGACATAGGATTACTTAAAACTTTCCACAACAGTCAGCGAGACGAAAAACGTTTTCCACAAACACACCACAAATTATATGATATTAACTAAGTGTTGGCCAAAAAAATTACGGCATTACTAAATGCGATTTTTTAATCGATTATCACTGCAATAGTAATCGATTTCCTTTAATGACCCAATCCGTGATAGAAAACAAACGCCCCAACACATCACGTGCTTGACGTCGAAAACGACCGACGAAAACGGCTTGACGTCGAAAACCTGTTTTCCCCCTCTTTACCTTCGTCCGGAAATGAAGAACGAAATCTCCAAAATGAGATTTCTCGCAAGAGTTTCCGAATCATAAAATAAATTATTAAAAAATAACTACAAATTGTAAATTAATTTTGGTTCTGGCTTTCGAAACTGTGATGTCTAGGGTCTCTGAGATAAAAATTTCGTAAAAATGTAACGACATTTACGTATCGATTCGACAATTTGGAAAAAAGGGTCGCGGCCAAAATCGCGTTTTTTTCGAAAAACGGGTGCGTACAGGCGATCGAAAAAAAATCACAATTAATCGATAAATTAAGACAGACAATTTTAATTGTGATTTCCGTATAGTGTCATCTTTCCCGTATAGGCTAGTCCGAAAAAAAAAATTCTTGGACGGATACGTTAGGATTTACGGAGCTTTTACTCGTCCGGGAGCTCCAAATCGCGACTAAATATTTAATTACGGAAAATCTAATTAAAAAATCGAAAAAAGGGCTTCGAGGTGCATAATGAGACCTCGGGGGGGCATCTTCGTGTCGAATCTCAAGACTGTCCGACCTGCCGTCTTTGCGCCGTGAAGCGAGCAGACAAAAACTCGGTCACACACACACAGACTTTGCCTTTTATATATAAAGATTATATATTATAGAAAGTGCATTTTAATAGCACAGATAAAATTTCTGACGGTCAACTTTCTGTTAGTGAAACATGTTGCTCTGGTCATGTGAGTCTAGGGTTCGTTAGCATTCATTAGCATTGTTGTAAATGAGTAAGCTTTGAGAAAATTTGGTCATTTTTTTTAAGTTTACTGTTGACTTTGATAACCGTAGCACAGTGTATATATATATATATATATATATATATATATATATAGCGCTAAGTAGTACGTGCACTAAGTAAAGTTATTTACATCTGAACACGCACCTATTATGAGCAATTTTAATACATCACGTTATTTCTTCCGGTGACAATATACTAACATATTTATGTGTTTCGATCTTTTTTTCAGCTTCAATCATTAATATCTAAATAATTCCATAGATTTCTAATTATCGTATGCATTTCAAATTTACAGTTTGTGCTATTTAATTAATATAAAATAATTGATAGCCAATATAATTTTAATACACATGTATTTCCAGGAAGTGTTTACTAAACGTTTTATTGTACTTTGTCCTTTGAATGGGAAAAAAACGATTTAAATAGAAAAAAATTTTCTACAAAACTGCAGAGAATATTTATAATAGACAGTAATCTCAGCTCTAACTCTAATTTCCCCGTATATATATATATATATATATATATATATATATATATATATATATATATATATATATATATATATATATATATATATATATATATATATATATATATATATATATATATATATATGTGTGTGTGTGTGTGTGTGTGTGTTTTGCTTTGTATGTACATATATATTGTATTCCGTATGTTCATGTATAACCAGCGAAACTATCTCTTGCATTTTAGATGGAAAAAAAGTTTTGTGACCAAACCTGTAACATGCAAACTGTTACTATTTAACACATTTTAAGGCGTCTCTTTTAAATGGTAAACTGGTAGTAAGTTAAGAAAAAACGTAAAGTAACATATCTTCTGAAAGTGTTAATTAACTACAATTTATTGCGTGTATAATTTTCCTTACCATTAAGACATGTGTAACTTTCATCTGTAAATGAGATTATATGCAGTTGTAGTAGTTGAATAAAACATACTTTATTTTATAGAGACAAAAGAATAGCATCCTCCTTGAAGTCACTCTACATAGAAATTAAAGCCTTCGTGAAAAAAAAAAAATGTGTATACTCTAATGAGGATGAAGTTCCACTATGATAACAAAATTACGGAAGACAAAGGAATGGAAAAAGAGTATACAAAATTTAGTTTATTTATACTTTTAAATTTACATCTCTTTTGTTATGCATTCACTTTATCATTGAATAAAATTTCCATCTTACAATATTCATGGGAATAAAGGCTAATGAAATAAAAACCTATAGATTAAAGTGGTATTTTAAAGCATATATAATATTTTGAATTTAATTTCGTGTTTCCATATAGTGTCAAATGGTAAAGAATAAAATCCCTTTGATTCCATGAGCTTTCCTGTGTCAGGTAGGGGAATGTTTGGCTTAAACAATTCATAAAATGTCAAATGTAATCTCGCATGTATTTGCATGGGCATGCTTCCGAATTTATATATTCCAATAATTCTCCTTTTATAATTGTGAATGCAGAAACGAGTTTATTTATAGAACTATCTGCTATTACGGCAATCAATTACTTAATTTTTAACGTACAATGACATTATATTATATCTTGTTTAGTTATGAATATAACTTATATTATCATTATTAACCTTATATATAAATTTCTGACAAGGCTTTTTTTTTCATTTGTAATATTGTAAATACCCAAGCTATCTTTGTATTTAACGATAGCTTTGCAGCGAAGGATGTTATGAAAAGATAAGCGTTTGTGCCTGTGTAATGCTCCTACTAAATGGTTTTATGATTATATATATTTAGTAGAAACGAATTTATTAGTGTAATCAGATTGTTGGTTGTCATATACAATCAGTTATTGCTAATTGACTATTTCAATTTTTGTAACTATTCCCCATGAACATTTTATTCCATCTGCTTTCTTTGAAAAGTTTACTATATCTTTTTCATTTAATTATATAAATACGTTTATATTCTTACTCTATGAAAAAATTAAAAGTATGTTTTATCATATAGTTTACTCTTTTTTAAAGCGTCGTCACTTACAATCATTAATTCATGTTACAAATTTATAAACTTATGAGGTTCTAACTAAACAGAAGTTGGAATATTTTGGAATCATTCGAAATATTTTAGCAATAATAATTTCAAAAGTTATCCTTATTTAGATATCCTGCCCTTTTTGTTAGAGATTGAACTATAACAATTTAAATGTAACAGTATTCATTTTATTTTTAACCATCAAAATAAAAAAAAATGGGTAAATTAACGATAGCTTGTTTTGGTATTTTTTATCATTGCAAATAAGAATGATATACTGTAGTTTATTTAATTTAAAATAAGTTTAATGGCTTCTTCAAATTTAATTTTATAAATTTCTTTATTTTCTTCTGTTCTAAAAAAAATCTTTAGTGATGCTGCGTAACCAGGTCAACGTAAAAGCATTTTCAGAATCATAACAAATTTGGCAAAATTTCAGTTGAGCTTCTTTCTTGAGTATTTATTGCTAAATACATTTGTTGAAGTAGTTTTCACGTCAAATCTTTTTTAATAAACATTTTTTTTTTCTGCTAACAGATACTTTCCGGGGAATTCCACAGATGTACTTTTCGACCAAGGTTTTAGTCTAGGAGGAATATATACATACATACATACATATATATATATATATATATATATATATATATATATATATATATATATATATATATATATATATATATAAATAAATAAATATATATATATATATATATATATATATATATATATATATATATATAAATATATATATATATATATATATATATATATATATATATATATATATATATATATATATATATATATATATATATATATATATATATAGTGCCAAAAAAACTAGGATAAACTATCGCATTCGAAATATGTAACAACATACGCTTTCTCATGAACGGTTTTGCATGCAAGCACATATTTAAAGAGACAAACATCTGTGGTAGCCTAAATAGCCGATCGCTCAGTGAGCAGGGCTGGTGATCATGATTTAAGTTAATTTTGTCAAGGCAAAACACATAAAGATTGGGACGTTGGTCATGACCTTTCGCAGATACTGGCAATGTATAGATTTTTACAGCCAACCATTTCAAGCATATACTTTGAATAGAAGAATTCAGATGAAACATCGAACGTACGACAACAGTGTGGCCTACGAAAGACTCTTGATGATTGTGATCTCTGCCATCTCTCAATAATAATTTTAAGAGAACTGAGGACAACATTTCAACAAATAACATCGAAACTCAATGCTTGAGCTTTTACTACCATCAAGATGAATGCTTTATAATGCTCATTGCCTGATACGGCGTTTGGTAACCAACACGCAACCCAAGTGTCATTGCTATCCTGACAATATAGACCTTTGCTCTCCGTATGGTCTCAGGAATTACCCCACTGATCAACGGAAGACTGGAATGAATTAGTAGCCTGTTCTGATAAGTCACGTTTCCAGCTGATTCCGGCAGATGGAAGTGTTTGCGTGTGAAGAACAGGCCATGAATCAATGAATCCAGTATGTCAACAAAGGACTGTATATTCTGGTGGTTCCTCAGTAATGGTATGAGGTGTTTTGAGCTTGCATGAACTAGAGCCCTTCTTATGTCTATAACTTCTGTGACCCATTAACGCTAAGTTAACATCCTTTCACATGGGTTACATCCATTCATGTCATGAGTTCACTTTCTTAGGTTTAGGGTACTCCAAAGGGAGAATACGACCTCCTTGTCCACTAGATATCAAGTTATTGAAAAGATCTGGGATGTGAAGCAATGTTCGTTCAAATCAGGGATCCAGCATATACGAATATTATTGAATTGTGGACCGCTCTTCGGAAGGCATGATATCATTCTCTACAGAAGTATGGTGCTCGTTGTCTACAGAAGTGTTCATTGTCTGCAGAATTCCTCAAAAAGTTCAGGGAGGCCAGACCCTGTGCAGATCTTCGAAAAAGAAGTGAAACTATCCCAGTTTCTCTGGATGGCTATATATATATATATATATATATATATATATATATATATATATATATATATATATATGTGTGTGTGTGTGTGTGTGTGTGTAATGGCACGGGCGCGGGCCGACGAAGGAAGGCCCGAGTGGTATTTCTTTTTGAGGTAAAGATGGATGACTTGTCGCCCGGCCGTGCATCACATATGTTTAATTTTCTTTCCCGCTTTTCATCTCACCCTCGGACACATAAAACACCACAACGTTAATTTAATTACATCTTTATTTTTAAGATACACAATACAACTTCTCGGGGCAACTTACAAATCAAAAAAAGCGCTACATGTACGTGATACCAAACCTTATATAAACTTATCTCGTCATGTGATCGTAGTAGGGTTTAATTGGTTAAAAGTTAGGAAAAGGCGTGACAAATGCGCTAAAGCCTTTAAATTTCTGCCCACGCTACGCAAGTTTAGTTTTCTAGTAAAAAGGCAGCCATTTAATTTTTTCTCTAGAGGTTATTAGAACTTAGAATCAAAAGCGAAATTAGTTTCGAACGCCGCAGGGAATTTAGAATAATGTTAGATTTTAAAATGGAATTTAACGCGAATGCCCAAAGGGAATTACCTGTTTCAAGGAATTAAAAAAGGGTTTGTAATTTGGAATAGTAAAGTGAGGAATTAATAGTTTTTAAATGTTAAGATTGTTGAATTAAGAAATTACTAGTTTTTAATATTATATATATGTACACACATATATATACAGGGTGTCCATAATTAAATTTCCCTACTTTAAAGTTGTCTACAGTCGAAAATATTCTTCAGACAGTTATGAAATTTTGTGTAGGACAAATTGAAGGGATGAGTATTTATTTGAGGAATAAAAATATTAGTTCAAAATTTCACCACCAAAGGGCGTTTTTTGATGAATTACACATTTAGCCAACATTTACTGTAGTTGAGAAAATTTATTACCATAAGACATGTTCAACATGACGGTCATCATTTTCAGCTACCATTTGAAATCGTAAGATAGCATGTTCTAAAGTTGATCGCAGTGTGTCCGGAGAAATGCTGAGAAAATGTCGTGAAATGATGTCTTTCAGATCAGGTATAGTTCTTGGTTTATCAAAACTGACTAGATGTTTCACATGCCCTCAAAGCTAAAAGTCCCATGGGTTGAGGTCTGGGGATCGGGGAGGCCACACATTCGGAAAGTGGCGACTGATGACACGTTCTTCTGTAAAGGGATTTTTGAAAATGTTCTTAACACGAAGGCTAATGTGTGGAGGAGATCCATCTTGCATAAAAATTGTGCGTGAAAGTCGCTGACGTCATTTCAGATCCGGAACAATTTTATTCAGTAACAACGATGCATATCGCTCCCCGGTGACCGAGCATCTTACTGGACCTCTAGGACTTAATTCCTCGAAGAAATACGGGCCGAGAATAAAAGTGCAGAAAATCCACACCACACGGTTACTTTCGGTGAATGCATCGGAACATCTAAGATTAAACGCTGATTTTCTGATTCCCAAATTCGGCAGTTGTGAGTATTCACTGAACCGTCCAAATAAAAGTGCTTCGTCTGCCCGGAGGATATTTCAAGACCATTCTGCATCAATGTCAAAGCGAGGAAGAAACTGAAGTGCTGTCGAGTCTCGAAATCATGTGTAAGCAACCTCTGCACTAATTGAAGCTTGTGCGGATAATACCGGAGGATATTCCGCATGACCTCCTGGACAGTTGAACACGGCAGATCCAATGCTTCTGCCTCACGACGGACACTGGTACTAGCCTGTTCGTTGAAAGCTTTGCCCTCTTCCACCTGAAGAGCAAATGTCTCTACAGCTTCTGCGAAAACACGTTTCCTTCCTCTTCCAGAACGAATGTTAAAAGAACCAGTTTCTTCAAATTTGGCCACCATTCATCGAAGATCTTTAACAGTCAATCGACCTTTTCGTATCCCCTTGAAACTCCAAAATTTTCGTAGAGCAACTAGTGCTGAATTATGGTTTTGGTAAGACAATTTTACTAACAAAGATCGATCTGGTAATCGTAAGGATGACATTCTGATTAGCAATAGGAAGCACGCTGAAAACAAAATCTCCATGAAAGTTTCTAGGTTTTATAACAGCTTCTGCTCTACGTCGACAAAAATTAATTTGCATATTTGTTTCTTCTTCGTTCATTCAATTTTTTTGTCCGAAAATTAGTCATCGAACAAGTTTCCGATTGGCTTTGCAATTACTTTAAAGATTTTAAAATTTAACGAGTATGAGTTATTGTGTTAGGATGACCTATGGATAAAAAGATTGTGAAATCTTAAGTAAAGAACCAGTCGTTAATGTGCAATTCATCAAAAAATGCCCTCTGGTGGGGAAATTTTGAACATATTTTTTATACGCTCAAACAAATTCCCATCCTTTCAATATGTCTTACACAAAATTTCATAACTTTCTGAACAATAGTTTCGACTGTAGACACCTTTAAAGTAGGGAAGTTTCATTATGGACACCCTGTGTATATATATATATATATACATATAATACATACATATATATATATATATATATATATATATATATATATATATGGAATACTTTCATACACGGGATGTCAGATGACAGGAAGGAGCATCAGGGACGGGCAAACGCAGCGTCCCAGGTCATCTAGCTTTAAGCTGTAGTCGTAGCAGGGCAGGCGAATAGTAATCTAAGTCCACCACCAAAAGAAAAGGCGAATTCATCTGGATTTAAATTTATTTTTTACTGAATTTCTAGGGGTCATACAGTTACGCACCATCGTTGCTGGACATTACATCGTACATTATGGCCTATTCTAGCCTCTGTGTGGATCGATATTTACAGGACAAAGTGGATGCTGCGCGCCTAAAATCTTACATCCTACAAGTCCCGTGGCAAACAGACAAAGGGTCGAACGAAACTAACTCTCTCGCCCGCGTACGATTAAATTGAACTCCCGATTTGTCAAAATTAACACTTCACTGTAACACGTCATATGGGGGGATTTTTTTCGAACGTCGCGGAAGGTTTTCGTTATATAACCTGTAGGCGCGTGGCTTGTTTAAGGGGAAACTAATAGATTACTTTGGTTGGATATAGGTCAAATTCAAAAATGAGGGACGGTGCTCTGCCGCGATAAGATGAAATAATTTTGAATAGACGTGTTAATGATAACGTAAAAGTTTTGAAATTTATTTCATATATATATATATATATATATATATATATGTTATATGTGTGTATATATATATATATATATGTATATATATATATATATATATATATATATATATATATATATATATATATATATATATATATATATGTATATATATATATATATATACTAGCGGCCCGTCTCGACTTTGTCCGGGTTGAACAAAATATTATACCAATAAATTTCCAGTTGATAGCCAATAAATTGTAAATCTTTTTTTACCTTAAATGTCCAATAAAAAGAGTACTTCCAAATGTAGTTTTCTTCAATAAACCCTTTAACGTTGCCAGTTTCAAAAATCCTTTTTGCATTTATCAATACCTCCTCTACATGAATCTTAAAAATATTAAACCTTTTCCTTACGGGGTGGGATAGCATATATCCGAAGCACATACTCTCGAAAAATACGGTTTGATGTCGGCAGAGATATAGTTTAGAATTCCACTTCGTTGTGACTTTCCTAACGTCTTTACCCCCAAAGAACAATTGGGTGACATTCTGGGAACTTAGGGTGAATCTTGCCGAAAAGGACTGAATAATAATCTTTTGTCGTTCTAGCTAGAGGCTATTTCTTTACAGGCGAGAGACATCAGAAGGGCGGTTCACCCGCGGTTCATCCATTTTAAGCCTTTTGAGAGATGAAAAAGGCAAGGAGTGCCGATGAACTACTATTGAAATTCTTCTTTAATAGTAAGAAAGCAATAAGAAAGCAATTAACCACTCTTTCCCCTGACCCCCGACGCTGAATGTCCCCCACTTAAAATGAGGATAGGAAGTAGATAACATTTTCCGTTGTAAAGAGCGATTTCGAAAAACGGACCCCGTAAGCTAAAGGGTATTGCTATGGTTACTTGACTGCGGTTGGCAAAGGAAAATATGTAAGGTACATTTTAATGTACAAAAGTTGTACATTACCCTCCACATGCAAAATCTGCTCTCTCTCTTTATATATTATTATAGAAGTATAGATACACATAGGTATCCCAAAATTAGAATAAGAGATGGAATAAAAATACAAAAATAAAAAAGGATTTTAAATAAAGAATATTTTTAAAATTATTTTAAGCACCTAAAATAATATTCAAAGTAATATTACGTTATTTATTAATTAAAGTTAATTTTATAAAAGAAAGAGGTGTGCTTGAGACCGTAGTTTTATTCAAAAATAAAAAGGATTTTAAAAAAAGAATGTTTTTTTAAATTATTTTAAGCACCTAAAATAGTATCTATATATATAAAACGCGTAGGTATGCGGCACAAAAATCGACGATATTTCTACATTCCGAATGGCAACGGCTGCCAATACCAGATGTAAACATTAGCTGCCGTCCGCAATTTGCAACCGCGTGTCAACATGGATTTAAGCACTGAAATCGGGAATGTTCGAAAGCGAGCTGCACGATCAAGGGAAAATTGAGAACAGTCTCAAGAAAAAGCGAATATGGATGGAATGCGAATATGGAAGCGAATGGAAATAAGAAAAAAAAACCCTTTTCCTAAACCAATAACTTAACCTTAACTAACTTCTTAACTTAGATTCCTGGGGAGAGAGAAGTTGGACTTCAGTTATTTAAATTTATTTGTAATCCACTACAACTTGGAATTATAAAATATTTTAAAATATATTGTATTTAAAATGTATACTGTATTTTACATTTTACGAAGAAATGATGGCAGATAATTTTTACTTCAAATAAATGAAATGGTGTATCATTATAGTATACTAATTGACAATCGATAAACAAAATTAAAAGCAACTTAAATTTAATAAGTTAACGAAAAACTGATAATGGATTCAAAAATTTTCAACAAAAAGACTCTTAGTTTTAAAAATAATTTACTCTTTTGAGTATAGTCAATTTGACTCAGATTTCCAGTTCAAGGCCGAGATCTGACCTAAAATTATTATACTGTAATTAAAAGATCACATCAGAAATAACTGTTTGATCTTAAAATTAGAGAATTTGACATTGGGTTATTTTTACCAGAACGCAATAATTATCGCCATGCTAAATGCGCCAAACCCTGGCGGAAAAATCCAAGATGGCGGCCGTGCACACAAATCTAGAGTATCCCCTCCCTAACTTTATTTCTACTGATCACATATACATAATATATAGCCTATGTCCATCTGGAATAATGTACCTGTCAAATTGTGAAAGAATTTTTCAAATAGATGCAGTGGTTCCGGAGATTACCCTCCACGTACAAAATCCGCTCTCTCTTTATATATTAGAATATATATATATATATATATATATATATATATATATATATATATATATATATATATATATATATATATATATTGTAAGAATCTGTTACGACCCTTCCGAATAAATCACCCAGACAGCCGGACCTCCCACAGCAGGTGAACAGCGAACAGTTCTATCTTTCAGCGTCAAGGTGTCTGCACACAAAGAATGGTGTTGCTTCTAGCCGCCGGGCCTGGGAGGACGTAAACTAATGACTAGTTCGACGTAAACTAATGACTATTTCGACGTGAACTAATGATTTTCAGATCAGCTGAATCATGGGAACCGAACACATGGCCTCGTGGTCAGGCGAATCACAGCCAACGGACATGATGTCACAAAATAGTGCCAGCCAACCAAAACTTGTGTAGTCACGTGACCGGAAGCACGGTTGCCAACGCCGCAGAAGAAATCCAGAATTTGGACAGACTTGGTCGAGACTCTCATCGAGAGAGCACCTTTCGTCTACGTTGTCCTGGAGCGACCGACTTGATCCTGACTTATTTTTCAGAGCAGCCGCTCGAAGCTTCTCGTCCACGAATACTTCACCATGAAGTATAGCTATCTCAGAGCATCCTGCTCTAAAGGCTTCGGTTAGTTCTTCATTTCATCTAGAAGTTATCTTCATATTTCAGAGCAGCCTGCTCTATAAGCTTCCCGCGATTATAACTGTCTTTACGAAGTTATTCTATTTTCAGAGCTGTACGCTCTAGAGGCTGTGTACCGACCTTCTAGTTCCGCTGTGACTGTACGTGCATCTTATCATCGAAATCATTTGGTTATTACGAAGGCTAGTTCCCTCTATGTCTAGAGGTAGATCAACACCTGTGTAAAGAGTGTAATAGATCAACACCTGTGTAAAAAGTTTCCGACTAAAATTTAATAAAACTGTATTTTAATTTAGTAGACTGACTCTGAACATTTTTAGCTACCCGGAGTCTGAAGATATCACAGTCTACTAATAATTGGTGGCAGCGTGTTTGGGATTGTCCCATTAATTAAAAATTGGCAATCCACCCCTTCGAATTAGGAAATTAGAGTAGGAAGCCCATCTAGGACTTTTTGTGCGGACGTCCCGTCCCAAGTGTGTGCATCACAGATACCAGTATATAGCAGCGAGCAGCCTACCAAGAGTGGATTTGTGCAGCGATCAAGTATTGGGGCTGCATATTAAATAAGAAAATCCCCCAAGAACCAGCCTGGAAAGACTGCCTAGCTTCAATGAGAGCCTACAATCTAGTCTTCAAAATTAGACAAGGTAAGCCTGTTTTCTCATTAGAGGCAAAAGTAATTGATTGATTAATTAAAAGTAAATTAATTGATTAGAATCTGTGTAAATGTTAACATGTGTAAATTAATGTTTCATGGGAAATAACTATTGAATTGAAATAAGTAAATTATCTGTGAGAAATTAATTAATTGAGTCAAAAGTAAATTAATGAAGTATTAGAATTGTTTATGCAAAAGAATAAGGTAAAAATGAATTGTATGCAATGTGTTTAAAATTTTAAAAGAAAAGTTAATGAACAAATAGTTGTTAGATGAATACTAGAACTGTGGATAATCTGATTTAAGTACTTATTCTAAATTGAAATTAAGTAACTGTGTTTTGCCAATTAATTTATTCAATTATTGAAATTAAGAAATTGTGTATTGCAAATTAAATTAGCCAATTATTGAAATTAAGTAATTGTGTTTTGCCAACTAATTTAGTCAATTATTGAAATTAAGAAATTGTGTATTGCAAATTAAATTAGCCAATTATTGAAATTAAGTAATTGTGTTTTGCAAACTAATTTAGTCAATTATTGAAATTAAGAAATTGTGTATTGCAAACTAAATTAGCCAATTATTGAAATTAAGTAACTGTGTATTGCAAATTAATTTAGTCAGTTATTGAACTTGTGTAGAGTGCTTAAGATTATATTGAAGTAGCATTGATTTATTATGTGTGTGAAATTTGGTCTGAAAAATTTTAAAAAATTTTTGAATTGTATGTGCCATGTTAGGATTTCAAACGAGTCTGTTAAACTGTAATCTTTCGGAGTAACCCCCCCCCCCCTTTTTCTTGGAAGAACGTAGCACTAGAATTCCCCGAACTGAGAGGGCTCTATTGTAAAGGCGTGAGAAAAGCGGACAACCAGTTCTTTTGTTGTGTTGAGGTCAAAATTCCGAGGGTTCCGGTAAGGTTAAGTTGTGGATAAATAGTTATTGAGGCAAAATGTCGTTTTTGACAAAATACAAGAAAATTGACTTGCAGAATTTGGCTTTGGAGCTGCGAGTAGAAATTCAAGAATCAGATAGAATAATTGACCTGGCAAGAAAAATTTCAGAAAGTGAAGGTTTCGAGGAAGTGAGCGCGAAAAATATTCTCGTAAATATTATAGAAGATCGAACATTGCAAGCAGAGCGCGATTTTGAGCTTGAAAAACTTAAAATCATACATATTGGGGAAAACAGTAGTGTGAATTCCTTGAACTCAGAAAGCGGAAACCCGTCTAGGCATGTTAAATCGGTAATGCAGAGGTATGATGCCGAAAAGATAGACATAGCTTTATTCTTAAATCTGTTTGAGAGGCAAGCTAGGAAATTGCAAATTAATGATTGTGATTTAGTGTCAGAGTTACTCAGTCTTTTGCCGAGCGAAATAGCGGGAATAATCATCAGGGAACCTGAAGAAAAAAATGATAATTACGAATATGTTAAGTCGGTACTGCTAGACAGGTTTAGACTCAGTGCCGAAGCTTTCCGTACAAAGTTCCAAACCCATCAACGGAAGAACGGTGCTTTGTGGAAAGATTTAATATTTGAATTGAGGAGCTATTTAGAGGGATGGTTAGATGGAATTGAAATTAAAGATTTTGAGTCACTCAAAGAACTTATGGTAGCCGACCAAATAAAGCGACGCGTACCAGCGGAAATTAAAGATCATTTCGTAGATGTATGGGGAACACTAAATGATCCTATAACTTTAGTAAATAAGCTAGACGCGTATGAATCGACCCGCCGATTCGTAAAGAAACCGACGCAAATTAAATCGCCCGAAAAGAAAAAGGTAGACCGCCCCAAGCAGTCAGAGAAATTTAGTTCCACGACGGAAACGGGAGTAGAAGACTCAGGTACGAAAGAGTGGCGCAACGCTGCTAATAAAAATAATAATGATTGGAGGACCAGGGAGTATGAGAAGCGAAGTGGCCCCATCTGCTTTCAGTGTGGTCAGAATGGACATGTCCGCCCGAACTGTCCAGAAGTAAATAAATCCAGAGAAATCATAAACAACTTAGTTACGTTGGAAGATTTTTCTCTTGCGTTTAAGCCCTACTTAAGCGAAGCTCGCGTGAATCAGGTCCAAACCGTATTATTGCGTGATAGCGGGAGTTGCGTAGATTTGTGCCCTGTTAAATTAGTTAAACCCGGAGATTTCACCGGAGAGAATGTTTTGCTCAAACAGCCCTTGGAAAATGAATTTAGACGTTTACCTTTAGCTCGCGTAACCCTTGAGAGCCCCGAATTCGGCCAGGTGATAGCAAAGGCAGCCGTGGTAGGTAAGAGTGTGGAAATGAACCACTACTTGCTGGGAAATTCCACTCAGGAGCTGATAGAGGCGCAAATATTAAAACTAGCTAGCGTAAATGCCGTCGTCACCCAAAGTCGAGGGATGCGGGAGGAAATTCAAACGGGAATTACAGTAGAGAACGGGGAAACGGCCGAGCAAATAACTGAGTCGCAGGAACCCGAGGTAAATTCGCCGGATGAAATGAAAGAACTTGAATTTCCAATAGTCGTCGAGACTAAAAATGTGTTAGTGGAAGAGAGTGCCGACACTCTCGTTTTAGAACAAAAAAATTGCCCTAAACTTACACCTATTTGGGAAAAAGTTAAGCCACAGGAAACCCTGGAAATTGTGGGAGAAAATGAATTACTTCCTAAGAAACCCCGAGATCACAGAGGGGAGGAAAGAAAAAAATTGATTGTACCAACTAAGTACAAGTCTAAAGTTTTAAGTTTATGCCATGATGGCATCGGATCGCTCATGGGAATGTCAAAAAGTAAATACAAATTAGTGAGGTATTATTTTGGGCCCCAGTGCATAAAAGAGTGTAAGGACTATGTTAGGTCATGGGACCTGTGTCAAAGAGTAGAGAGATCGAGAGAACGGAAGAAAGCCCCGCTGAAATTAGTCTCAGAAATTACGGAGGTTTTCACGGGAATTTACGTAGAGATCATTGGTCGTATGCAGACCCCACCAAAAAGAAACCGGTATATTTTAAACGCTTTGTGGAAGTATCCGGAAGCCATAACTTTGAGTACTTTAAACTTAGAACATGTGACTAATACTCTATTAGAAAATTTCAGTCGGATAGGGCTTCCGACGGAATTGCAATTAGATAATTTTACCGAATTCACAAGCAAATTAACGACCACGGTTCTGGAGGAAGTTCATATTAAGGTGACGCGGAACAAAATGTTTCATCTGCAAAGAAACCCCGTCAAGCGTTTTCACCGCACCATTGAACGACTCATAAAAGTTATCTGCCTTAAGGCAAAAGAGAATTGGAAGGTAGGGTTACCCTCAGCCATGTTTGCACTTGGAAACATGACTCATATGTTTATGGTTTTTAGCATCGCCGAACTGATATTTAGGAAGAATTTAAGGGTGCCGGAAACACTACTTTTAGGAAAGTGGTGTAGGAATTCGCCGGAGACTAATGTGGTTACTGATTATGTTTTCAAGTTTATGAATAGGCTACGGAACTATCAGAACATCTCTTCTGAAACTAAAAGGGAGATTAAAGTTAACAGGAAAACTAATCATGATAAAGGGTCAGTGAGAAGGGAGTTTAATATTGGGGAGAAAGTTGAATGGTCAGAGGAGTGCAATACAGCGTTTCGAGAATTGAAAACGAAACTCACCGAGAAACCTGTTTTGTACGCTCCGGACCTCGCCAAAGAAATTATCCTGCACACTGATGCATCCGACATTTATATCGGTATAATTTTGGCACAAAAGAGACAGCAGAGATTCACCATCGAGACGGATCATAATCCGCTCGTTTTTCTTAAGACAGACGCGGGAAATGACCAAAGGCTTATGAGATGGACTCTTGCTTTACAGCCTTTCAATTATCAAATTGCCCACAAATCTGGTAAATTGATAGGTCATGCCGATTGCCTAAGCCGTTTCAGGGCAGAATAGAAACCTTAAGTCAGGCGTAATGTTGTAAATAAATTAATGTAGAGTGTGAAAATAATTAATGAATTGTGTAAATAACTTAGTGTATTAATGTGTTAGGTAACCTAGTAATCATAATGTATTAGAATAAATGTATTAATGGCGTAGTAAATTAAATGCATTGCCTCTAATGATGTATCAGGTGAGCTGTGTCTAAAAGTGATTTTCAGATTTTGCCATTATGCCAAAATCTCCTCAAGGAGGGAGGGGTTGTAAGAATCTGTTACGACCCTTCCGAATAAATCACCCAGACAGCCGGACCTCCCACAGCAGGTGAACAGCGAACAGTTCTATCTTTCAGCGTCAAGGTGTCTGCACACAAAGAATGGTGTTGCTTCTAGCCGCCGGGCCTGGGAGGACGTAAACTAATGACTAGTTCGACGTAAACTAATGACTATTTCGACGTGAACTAATGATTTTCAGATCAGCTGAATCATGGGAACCGAACACATGGCCTCGTGGTCAGGCGAATCACAGCCAACGGACATGATGTCACAAAATAGTGCCAGCCAACCAAAACTTGTGTAGTCACGTGACCGGAAGCACGGTTGCCAACGCCGCAGAAGAAATCCAGAATTTGGACAGACTTGGTCGAGACTCTCATCGAGAGAGCACCTTTCGTCTACGTTGTCCTGGAGCGACCGACTTGATCCTGACTTATTTTTCAGAGCAGCCGTTCGAAGCTTCTCGTCCACGAATACTTCACCCTGAAGTATAGCTATCTCAGAGCATCCTGCTCTAAAGGCTTCGGTTAGTTCTTCATTTCATCTAGAAGTCATCTTCATATTTCAGAGCAGCCTGCTCTATAAGCTTCCCGCGATTATAACTGTCTTTACGAAGTTATTCTATTTTCAGAGCTGTACGCTCTAGAGGCTGTGTACCGACCTTCTAGTTCCGCTGTGACTGTACGTGCATCTTATCATCGAAATCATTTGGTTATTACGAAGGCTAGTTCCCTCTATGTCTAGAGGTAGATCAACACCTGTGTAAAGAGTGTAATAGATCAACACCTGTGTAAAAAGTTTCCGACTAAAATTTAATAAAACTGTATTTTAATTTAGTAGACTGACTCTGAACATTTTTAGCTACCCGGAGTCTGAAGATATCACAATATATATACATATATATATATACATATATATATATATATATATAGATATATATATATATATATACATATATATATATATATATATATATATATATATATATATATATATATATATATATATATATATATACATATATATATACATATATATATATATATATATATATATATATACATATATATATATATATATATATATATACATATATATATATATATACATATATATATATACATATATATATATATATACATATATATATATATACATATACATATATATATATATATACATATATATATATATATATACATATATATATATATATATATATATATATATATATATATATATATATATATATATATATATATATATATATATATATATATATATATATATATATATATATATATATATATACTGGGTGTCCAGCGAAGAAATCCCTGATTTCAAATTGAAAAATCTCGAGAACAAAGATCTATAGAAAAATGCAACAAACGGTATTTTTATCGTGAAAGCTGTAAGAATTTTATACACTAATTTTCGAAATAGTTAGAAAAGCTGCTAACACATGGCGCTGTACAACTCGTATCAGCATGCTTATATAAACTTGGAATCTTTGCAATCACTACATCACAATCTTTTCAAAATGTCCACCATTCGCTCTATGGAGGTGGCGCAATAAAATTTGCCATCATACCCTGCAGTTTCTCAACAGAAATTGATTCAGCTGCCACATAGATCGCCGATTGAAGCTCGCCAGCGTGATGGGATGGTTCCTGTAGACAGTATCTTTTAATGTGCCCCACAAAAAATAGTCACAAGGACTCAGGTCCGGGGAACATGGAGTTCAATCCAGCTCTATTGCTAAAAGCTGCTAACAGCGCCCTCTGTTAGCAGCTTATGTATCTATTTCGAAAATTAGTGTATAAAATTCTTACAGCTTTCACGATAAACATACCGTTTGTTGCATTCTTCTACTGATCTTTGTTTTCGAGATTTTTCATTTTGAAATCAGGTACTTCTTCGCTGGACACCCTGTATATATATATATATATTTATATATATATATATATATATATATATATATATATATATATATATATATATATATATATATATATTAGTTTAACAGTATTGCAGTTCTTCAATTTAAAGTGTGCTAAATAAGGCGAAATTTTTTTCCTTGATCCCAAATGTACTAATCAATAAAAATTCATAATTTAAAGAATGGTAATAATGAATACAATGTATTTTTGAAAATTTTATTCGGCCATTAAAACTTTTGTTTTTATACATGTTTTTTTTCATTTATTGGCATATAAATTCATATTTTCATACAAAAAATAAATTTATACATCCACCATTCGACTGCAAATGCTGAATATGTTCGCCTTGGTATTTGCAGTATTCGAATTTAAAGTATTTGGCTGGGAGAAAATATGATTTATTGCTGTCAAATATTTATTATATCATTCCTATTTTCCTGAGATTAAAATGCACAGAGATGCATGAATGTTTTGGAATATTAAAAGCGAAATTCATGTGACACTTCAATAATCTTTTCATATTTATGGTGTGAGGAAATTATTTGTAGCTTTTTTTAAAAATAAAGTTAAATCTTGAATAATTTTGATTTTATTTAAAATAAATAATTTTATTTACATTTAAAAAAATTCGCTGTTAACTTACAATGTAAAATTTGATACTAAATAAAAAGTGTATCCAATATGATAAAATAATTTATACGATTCTTTTGTAAAAACTAAAATAAATGAATATATTTTTTCGACTGTATTTTATTTTGATTGAAAATGTTTTAAAACGTTCTATGAAATCATCTGTCACTGACTATGAATGATAGCTTGTTGCGTTAATTAAAGACGCCTAGGCTGTTACCAAAATGAGAGACACACGAAAAGTTTCTGCAGATTTTTTTAAAAATTAATGAAATCTAATCTCACTTTTGGCTTTCAAAACAGTACGCATTTGGTATGGGATAGAGTGATATAATTCCAGTAATTTACATACTGGAATTTGGTATCATTCTTCCTAACATATGTCCAAACAACTGTGATTTTAGATGGGTGGACATGATCGAAACCTTCTCTCCAACTGATCCACAAATTATTGATAACAGTAAAATCAGTCTATTGAGGTGGCCGCTATAGAGAGTGCACCTCATTATCATGCTCTTTAAACAACATGTTACTGGATGTATGAGTGCGTTGTCGTGTAAGAAACACTGACGGTCGTTAGATAATAACATCTGCAATATAGAATGCATGTTCGACAGAGTGGTTTAGTAGATTTACGGTGTAACTGTACGCAGAAGAACAGTTGAAGATCCTAGAGAATGACAAGCGGTAACACACCACATCTCTTGCAGCTCCCGACGAACCCACATTGTCGAAATAGAATAATTACTTCTCGTATTCATCTCTGCTGTTATTTGCTGTACGGTGGTCTACGGAATTCGATGTGCAATTCGAAAAATGTTCCGTGTATTCTTCGTTCGCATCTTCGTTTTGAAGTCCACCCATTTTTCTGTAAGGGAAACACCTTGTTTCTTTATTTCCATGACTTAATCTGCATCGTGATACGCAGGCAGTTTTTGCCTTTTTATTTAGAGAAGCATCCACAAGCTTAGCATCAAATACCATACAATTCTGCAAGTGACTCATTTTGCACCTTTATTCCACAACAGCTTATTTTGCTTCAACTGTACAATAACTGCATGATATGTGATACTCGTTCTTCACCGTATTATACAAGATGATTATTATTAAATTTGAACTTTTAAAAAGCTGTAATAAAAGAACCACGGGTCAGAATGACCTGAAATTTGACCTGAATATACCAGATGAAGTGGAAAAGGGTATGGCATAAGAAAAAGTAGTTCAAAATTTCAGCAATAGATGGCGCTTTACTCGTAATAATATGCAAAATTACAAACGTGTCATGCCAACAACACTTGTATAAAATTGAATTTGTCATAAAAACGTGCATTACCTGCCGTGTATCTATGTTTGTTTTCATTTGTAAAGACAATTAAGTCCATTTTCCGAAATAAAGTCTATCCAATTGTCTATATTTGTTTCCACTCGTAATCAATTTTTATCTCGTCACTTACCGTGTTTGATTTGTCCAGAAGCTTTCGGCAAGATATGAATATATTTCCGTACACTTACATTCATATTAATAAACATATAAAAATTACTGTTACCTTCTCAAAATTCATTTATTTGAATTTAGATAAAAATAATCTCAGGATATTCTACAAATAAGATTTGAAAGTAATATGTAGTTTTAAAAACCGATAATAAAGAGAAGACGTAGCTTTAATAAAGAAGAAAACGTAGCTTAGAGACTGAAGACCTGTGATGTCAATTAATGTACCACCTGATAAAAGATTCCTTAGCCATACTGTTCGGTTGTAGATGTAGCGTGATATCATTTGATACATTCTATGCCTCATCTCTGAGAAAAAAATTATACGTAGTTCCTTTCCACAATCAGAATTACAGATTTTAGTATGAGTGTCACATTTCCTGAAAGGCATATTTTCGGAATTTTCGCTTCGCTACACAACTTCACGAATCTTTTTAAATTACATATAATTTTACGTTAACCCTTTAAAGGGCAACATCCTCTCCCGTTTGCAGGGTGCAGTTTTTTCTCGATTTTTTTAACCTAAAAAATCTTGGAAAATTTTCCAATGAAAGGTTGAAAAATTTTTTTGCTTCTTTAATCTGATAACAAATGGCAGTACTAAAATTTTTTCTGCTCATTTAACTGGAATACATTGAATGCAAGGGAAAAAAAGACTAGTGCAAATATATATATATATATATATATATATATATATATATATACCGGGTGGCCATAATTAAACTGACAGTGCTCACAGTGTTCTGTAGCGAGATCTATTTGCGGGAATGACGCCACATTTTGTAGGAAGATTAAACAAGACGGGGGACGAAGGATTCCGCGAAAAAATAAATTAGTTCCAAAAGTCACCGCTAGGGGAATATTTGGCGCTGTGTAATAGAAAATAGAGTGTTAACAAATGCAAATCAATACGGAACACCAAACAGTTACCTTTGGTGAATGTAAGGGAATTTCTGTGACTGCATGTGGCGATTTGTCATCCCAAATTCGGCAGTTCTGGGTATTCACAGTTCCATGCAGGTAAAAGTGGGCCTCGTCTCCCCATAAGATTTTCCACGGCCAAGCATCATCCACCTCCATTCTGGCAAGAAAGGTGAGAGCAAAAGTCAATCGCTTATCATGGTCGGGGTACAGTAACTCCTGTACACGGCTGATCTTGTACGGATAGAAGTTGATAATCTTTCGTAAGATTTTCCATACCGTACTGTAAGGCATATCCATATTCCGAGCTAATCCACGAGCGCTAGAGGTGGCAGCAATATTGTCTGGTCCTCTGTCGACAATCGCCGTGGCAACTGCTTCGATTGTATCCTGTGGTACAGGTTTTCGTCCTCTGCCTGACTGAACCTTCAGAGAACCTGTTTTCTCAAACGTCGCAACCATTGCTTTTAGCCCATTAACTGACACAGGACCATTACCTTTACGCATTTTTTTGTGCGTTCTAAAAGCACGAAGAGCGGCTGACGCGTTGCACTGGTTGAGGTAAAAGAATTTGACCAGTAACGCACGCTCGACTAAAGAAGGAGACATTGCACATAAACTTTCAATCCGATTGATTCGAAACGTAACACATTGCCTTTTAAAACCCAAGCAGCTGGCACTGTGCCAATGGATATAACGTGAAATTTGAATAAAGAACTTCTTCTTCTGCTCAGCGTACGTGATATTGCAGATCACGAGACTTTATCGGTGTTTACGTAGATTTTACGCTTTTTTAAAAGTGTTGCCATATTGCACTTGAACTAAATAAGAAAATGTGCATAATAAAAGGTAATTTTATTCCATATTAATTTGCATTTGTTAACACTATATTTTCTATTACACAGCGCGAAATATTCCCCTAGCGGTGACTTTTGGAACTAATTTATTTTTTCGTGGAATCCTTCGTCCCCCGTCGACCCCCCTTCGACCCCCGTATATATATATATATATATATATATATATATATATATATATATATATATATATATATATATATATAGGGTATATCTAGGATAGATGGCCATAGAGGAGAGATGACCAGTCTAAATATTTCCAAAACTTGATCATAAGTGGCAGTTTAAACTTTTTTCGTAGGAAGTGTTCAACGAGTTCATTCATTGTAAGGTACAGCTGTGTTTTTCTTTTATAAAAAGTAAGTGAAATTTTAATGCTTATTTAATTTAGTGGTTGAATATTTTTGTTTAGTTAGGTATCTGAATGTTTTGAAATACGTATGTTACATTTTTTATTTACTTTACGGTCTTCTAAGGCACGTATGTAATCCAATCTTTGCTTCTAAGCCTAAAACAAAGACGTACAATGACGAAGTGACGCTTTAAATTCGGTGGCCATCTGTCCTTCAATTTCAGGATAGATGGCCACATAAAATCGAGGAGAGAAGACCACCTTTAATAAATATTTAAAAATTATACAAAGTGGGGATTTTAACTAAATCTAATTATATTTAAAATAATCATATAACTTTCATGTTTATAATTATATTATATGCAGCAGTTCCTAATGTAACCATGACAAAAACAGTTAGAAAACGTACGAAAGAGGTAAATATGCCTTTGACATCACCAGAAAATATTGACAAACGCCGGAAACTTTCATCCGAGAAACAGATAAAGTTGATAAATAATCTTAAAACTAGTAAAAAGCCTAAAATAAACGAACAGAAAGAAACAAAAACACAACACTTTCAGTAGCGAAGAAGATCTAATACATTTGAAATTATCAGATTCTACAGATTCCGAGGGAATAGAATTTGATGAGGATAACTGTGTTGCATGGGGAGAAGAATACAATACCATAACCATAAAGTATGACTGGATAAAATGTATAAGGTGCCTGAAGTGGTTCCATGAAACGTGTACAAACTATAAAGACCTATGCCAAAAATGTGGTAAAATTTTATGAAAAGTGAAGGGTTGAAATTATACTTTTGGAATTTTATTGGAATTTTATTCACTCATTTTCCGTGATATAATTGCATCTTTCCAAATTGCTATAAGTTTTTCATGATTAACTATATGGAATGTGTTGTTTTTTGCTATTTTACCTTCACTTTTTCTTTCTTGTATTGGAAGGCCATCTCACCTCGGCTTGAAGGAGAGATGACCATCTGCCATTTTAATTTCAAACTATGTTTCCCACTTTTTGTTCTCAATGTTCAATTATTTTTTACCCAAAATATGATGTGTGTATGTATAAGAATTATAAATATGCATAAATATTTCTTGTATTTGCATTCTAAGAATTTTTATTTCAATCTTTAAAAACTATGGCCATCTACCCTAGAGTTACTCTCTCTCTCTTTCTCTCTCTCTCTCTGTCTCTCTCTCTCTCTCTCTCTATATATATATATATATATATATATATATATATATATATATATATGTGTGTGTGTGTGTGTGTGTGTGTGTGTGTATATATTTATATATATATATAGCTCAGTATTAAATTTTTAACTCTTGTATATAGCCCTTTTTATTCAATATTATAGATTTTATTAGGTATTAATCTTTAACTCTTGTATACAGCTGTTTTTATTCAGATTTTATTAGGTATTAAATTTTTACTCTTGTACACAGCTCTTTTTGTTCAGTTTAAAATAAGCTGTTTTATCGAGTCTAAAGGTCTCGCGATGCCCTGGTCCACTGGAAGTGTTCGTCTTGGCAAGTAAGCATGTTCAGCCAGGGACGAGGGGTCACAACCCCGTCTGGTCATTTGAGTGCATCGCTCCATTTATGTCTCTTACTTCTGTTATTTATTTTAATCAAACGTTTTCTTCAAATATATATATATATATATATATATATCACTCTCTCAACTATATTATTTCACGTTTAAACCACATAAAACCATATTTAACACATATTAAAACCAGGCTCACTCGAAAAATATGAATACAATTCCTATGTCAAGATATCATGGATTTTCTAATTACAGATTGGGCAATAAATGTTTCTCAATCCTATTTTGTGCATTTGGAAAATATCTTTAAATGCATTCAGTGTGGTGTTTTCATTTTTATTTTAATTTATTTAATTAAACGGTTTTACTTATATGACGTCATAAATCAATAATTTTTTACTGATATTTAAAGATAACAACTATAAAATTTAAAATTTCAAAAACTATATGCACTTCACATAAACGTCTACCTATACGAGAAAGAAACATACATTATTCTTTAATGTACATTTGCTAATATGTCATTAGAAAATGGTAATAGGAAAAATCGCCAATGGTTTAACATGGACACTAAAAATTGGCGAGCTTAACTAATGCGCACACTTTACATTTTCTGTGTTTATATCTAATAGAGTTTAGAAGTCGATACGAGGAGGAATATAATAGAAAAATATCGCTGTAAAGCTAAAATATTATTTTTAACTATATACGTTACAGGGTTGGAATAATTAAAATGATAATTAAAACACATATTAATAGTCTAAATGATTTTTTTCCTGCTTAAGACTCTTAATAAATTATTAAACATGACACGTACTTGAAAATTGCAAAATCACTATTTAAAACAGAATTTTAAATAATTTTCAAGAAAAAACTCGAGGAAAAGATCATAAAATACTTTGATACCACAGCTTGGAGTTCCAAATAATGCATCAAAAACTGCATTTTTCGAATCCATCTTTCGGGAAAATTGATATACATGGAGAAAGCTCATAATGGTTCTCGTGGACTGAATGCTATGTGTATTGCATTTTATGCAGAAAGGAAGCGAATATATCTGAAAATGTTAGTTTTGATGTCAAAGAATACATCAAAGCTGTTGGGAAAAATTTTATGCTTTCCTCGAATTCTTTATAAAAGAGTTTCACCAGTTTTTGAAAAAATATAAAAAAATATGTCAATAACAGAAAAATGTATAAAAAAAAGTTCTGAATTTCACCGAAACTTTACTCTATTTTTATGGAACAATGTTTAACTAAATTAGTCTAATAAACGAAAGGAACATTTCACAGTTTGCTATGGTAAATGTTAACATCTAAAATAGAAATTTCGACTTCCTTTCAGAATGATATTTTTTCTTATCTCACATTTTTTGCAGTTAACGGTAACCATTACTTTAAACATCTAACAATAACTATTACTTCATATCGTAAGATTATATATAAATAAAATTGTTTTATTTATATTCCCGGTCCCAGAAGATATGCTGTTTTGAAAACGAGAAATTTTTCCTTACTTTAAAACTGCTTCTATTATTGTTATTCATATAAAATACTAACATTGTCTACAATTTTAGAGTAAAGAGTAAAAGAATGAATTTCATTGTAAATAATTCATTAATAAAGTATTAAATGAGTTTTGTTGAATTTTTTAATGTAATTCAATTCATATTTATGCATCAGTTATTTACTCTAAAAGTGTGATTTAAAGTCTAGGAAGAAATAAGAATTATAACTTAATAATTGGAAAAGACAAGAAAATCATTAAATTTCCCATAAAATAATTTAAAGGACAGGAAATATGATATATATACTAGAAGCTTTCCTTTTACTACCACTTGGAAGGTTAGATCGCACAATACGAACCAAAAATTGAGATCAATTTTCGAATTTGTAACATCTTTTAACACATTCCTCATTCTCCCTCTTTTCACAGTAAATAAACATTTTGATTCATTAATAAAAGAAATCTATATATTTAAGTTGCTAAGCCGACATTTTGTGCAGTCCGTGAGAGAAAACTACTGCATCAATTTACTTCATTTTGGTCTTAAACGAAAGATTGTAATCTGTAGATTTGTCAAATTTGGTTTTTGTAACCGCAATTTCTATTAATTAGTGATAATTTACAGTTGAAAAATTGATTTCTGCGCATGCTCAGTGGCATGTTTAAATCTTGCTTTAGAAACTCACTGTTTCTGAGCATGCTCAGTGACATGTTTTAATGATAAACACGTTTATTGCTCGGAGTCACTTTAGATCTCTGTCTGCCATTTTTTTATGATAATTATGTTTGTGAAATATAATACTAAACCAGATGGAACTTGTTCATTTCGCGCTGTTTAAAGAGCGATAATTAATTTACAATTTTAAAAAAATCTCTCTACGCATGCTCAGTGGCATTTTAAAATCTGAATTTAGATACTCACAAAGCATGAGGCCGCTTAAACACATAAATTTGTTTCTGCGCATTATTATAATTTTCAACATTTGGCAATGATATGTTGAGTATAATTTGTGTATTAGTGCATTTACACTCATGTCCATAAATTAAAGATAATGCCAGCTCCGGCAAATAAAGGTTCCGAAACAAAACAAACGTTACTTATTCATAAAGCTCTTTTATTAAACAAAAGATAAAGAACAAAAAAGATGCTGTATGTATGATACCATTCATAAAAACTACGATTTTCGCTCCATGCAGCAATGGTAAAAAATATCTCCTTTACAATAACCTAATATTACATTGTTGGTATGATGGTTAATACATTGTATATCTCCCATACGATGAAATACAGTCCGTACAACGCCTAGGCATGTTAAGTATCAAATTATTCTGGTTGGGTTGTTGGAGAAAATACCGCAATAACTGTAGTTGTTACTCTTGCTCATCAAATGCTTATGGTCAAGGTAGTTAATTTTGGGTGTGTTGCCAATACAGAAATTATTTAACTACTACCTGATTGCTTGACCAATTTGTCTCATAAATTTTTTAATTGCGTTGTGTTTTTTAAAATAATCTAATCATCTGATTGAAATTATAATGGATAGATTTATTAAACAAACAAAGCACATATAAATGCATTACTATTCATAACATATTTATTACCTTAAATATATTATTTAATTCTTACACCTTTCAATATATTTGTGGACTTCATTTTGCTCAATTAAATATGATTAACTTATTCATCCGCCATGATTTTATCAATGAGGTATTATTTAATTCACTATGGATGAGCGGTAGTTAGGCAAACACAGTATTATGGGATCAATAATTGACTGCCACACGTACCTTCACTGACATTCTCATTTGTCACTAGAGGCACACGTCTGGGATCACGTTGTACCTCACTCGGCTACGGATCAGGCGGGGGGTCTAGTGGGTTGCTGATGTCGGACCGGCCTTCATTAGGTCCCCTGGGAGCTGATATCCATTCTATCGTCGAGCGGTAAACTATGGGAAATCACCTTTTTCCACGATTACTCTGTCATCCGTCGGGTCAGGGCTCTCGTCACGTCTGAGGACTCCCAGTTCTGGTATACATTCACTGTCGAGCGGTAAAATTGTCGGGAATCGCCTCTTTCCACGATCAATCTGTCATCCGTCTGGGAAGAGCTCTCGTCACGTCTCAGGACGCTCAGTCATCCTTTTTAGCCAAAACAAATCTCTGTGTCTAATCCTTATCCTGCTTCTTTTTATATATTTTCTTCCACCGCTAACTCCTCCCATATTCTCTTCATTGGATCATTATTTTTTTGGAAGTTTCCACCCCTTCCTGCTGAAGGCGTGTATCATCATCTCATTATCATCACCCTTGTCGGGACTACATTTGATCTTTCCCGCTGTCATCTTGCTTATGGCTTATTATTTCGGCTGTCATATATATTCTCCCGTCTTTCATGCTTCTCTATTCACCTTCCTCTTTCTTAAAGACTTAGTTTTCTTTTTAAACGTTTCCCCATCTGTAATCTCTTTTCCGTGCCATAATTGCTCCGTCCAACCTGGACCATCTGGACGTCACCTTGCGGCGTTTCTTTTCATACCATAATTGCCTTTTTACTTCTTCAGAATCTAGCTAAATCCACCGCCTATTCATTTCCTGTATTCATCAATATTCTATTTTAACCTCTTTTATGGTCTATTCTTTCTCCCCTGTTCGTTTCATCTTCCGACATCTTTCAAAGGTTTATTCATTATCCTTTTACTCTATACAATGTCACTCTTTAACTGTGACACAAATTATCGAGCTGATCTTGTGGAAGATTTTTCCACTCAGCAAGCAATGCTCTCCCAAGTTCCGGTACACATGTAGGAGGTGGTTGACGGGCTGCAACTCGTCGGCCAAGCATATCTCACACATGCTCTTTCAGATTCAATTCAGGTTAGAATGCTGGACATTCCATACGGGTGATATCCTCACATTGAAGGCATTCGTTTACGATGTGTTCTCGGTGAGGACGGGCGTTGTCATCCATAAACACAAATTCTGAGCCCATGGCACCCCTAAACAAACGTACATGTTGTTCCAGAATCATGTCCCGATAAATGTGGCCGTTCATTGTTCCGATTTGAACATGGAGATGTGTTCTAGAGCCCTGTATAATTCCACACCAAACGAACAATCCTGCACCACCGCAACGGTGTCGTTCAATGATGTTGTCTTGGTGGTAACGAGTACCTAGCGTTCTCAATATGAAAGTCCGAAATGAATCAGACTGCAAGCTAAACCTGGACTCGTCGAAAAACATCACACAAGCCCACTGTGACGATGGCCACATTGCATGTTCTCTACTCCAGGCTAATCGCTGCCGACAGTGAGTTGCCGTGAGCGGAATACATCTGACAGGCCTGCGAGCATATAGTCCAATATTTCCCAAACGTCTGTACGCGGTTTGCCTTGAAACTATGGTACCCGTGGCTGCAGATAGCTGACGAGACAGGCTGGATGCTGCGCTCCGTCTGCTTCTTTTAGCAGTTACTGCCAAATACCGGTCTTCATTCGGCGTTGTAACTCGGGGGCGACCTGTACTGTAACGTCTACAGACATTTCCATCCACTTGGAATCGTTGCCAAAGCTTTGAGATGGCACTTTGGGCAATTCCAAGTTCCTCGGATACTTCCATCTGAGTACGCCCGCATTCCAGGCGCCCGATAATTCTACCACGTAAGAAATCATCCACATACGTCCTCTGCGTCTTAACTATTCTGTCATGGCACTGAGTGGCTTACAGAACGCTTGTGAACAATTTTACTTCTTTGCCACCATTCCTTATATACCCTTCTCTTACACTCTGGTCATTGTGACGTACTATCGGCGTCATCTGGTGGCTTCCTGTAATTTGCATATTATTCTTGAAGATATATGAAATAATTCTTGAAAATGTATGTGGTGAAAATTTTACTTTAGAGTTCGATTTCCATGTGATTCTTAATTATCCTTAATTTATGGACATGAGTGTATTTACTATCTAGCCGTCATGTTTTGATGGGTACCAACTACACTGCTGGCCACTGTAAATGCAACACCCTGAAGGAAACATGCAAATAACATGAAATTTACAACACGCGTTAGCGGAGGTGAGATATGCAAATGATTAGAATTTCAGCGCAGACGAACATCACGCGCGCCTGTGGCGCCACTTCAAAGCGCTATTTAAGGCTTGGAGATTTCAACGATTTCAAGTTCGGCAATTGTGTTTTTCTTGTGGTTTTTTAAAAAAAACGATCAATTATGCCTCGTCGAAAAAAGCGATCATCTTTTGATCAAGTATCCGAGTTCGACAGAGGAAGGATAGTGGCCTACCTAGAATGTGGATTATCTTTCAGGGAAATCGGTAGTCGTGTTGGACGAAACCAAACAACTGTAATGCGGATATGTGATCATTGGATGCAGGAGGGTACGACGGACCGGCGTGTTCGATCGCATCCACCTCAGCGCACCACTTCACGTGATGACAGGCAAATTGTGCGCATGGCAGTGACGGATCACTCAGTCACATCACGATCCACAGCACAGCACATGCAGTCTGTAACGCATCATCCAGTGTCTGCGCGTACCATTCGACGCCGTTTACAGCAGAGTGGCCTGTCCGCAAGACGTCCATTGCTTTGTCTACCCTTGACGCAGAACCACAGACGTCTCCGCCGCCAATGGTGCGATGACAGAAGGATGTGGACGGCAGAATGGAATGAAATTGTCTTTACTGATGAGTCACGCTTCTGACTGCAACACCACGATGGCCGCATTCGAGTCTGAAGACACCATGAAGAGAGGATGCTGAACAGCTGCGTTATGCACCGCCACACTGGTCCTGCACCGGGTATTATGGTAAGGGGCGGTATTGGATATCACTCTCGCACACCTCTAGTACGCATTGCCGGTACTTTAAACAGCCAGCGCTACATCTCCGAGGTGTTGGAGCCAGTTGTCCTTCCTTACTTTAAGGGCTTGCCCACAGCCATATTTCAACAGGATAATGCGCGACCACACGTGGCACGCATTGTCCAACGGTTCTTCGTCAATCGCCAGATTGAATTGCTTCCCTGGCCGCCTCGCTCTCCGGATCTTTCGCCGATAGAAAACATGTGGTCAATGGTTGCTCTACGATTGACCCAGATTCCATCCCCAGCTGCCACAGCAGATCAACTTTGGCAACGTGTAAAAGCTGCTTGGTCTGCTGTACCCCAAGAACTCATCCAAAGTCTCTTTGAATCAATGCCGAGGCGTGTGGTAGCGGTGATCTCCAACAACGGTGGCTACTCTGGCTACTGATTTTGGCAGGAACCACACTTCACAGAAGTCTATAAATTTAATCATTTGATACTTGGTCAACATGTTATCTACAAAATAAATTTTGTTGTGATATCTCTTGTCTTTCTTGGTGTTGCAATTTGGGTGGCCAGCAGTGTAGTATGAATATAAGACAGATAACTATATCACTCAAATGTCTAGATGACGTCACATTCAGTTTATCAAAAGACATGCCGACACATCAAAAAAAGTATATACTTATATTGACACGATGTATATAAGCAACATCGGGATTACCCAAAATGAATGAGAGAAAGAAAATATTATTGATCAGCAAAAAGAATAAATTAAATAAACGCTGACAAGAGTGCTTGGAAAGCATTATTTTCCCTCAAACATTTTCTTCATGAATTCTGAAACTATGCAACTTAACCGGTAGAGCAATACCGATTTCATTCAAAATGCGAACATTTTCGACCCATAAACAAATATACCAACATTTATAAATTGTGTTCCAAAAATAGTAATTACCACTGGAAGCTAACTAAACAATAACTTTTATTTCATTACACAGTATGCAACATAGATCTTCAAATGAACTTATTCAGCATATAAAACTGTATATTAACTGTTCTAACACAATCTCGCACCTAAACATCGGATGAAGCTTCTTGTAATTTACCATGCAACATTTAAAAAAAAATTTTCTCTCTAATGGTTAAAGGAAATATTAAACAGGAGTTTCTAAAACGTCTACAGATAAAAATACTAGGATTTCATTTTTATCAATAAAAAAATAATCTCTTAATCAATCAATGATATGAGAATTTATCACTGAGAAAAGGGTAGGTTATCAATAAAAGAAAAAATCATTGTTTTTGAAATAAAAAAAATTAAACCTTCAACTATTTTAATCTCACTCATGACTTTTGAAAGTGGTGATATAGCAATTTCACGATTTTCAATTTACGTTGTTAGTATTAAAACATATTTTTTTTAACTGTACACTTTGTAAAAAATTAGACAAGGAAATTATGTATAAAATAATTTCTGTTATCGCTTGTTTACGACATACTCGTCAAAATACTTAATATAATGCAACTGACAAGACTGATAGTGCCTGTTATTTTATGGCCCAGACTTTTTCCTAGTCCGAGAGCTACTACTTCATTGGGACTTAAGAAGTTTTTTTCACAAATTTAAAGAACAGATCTAAGGATTCTATTTTTCTTTAGGCAGGAAGCGACTTTTTTCCGAAAATGCAATGTTTACGCATAGAGTTGCTATATAAATAGTTATTTCATGTAGTTATACGATTTGCTTTAAAATCATAACAATACATATAATATAAACCTTATTTTATACAAAATAAGAATAACGGTAAATCAAAACCCTTCAACTATTAGTGATATAAAATTTAATAATACACTCTTAGACAAAACAAAACAAAAAAAAAAGACGCACCAAGGAGTAATGCAAATGGACACAAATTGATATGCATACAGGTTTCAACGGAAAATGCAAAATTTTAAAGTTTGGCGGCCAATGAATGAACATGTGACGCTGCAGCACATATTAACTGCGCAACTGGCAGGATATTAAAGAGGATAAATTTCGATTCCAGGTCATAGATTCTTTGCGAATTTCATTCCGTGTACTCAGGTAGACAGTCACTATGCATCGCATACAGCTGGGAGAACATTAATCTCAACTATCAGCATTTGACAGAGGACGTGGTTGGGCTCAAAGAAGCCGGTTGGTCTAATCGGCGAATCGCTCGACATTTGGATAGGAACGAAGCCATTATTAGACGATGTGGGCAGGGATCGGTGAACCATGCCTGAACTGAACGTCCAGAAGGAAGCGGTCGGCGGACGGCAGAACGTGAGGACCGAGCAATCGTCAGAGCAGCCCTCACAGCCCTAGATTCATCATTATCATCGATCGTACGTGCAACGGATGCTTCAGTGACCCCAAGGACCATTCATAGGTGGCTAACAGAAAGGCGGCTGAGCTCACGGCGTCCCTTGCGCTACCATTTACCTCTGTACTACGATGAGCCCGTTTGCAGTGGTGTCGGGCACATTCGACCTGGAATGTAACTGACTGGAGTAGAATTGTCTTCAGTGATAAGTCCCGCTTCGAATGACCCACTTCAGTGATAAGTACCACCCCGATGACCAGCGAATACGTATCTGGTGACGCCCCGGACAGCGGTGGGATACCAACCTGACTGTCTTCCGCCATATGGACCGATAATCAGAAGTTATGGTCTGAGGTACCATTTCATTTCATAGCAGGACCCCTTTGGTTGTCTTCCTTGGTACCCTTACAACACAGCTGTACGTCGACGATATTATACGCCCCGTTGTGTTGCCCTTCATATCACACCATCCTGGGCTTACATTTCAACAAGATTATGTCCGCCCTCACACGGCGAGAGTGTCTTCTGCTTGTTTTCGGGCTTTACCAACGCTACTGTGGCCAGCAATTTCGCCGGATCTCTCCCCCATTGAGCACGTTTGGAGCATTATGGGCAGGTCCCTCCAACTAGATCGCAGGTCCCTCCAACTGGATTTTGACAATTTTAAGCGCCAATCAGACAGAATTTGGCACGATATCTCGCAGGATTTCATCCGCTACCTGTATCAATCAATGCCAAGCTGAATAAATCCTTGCATAAGGGCCAGAGGTGGACCAACGCGTTCTTGACTTTTTCACTTTGTGAAGCTCTTTCTCTTGAATAAATCATTCAATTTTTCTCGAATTGTAATAATTTGTTTTCCTGTACATGTACATCACGTCTACCAATTTTCGTCCCTTTCGGATAACTCCTTCTTGGTGTGTCTTTTTTTTTGTCTAAGAGTGTATCTAAATTGTGCAAACAAACCCCTATAACACTAAGAAATAACTGATATTTTTTCAAACGATTTAATGAATGATCTCGATGGTACACCTTTTAAAAATGATTGAAAAATTGGAACTCCAATCGTGTTTCATTGCTTCAAATTAAATCTTATTTTATGTACAAAAAGATTGCCATTATATAACATTTTTATTATTCGAATTTTTAATAAGCCCCTACTTTTCTGGCCGAGAAATAAATCATTCGCAAAGAATAATTTATTACAATTGGTTACTAGTATTCTAAAAGTTGATAAAACAAAGAAATCATTATCAAAACAACTATATCACTATCAAAGATCATGATTCATACCCATAGAAAATTAGAAAATGAATTCGAAAGCATGCCTGTTTTCAGTTCACTTTCCATCAGCAAAAAAGGCAGAGGTTATATTAATGTTTGAATTCAGGAGTAAAAAAAAATGATGACTTTCAAAATCTTTTTTCAGAAATTTAGGTCTTACAAGGACCTTTTAAGATATGAAATACTTTCATGGATTCTAAGCGATTTTTAAGGACCGTGGAACCCATCTACGAGTACAAGAAAGTAGCGATAGTAATAAAACAACTTTACAGCAACGAATGGCAATATCTGGAATGTGCCAACATAAATAAATCACAGACATTGAATAAAGCTAATCCCTATTAAAAAAGCTTTTTTAACAGAAACAGTAAGAGTTTTCTAGTGCAATTTGGGCACGATAAAGTTGCAGCAAAAGGATGAAATATACTTCTAACAGTGCAGTTTAAACTATTCATCATAGCTTAATGTTATAATAATGAACTAATCAATTTGCCGTAAGTAAACGTTAGTTAACACCAAATATTAGATACGGTGAATCCTAATAAAAGAATCTTACAAATGCAGTATGCTTTCATATTCAGATACTAATGGACCAAGTTCCTTTTACTCCTTTTAATGGATTTTGAGCTCGACGTAGCAGCTGGATATATGAAAACCGAATAAATTAAATTGATATAACCAGAGTTTCTTAACACTTTCTCTAGCGGTGGAATAATAAACATTTAGTCCGAAATGAAAGCAATTAATTACCTCACAAAATATGCAATATGACTTTGAGAAGTGGTCATTTACAATAGATAGGGAATAATAAAATGAAATATGTAAGTGATAATGATATGGTAAGCTCAGATTCACTTTGATACCCTTTATTAGAAAGAAGGCATTCAAAGTATTAAGTTGAATTGCAATAAACATACTTTAAAGTTACAATTTCATTTAAAATTCTTTTAAAAGGAAGAACTGCATTCTTCAGTAATTGAACTGTAATTAGAAAATTTACCTCAAGAAATTTATATCCAAATCATTCGATTACATTAAGGTGTTTTTAATTTGGAATTTGCATAAAATATTCAGCTAACTTCTTGAATTTACTTAAGCATAGAATAAAAAATATCCCAAATTTGTTATTAAAAAATTATTTTAGCAAGAATATAAACCATGATAAAATATTCTCTTAATAAATTTCCTATAAAAAATAACAAAGTAATCTTTATATATGCTACTGAATTCTCGATTTGTTTAACCGGTGTCATAAACTACAACCTTCGGGCCTTTTTTAGTAAAAAACATTTTTAATTATCTTAAGATATTCATTGCGAAATAAAACTTTGATCAAAAGAGAGATCTTGACTCTTCTACTTCAGTAATTAATCTAAATACCTCTTTTTCAAAATAATGTTTTCTTTATAACCTATTACATTGTAGCCCAAGAAAGATTGTTTATTAATCTTTATTCTTGATGCTTTCAAATCTCGTTATGTTCATGTTTGATGTGTGTACTATAGCTACATTTTTCATTTTCATATCCTAAGTTTTCAATTTGTAAAATACCTTTTTACTGTAAAAGGAACGTATCATTTTAGTATGCAATAAAACTATTCTTTTAGCGATAATTGGGAAATTTATTCAAATTCTTTTCTGTTTAAAATGACAGTCGAAGACATTGTCATGCCTGCTCTCTTGCAAGGGTAGAGCATGGAGGCTTCGTCTTATGGATGATATATGAGTAAATTAAAGTTGAAAGGTGTAGCATGGAAAATTTGTGAGATCTTGATATTTAATGTCATAATGCCATGGTGCTTAGTATGTAAAAGTTTAATGCAGTTGCTCGGTGATGATATTAAGTATAAAAACCTCATAATTGTTACTATCTAATCAATTCATTTTACAACGGAAAAGGCATTTAGTGATTAAAACAATCTGTCCTATGCTACAAAGAATAAAGATATTACATTTAACATCTGCGTATAGTGCCAGAACTATTACACAAACTATACGTTGAATTGCTAAACAGTAAGTGATAAATGTATGCCGATACCTTTTATTGGTTATCAATTGTGTCTAAGATTGTGCCCCACTTTCAACTCACAGCATCTGGTTATACAAACATTCAGGATTCGTTAAAACCGATATTTGACTATGTCTGGGCAGAATTTGTGATTATAAAGTATTAAACTTTGAAGCAAAATACCATATGGCATTCATAATGAATATTCAAGAAAAACATCTGTATTATTCTCGAATACTGTAGCTGTATTACTCATATATATAAAAGGAAGCCATAAATAAAATGGCACTTTGGGGTTGTTATGTAGATTGAAAGAGATCTCGGAATGTCACTTTTATAAAACGTTATGGATTGCTAAAAAACAGTTTATAATAGACTTTGGGTGTCAGTGATTTCAAAGGGTTAAAATAAAAAAAGGTTTTATTTTCAATTTATGAGATACTTTCACTGAGAAAATTATTTTATTCTAGTTGCCCTTTTTGCCCGTAAAACACCGGCGTCTAAACACACTCAAGCAGATCAGACAAGTAGATTTTCCAGCTTACTAACCCATCAAAATGAACCTGTGACTTTTTAGCAAAGCGAAGTCATATGACATCAACTGTGATGTATTCTTTTGAAAGAGAATAACTAATACTGACCTAGAGGTTTTCTGACCCTCTGCCCAAACGCATGCATTCACAAGGTCTGTAACAAAAGATAGCAGCAGAGCTCAAGAAACTAGATATTCTCATATTTAAATTTTTTCTTCTCCAACAAACTGGAAATTCCTGATCTATATACAATGAATGAATGTAGAGCTGTACAGAAGGATTCATATTTAGTTTTATAATAACATTCAGCAAAACGAACAATTAGCAATGTTTTTAATACACCGAAATGCAGAAACTGGCAGTTTCATGTTTCCTCTTAAATTCACTTCAGATAGTGTATCTATTACCACTTCGATTAAATATATCTTAATTTCTTTCTCCACTCAATACAAAAATATGCAACGTATAACTTTTCTTTTACCCGTTTATCTTTTTATATTGTATGAAGTAACCTTAGAGCGAACCCCATTCCTTCTAAAAATCACTCGAAATCATTATGTTTTTCTATCTCTGATGTGGGCTTGCGAGATGATACCACATTTTTTTATTATTACGTTAAAAGCAAATATCTATAAATTCACGTTAACCTCTTATTAAAAACGAGTTTAAAAAAAAAAGCGAACTCTCAAATGACAAAAATATGTATAAGACTTTTAATTATAATGCATGTTTGTTTAAAGTTTAATGATGACTAAAAGTGTCCGTTATGGCAAAGAAAGAAGCAAAAATCCTCTTCAAATATTTAAATACTATATATTTTAGTTAGGCTTCTTTATTTCCATAACATTACATATTATTATACTTTCACAGCATAATTAAGCATATTCCATGATATTGACTTTAAAATTACGTTTTTTAAAATTATTTTCCCCTATTCAGTTCAACTCCTGATAAGAATTAGTATTGAGCTTTCTACTACTCATAGGATTGAAGAATCTTCCTTCGCAATATACTGGCTAGAATAGTATATTAAAGTAAATTGATCCATGACATAGAGGTATCTAAGGATAATGAAATTATTTGGGTAATAAAAGTTTTACGTTTTGCATATAATACTTTCCTCTCTATGCATGTCCGTGGCCCTTTGTTTAGTTTCAAAAATCATAGTTTTAAAATAAATTGTCCAAATTCCCACATTTTATGCATATAAAAAATATAGACGGATTAAAAAGTTAAATCTCCTTTTATTTTCCCATATTGGATTTGACCAAGGCATTTTATCTAAAACTATTTTCGTTTTCTGTCCCTCCAGGAAAGTGTTTGGAAATGGACGAGATAAAACTTAACAGGACACCAAAACCAATTTTTTATGAGAAGAAAGAAATTCCGTTACTGCTAATCCCAATTATTTTGTAAAAGAGTAAATATGTATGACTGTAGACAGGAGTCTCAAACTCAAATGCTAACTTGGGCCAAACAAACAAGATTTAAGTATAGGTGGGCCGCAAAAAAAACAATATTAATAGAAATGTTGGTTTATTACAGTATATTACCTAATTACAGTATATTCAACATAAATATACGCATTTTGTTTAATAGCAAAAAAAAAGTATAATTAAAAAAACATTTTTCGAATTCTTCCTATCTTATTATAATTCTGCGTCGGTTATTTTATTATATATTATTCTGTGCCTATATATTAGCCGGGCCGCAAAAATGTTCGTCGCGGGCCGCGAGTTTGACACCCCTGCTGTAGTGAATGAAAATGTCACTGTTGGCTGAAAGAGAGTGTGGCATCAGTTACCGCACAAATTTCAACACCTCCCAAAGGGAATGTCAAGACTATGGTATTTTCTTCTTCAATTTATAAATGTCCTTATTTCTTTGCAGATTGAATTCTGAGGCCCGAAATATTCACCCTGAACATGTATATTTTTATATGTGCAGTGTTTACGGTCATTAGATGTAAATACGCATTTAAGGCGACAATGGAGCATGGAAAAGTTTTTTTTTTATTTATTAACCAATTGCTATGAAATTTTGTATACTTATACAGTGTTGTTTAGAGATTCAAATTCTAAATTAAGAAAAAAATCAGAATGTAATTAATTAAGATATTAATTAAAAACAGATTGTAAATTACTCCATTTAAAAATGCTCCATGCGCATTAATTTTTGTCTCAGATAACTAATTTTCTCTCTTAAGCTAGCTTTATATAGTTATAATAAAAGTTAGTAGCAATATTTGATTTACAGTCATATTTATAAAAACTAGAAAAGAAATCGATAAAAATACGTCATTTTATGCAAAATTTTATCAAAAAATTTTTTTATTGTAAAAATTTTAAGTTGTTTTAAAATTGTATATTGAATTGATTACTAAGTTTTATTCTAACATATATAAATAATTATTTTATGAAATTTTATAAAAATTCAAGAAAAATTATGACGCATGGAACATTTTGAACTTACCGAAACGATATGAAAACTTGTTTTGAGAAAATGGCATTTAAAGTTTTAATTTGACTAACATTTCCATTGTTTACATTTGAAAAAAATACTTATAACTCGGTGAATAATAATCGGATCAACATACTTTTTTTTATTTAAAGCTGATGAGTTGCAGCATCATTTTCTGAAAGAATAAAAGTCGCTTTGGGGACATATTTTTGTCAATATGAAGGTCCATTGTTACCTTAAATTTTAAGAGCATTTCGTGGATCTAAACTGTTTAAAGATTTTCTCTGTGGTCGAAAAGCTGTTTACTTTCACAGGGGCAGAAGACTGCTAAAATATGTTGGAGCAACTTTTATTTGCAGCGCTGGACAAAAGGCATGAGTTTTATCTTCAAGTAGTTTAATCTAAGTTAAATCTTTAAGTTCAATTAACACGGAACTGGATACGTCTACTTATGGGGGAAAGTAGGCTAGAATTGCTTTGACAGAGTGGTTCAAATATTCCAAAACTTTTAAGCCAATTTAAAAGTAAATTAATTAAATATTTGAAAAGCATTACTTCGACTGTCCAAATGTTCTATTGAGTTGTCCGTGATCAATAATTTACTACTCAAGGTCCAGTCACCTAATATTTTATTTGCAGGCGAACAGCTTTTAGATTTTTAACCTAATGAATCTGTCTTGCGTTTCAGAGAAAAGTATGTCACTTCCGTCTCTAGCATTTAATATGCGTATTCAATCATTTATACATAATTTTTCTCGGAATATCAAGTTCCCAGTAAAGAATTTTTAAGAAGTAATTCAAGATTATTCAATAAGTTTTCTAAGAAGGTATTCCATTTATTTCTAACTAGCCGGGCTTCACCCGACTATGGTCGAGAACCACAAAAGAAAAAAAGGCCCTTTTCAGGGCCATACAAATGTATTAAATTCTCGTCAAGAAATTCCCGTCAATTTTCATTCCCGTCGCTGCCGACAGATGGCTGCACTATACTGGAGATGGGTGATTTGATTCTTTCGTCTCAGCGGTGGAGTGCTTTTAGAATTAAAATATCTGTAAAACTATTAAAGTAACAGAATAACTGTAAGCAGAAAAAATTATCAGTTTTCAAGGCTCTTTCCAAATATGTAACATTTATGTACATTCATGAGAAAAAAAATACACCGATTTTAGTACAAAATGTCGGCCATGTTGTGACGGTCACGTGGCCGACAGACTCCACCGACATTCTCCTGTGTTGCTTTATTTAAATAGATAGATA
>OU015495.1:161713393-161895893 GCA_907164885.2 Dolomedes plantarius | reverse complement strand
TACTACTGAAATACAATTATATTGTTATTCAATTTAAAAAATCATAATATTTCATATTTTAAGGACCGTTCGGTGGTCAATGCACTGAGAAGGTTTCTAACGGAGTTCAATTCGCGCGCCCCAAAAAGTTAGAAGCACGCTATGCCTATGCTGCAGTATGTTTTATTCTAAGGAATATATACGGTTTTCTTTAGAGCTTTGTGTAATGGATGGACTTTATAACTTACCTATGAATTTGTAGTGTCGTTTCTGTAAAGCACTGAAATCTCGGAAAACTTTGAGCACGTTCAGAGAATCTCCCGTAGTTGCCCGACTTAAATGGCGACAATCCAAGGCGTTCAATATTTTCCCGGGTAAACTGCAGAATTACCCAAAATGTCGAAAACTGCAGTATCGAAAGTAATATCCGAACTCTCCGGTATATTTTCTAGGATAGGGGGTAAACAAGCTAATCTCCCAAAGGCGGAACGCAGTATCACGAGTAAATACTGTTCGCTTTCTCTCACTATTTTCATTTATGACTCCTACGGAGAAATAAGGCTTTTACGTTTTGTTTAAAAGATAGCACGGGGAAATAAGGATTTTACGTTTTGTTTAAAAAAATAGTACGGGGAAATAAGGCTTTTACGTTTTGTATAAAAAATAATACGGCGAAATAAGGATTTTACGTTTTGTTTAAAAAATAGTTTGGGAAAATGAGGCTTTGGCGTTTTGTCTAAAAAAATAGTACGGGTAAATAAGGATTTGGCGTGTTGTTTAAAAAATAGTACGGGACAATAAGGATTTTACGTTTTGTATAAAAAATAATACGGCGAAATAAGGATTTTACGTTTTGTTTAAAAAATATTACAGGATAATGAGGCTTTGGCGTTTTGTCTAAAACAATAGTACGGGGAAATAAGGATTTGGCGTGTTGTTTATAAAATAGTACGGGGAAATAAGGATTTTACGTTTTGTATAAAAAATAATACGACGAAATAAGGATTTTACGTTTTGTTTAAAAAATAGTACAGGAAAATGAGGCTTTGGCGTTTTGTCTAAAAAAAATAGTATGGGGAAATAAGTATTTGGCGTGTTGTTTAAAAAATAGTACGGGACAATAAGGATTTTACGTCTTGCATAAAAAATAATACGGTGTTATACGGATTTTAGGTTTTTTAAATAATACGGGAAAAAAGGATTTTGCGTTTTGTTTTACCTGTCGGGGTGAAAACAAATGAACGATTCGAGGGAATGTTTAAAATTGAGGTCTATGATTGACTCTGCAGAGAGGAAACCAAAACTGGCAAATCGTAAAACGAAATTCAATCTAGGTAAAGCAGTTATTAAAAATTTATAATAAATCTAAATTTGCATTTTATATCATTTCAAACAAATCGTATCTTAGTGAATCATGATGAAAGAAAATGTTTTTCGGAATTTCAGGCCATTCAATGCTCTAACAGAAGAAGCTATGTGTTCCGCAATTTCGATTCTATCGTAATCGTAGTTGCATATTAAGTGGACTCACTACTCTTGAATCTTTAAAACATTCGATTTTATTAGAAAAATATTTGTTAAAGCATGATCATTCCTGAACAAAATAAAGCAAACCGCATGAAAATATTCCGCTTAGTTCCGGAGATATTGATATTCTAAATATTTAATTACTGATCAAGTTTATGGTAAGAAAAAATTTTAAACTCATTTTCTCAAAATATAATTTTGCATCATTCCGCAACTGATATCTCAAAAACTATGAAACATGATTCCATAAAATTTTTATCACTGCATAATCATGTTATTTTATTGAGTCTGAACTAAATTATTGCAATCACTGCATATTTTGTTATTTTTTCAGGGGTAAATTAATGCAAAAATTTAAGGAAATTTTAAGTATATTTTAACAGTTTTAAAAAAATTGAAAAAAAATTTAATGTTGAATGTTTTAGTTCAATTGTATTATGAATTATTTATCTTAAATATAAAACAGGAATTTTACATTTAAGTGTAAAATTAATTTCATAGTTCTGCGAGGAAGCCAGTATACAATAAAAATACTTAAAAAACAAGGTATATCTAAAAGAGATAAAAAAAATTATTTAAAATTATTTTGAGAGTTGAAAATTTTTTTATTAAAATAAATATATCAATTTATCATATACATAAAATTTGGAAAAATTGGGCGTAAATTTAAATAGTTACAAAGAGTCAAAAAGTATTAGAATATGCCTTATTTACTCGATGTAAGAGTCGTGAGTCCCCTTAAAGGCTAATCGCAATTCTATTTTTTGTTTATGTTTTCTAAGCCCAGTAGAAAGCTATCCATCTCTTTCTAAATTGATTCATTTACCGGCAGATTGTCGCACGAACTTTTCTAAACTATTCGATTACGATATTTTCCAATTTATCATCGTACAGTAAAGTTTTCCCCTATTTTTGATAGCGATACCGGAAATTCAGGAATTATGGGACTTTTTTTTGTTTAATTTACTACAACAACAGTCTTAATTTATTTAACATTGGGGCCTTTCTTTCCCTAAATTTTGTGGTTAGACCGTTGTAATTATAAGCATGGACCGACCCGACACCTGTTATCAAGGAGATTCCCTCCCCTCTGTTTTTCTAGAAAAAAATTGTATTACAATTTTCAGTGGTGGAAATGAGAGAACCCATTAAAAACACATTTATGTTAATAAAGGGAAGAAACAGATCTTAAATTCATGAAATGTTGGGTAACATTTGTTTGTGAACTCAAAATAAAAACGTTACCTGGGGGAAAATCGTGCTGCTGGAGAAACGTGTCCCACGGGAAAAAATTAAATTGTGTGTAAACATTTTTTATCGAGAGCGAAGAAAAAAAACGCATGAAGCGTGAAATAGAAAATTCGAGAGAGGCAAAATGAGGGTTACATTATAAATAAATAAACTTAAAAATGAAGTATAGACAGCATTGAACATTATTCGCATGTGGCATAAAGTGTGGCACGGAGTGTTCCCATCCGTTGAAGAGATAAGGAGACATTTTTGTTCTTTATACAGCTTGAGTTCCGATTTCTACTTCGGTGTTTACTTGGATAATTGATTGGGTGTACTTCAAAGAAAGCGAAAAGTAAGATAATCATTTAGAATTTTTAATCGGCTTTATTTGAAAGAGTACTCATCAATACGATTACCTTAGGGCATAAATAATCTCTGATTCGTTGGAATTACGTGGAACTAACGTAGCAAGCGCATGCATTATTCATATTGTCCATTGTATATCACATGAGAATCTGTACTTTTTTAGTTAGAGTGTTTTCCACAATTTGTCAGAGTTTTCTAGATTTAAACTGAAAAAAGGAAATGGAACCGATTAATCATTTTCAGTACTTTGGATTCCGTACTTTATTTTTTTCTATCATCCCTTCTGGAAATATCCGGTTTGGGGCGTACTAGGGTATGAAGTCGTATGTGCAGCGGTTGAAACCTCCAGAAACCAAATCAATAATGCCTTTTTATTGAATAATTAAAAATAATTTAATTATGTAATGTATCTAATAAAAAAGAAAGTATTTTTTTTAATTTAATTTCCAAAATAGATAAAATAGGCGAATTTGTCTGCATATCATTAACCTGCATTTTCTATGTTACATTTAGTGAATTATCTTCTACAAATGCCCGCTAAGGATATTTCTCAATAATTAAATCCATTATAAATATGTTTCGCTGTCATATGGAACAACATTTGAGTATAATATAACATGTAACTGCCACTGAAATTGATAATTGGACAATTTTAGATGAAAGAATCATCTTTCTATTCTACAAAAATTACCTTAAGTTATAACAAATATTTATGTACAGTGATATTTGGATTTTAAAAACTCAAATATATGTTACATTTAGTGAATTATCTTTTACAAATGCCCGCTAAGGATATTTCTCAATAATTAAATCCATTATAAATATGTTTCGCTGTCATATGGAATAACATTTGAGTATAATATAACATGTAACTGCCACTGAAATTGATAATTGGACAACTTTAGATGAAAGAATCATCTTTCTATTTTACAAAAATTACCTTAAGTTATAACAAATATTTATGTACAGTGATATTTTAATTTTAAAAACTCAAATATATTCTAAATATGTTTCGCTGTCGCATGAAGTAACGATGATTAAAGTTGATACAGGTTTTATATCATGGAAATTAAAATTGATTGATAAGTAATTTTGTTGTATAATTATTTAGTCATACAATAATAATCCCTTAAATTCTTCATATTTGATATGTCCTTTATGCCTTCCCATGCGTTCTTGTTCTAAGTTAAAAGAATAAATATACCATAATAAAAGACCTACCATTTTGTCTTAAAAAATTACCTATGAAGAGTTTAAGTGATTGAGCCATGATAAGATTGAAAAATTTGATAAATGTAATTTTTATAACTTTATAAGAAAGGCAATATTTTTCATAGAAGGTAGTGATCTATCAAACTTTAAAAATAGCATCGATAATAGGAAAGATAAATTTTTAAAAGTTCCCCATAAATTATCTATAGAAACTGTATTGGGAAAAATTGCTTTTAATTACTTACACTGCTGGCCACTGTAAATGAAACACCCTGAAGGAAACATGCAAATAACATGAAATTTACAACATGCATTAGCGGAGGTGAGATATGCAAATGATTAGAATTTCAGCGCAGACGCACATCACGCGCGCCTGTGGCGCCACTTCAAAGCGCTATTTAAGGCTTGGAGATTTCGACGATTTCAAGTTCGGCAATTGTGTTTTTCTTGTGGTTTTTTAAAAAAACGATCAATTATGCCTCGTCGAAAATAGCGATCATCTTTTGATCAAGTATCCGAGTTCGACAGAGGAAGGATAGTGGCCTACCGAGATTGTGGATTATCTTTCAGGGAAATCGGTAGTCGTGTTGGACGAAAGCAAACAACTGTAATGCGGACATGTGATCGTTGGATGCAGGAGGGTACGACGGACCGGCGTGTTCGATCGCATCCACCTCAGCGCACCACTTCACGTGATGACAGGCAAATTGTGCGCATGGCAGTGACGGATCGCTCAGTCACATCACGAACCATAGCACAGCACATGCAGTCTGTAAAGCATGATCCAGTGTCTGTGCGTACCATTCGACGCCGTTTACAGCAGAGTGGTCTGTCCGCAAGACGTCCATTGCTTTGTCTACCCTTGACGCAGAACCACAGACGTCTCCGCCGCCAATGGTGCGATGACAAAAGGATGTGGACAGCAGAATGGAATGAAATTGTCTTTACTGACGAGTAACGCTTCTGTCTGCAACACCACGATGGTCGCATTCGAGTCTGGAGACACCGTGAAGAGAGGATACTGAACAGCTGCGTTATGCACCGCCACACTGGTCCTGCACTGGGTATTATGGTATGGGGCGGTATTGGATATGACTCTCGCACACCTCTAGTACGCATTGCCGGTACTTTAAACAGCCAGCGCTACATCTCCGAGGTGTTGGAGCCAGTTGTTCTTCCTTACCTTCAGGGCTTGCCCACAGCCGTATTTCAACAGGATAATGCGCGATCACACGTGGCACGCATTGTCCAACGGTTCTTCGTCAATCGCCAGATTGAATTGCTTCCCTGGCCGCCTCGGTCTCCGGATCTTTCGCCGATAGAAAACATGTGGTCCATGGTTGCTCTACGATTGACCCAGATTCCATCCCCAGCTGCCACAGCAGATCAACTTTGGCAACGTGTGGAAGCTGCTTGGTCTGCTGTACCCCGAGAACTCATCCAAAGTCTCTTTGAATCAATGCCGAGGCGTGTGGCAGCGGTGATCTCCAACAATGGCGGCTACTCTGGCTACTGATTTTGGCAGGAACCACACTTCACAGAAGTCTATAAATTTAATCATTTGATACTTGGTCAACATGTTATCTACAAAATAAATCTTGTTGTGATATCTCTTGTCTTTCTTGGTGTTGCAATTTTGGTGGCCAGCAGTGTATTAATTATAAATTAAAATCTTTAAAATTTTTTTCTTCTGCAGTTGTCAATTAATTACAAATTGAGGAATGATCAATATTTTCTGTTTACAGGAATAACGATCTTTTCGGTTTCATTTAATGACCAGTTAAATAAAATATGCAACCATTAAAAGTATAAAAATTACGTAATAGGATCCACAGTAATGCAAAGCAGATTACCACCTTGCAAATCGCTTTTTAGAGGAGTGATTAATAATTTCTTTTGAACTGAATATTTCAGATTCAAATTACATTCTGAGAATTTTTGTATGCAATATTCCACCATCTTCAAAACTGCTGTTGTGGCAGATTTCACTGTAACACACCAATCCCCAATCGTTTTATAGATTTTAAAAAACAACCACAAATTGTAAAAATTGAGAATATTTGTGGAAAATAGGTGATTAACTGTGATGTTAAATTTTTTAAAATTAGGAACTAATTAAAAAAGGCATTTCAGTTACTGGATAGATAGAAATACCACAGTACTCTCATCAGAAGGAAAAAACTGTACACCGAAACAACTGTTCTGTTCGGTCACTGTTCTGTTAATGTCTTTGGAAACGGATGCCACGCAGTAACTTTATTCACCATTGGCAATATTTTGAATACATTTTCCTTCGATGCAAAATATTTAAATTTGTATTTTTTCTTTAAGATAGCACACTTTATTGCTGTATAAACTTTTAGCAATCTAAATATTAGAGTTTATAGAACTGAATGTCTACTCCAATATCGCTGTAAATACCTGAAATGAAACACAGCAATGAATTAGGATGACTTTGAAAGTGATCATTTCAAAATACCCTTAATTTCACTTTTCGAGCTGATATATTTGAATTCTAAATCTGAAAAATAACGCGAGAACTGGTTACACAAAGTGAAGTAATTTATTAAGGTATTTTGTATAAATAGCAGTATATTAAGCTCTGTATAAATTTCACACGGAAATTCAGCTTCCTTTTAAAAAGAAAAGATAAAACCTTTGTGCTCGAGGAATAAACAGGAAATCCAACGTAAATAAAGCACAAATAGCAGTAAGATGCAATTATTTTGCTTACGGCCGTTTCGAAGCTACAAAGAAGCTTCTTCATCAGTGCAAAGAACTCAGTGACAGCTCAAAAAAGCCGAAAACTAAGCCACGTTTAGTTTTCGGCTTTTTTGAGCTGTCACTAAGTTCTTTGCACTGATGAAGAAGCTTCTTTGTAGCTTCGAAACGGCCGTAAGCAAAATAATTGCGTTTTACTGCTATTTGTGCTTTATTTACGTTGGATTTCCTGTTTATTCATCTTCCTTCTTGAGGAGAAGCGTGGATGAAATTCTACACCGTAAGCAAGGCAGGCAAATCGGCATTAATTAAGCTATTTTAACTTCCATCGTATACTGTGTGGGCGTTCTTTCATTCTGCTCATTTAACATAATATCCTAGGAATGTTCTCTTCCCCTCTAAAACCTAAAGCTCATTTCATGGTTGTTTATGACAGGGATGATAGCCGTCCGAGTTTCCACGTTGAGTTATTTCTGTGTTTTGTTATCTCTCTTGAAAAGGCATTTACGAAGGCAGAATTTTATTCGAATTATGTTCTTAAAATACTTAATACATACTAGAAACCCAAATTAAAGAGCTGATTTTATTTATTAACTAATGTAATATTAAATATTTATTTTCATTTTAAATCATTTATTTCTTTAGTGTTTGTAAAGTATCCAATTTTTAGAGCTTGTTAAAAATACATTGTACCTGTTATTTTACTTATGTTATTGGTTTAATCAATGTAGTTTATTCAACTGATATTTGCGAATCTGGAAGTTGTGCAGTTGTCGCCATCAGATAAAAATGTTTTGTGCCAGCAAACATTGCTGCCACAACATGACCTTTTGTTTTGAGCCTGCTATTCCCAACGATTAAAAATGCCATCGAAATGTCATTATGATTCCAAAAGGCCTCATGATAATCTAAGAAAAATAAGCGGAATCAGCATTAAACTACAAATCAAAGGTAGAGAAGGGCAATCCTCTGATAGAGCAGAAAAACAAGCAATAAAAATAAAAGAGTGAATATCTGAACAAATAGAAAAGTTAACTGAATGAATTTTTATTAATGCAAAAGAACTATCTTTTATAGTTTAAATGTTTTGTTGCAAAGTTTGTAGGTAAACAAAAATAATGTAGGGTAACCTGAAATGTTGTTCTGAACAATGCAGCTAGGATGTAAATTTAAAATTTAGGAGTATTTTTAATTCGTTTCTTCAGACAAAGCATTTTTTTATCATTTCAAGAAATAATTTTAATATTAAATTTTGAAATTATCAAAAATTGTACTTTAACTCCTCTCACGAAGAATCAGTATTTGTTCATTAATTTTTTTCTAAAGGAATAGAACGCAATTTGAATCTTTGTCTGAAACTGAAAATGCTTGGAAGAAAATTATATAATTTGGAACACTCTTTCCATTATCTTAGAGTGAAGTATAATTTCATTTTAACATTCAAAGCACTTTTAAAATGGTTAATATTCGTTTGAGGTTCCAGTTAACGAGAGATAATAAGGTTCATGACACTAGTTTCCTTTAAGAAGTCTGTTTAAAAAGATATATTTTTGAATAGTATTCCTAAGGAGTGAATAAATCACAGGGTATATCTTAGGTAACTTTTGAAATAAGACTGATATTTTTGAAGATGAGTTCCTTGATGATACAGATTTAAATTACATCCTAATTCCCCATTCCCTTTGTTGTGCCCATTGTCCATGTTCCATTCCGACACTATCCAAGTAATGAGGCAACATCGTAACATCCCAATCGAAATGTCTGACAATGTATGTTTGAAGGACTCTATCAAAAGAGTTGTTTCTGAAAAGGTAAAAGGACCAGTGACTACACCTCAGAGATTCCAGTCCACTAAATTCTAATCATTCCTTCTCCAGACATCTCATCATTTCTTATTACACGTATTACGCTATCAATGATCCCTTTATACTTGAAATACAACTCACGTAATGTTGTATAAGCAGTGTTGAATCACAAACCTGATATATGATGAGCAATAATGGTTCTCTGATTCAGAGTACCATTCAGTGAATGTGACCGCAGATTTTCCCTGTCCAGACCGAACACAGGTAAAGGATTATAAATGATACTTCATCAAAAAGACACAAATAATATATTCATTGACAATTTATTAAAAATTTGAAGATATACAACAGCGTGACATATAGCATAATAATCAATGGAAAATTGTTAACGAGAAACCATTCCGCATAAACTATACATTATTATTTGCATTTCAAAACGATCACAATAAGGCCATGGCGCATAAAAGGTAAACACATAAAAAAATCATTTAGGATGTAGAAAAAGGTTTAATCGATACATATTTAATACATGAAATGAAATACACGAATATTACTGCCCTTCTTGAAACATTTTTATAATTGGAAAATTAAAGATTTTATTTTAATTATAGCATATTTTAAGATCCATTAATTTTTTATTTAAACTATAGCTTTTCATAAAAGATTTTGTATGCATATAATACCTTTAACCTGCATAGTCAAGGTATTAAGTTTAAATCTCATTGTGACATAACAAGAAATATATATTAAATATAAAAAATTATGACTTAAAATATAATACTCAAAGATATCGGTGGTGAAATTAAAGAAATTTTCAGTAGGAAATGGTTTTAGAAAATATGTTAATTATGAGATATTCATCATATAAAACCTTTTATCTATGACACCTCTACATTGTTCCTCCTCATTTACAGGTTCCACTGAATTTGTCCATTTATCACGTCATTTTCACAATATTCTTCATTTTATGCTCTAAGGATATTATACAGAACACAAAAAACATAACCATAGAGGAATTCGAACTGTTTTATTTATCCTTAACTATTAGAATAGTTATTTTTTTTTACCAGTTGACCTGGTTTTAGATGGCTTTATATTATAAAATCTTTGACAGCTGTTTAGGGTGACATATGGATAAGTATAAACACATAGCAGATAAACTAATAAACATGCTATAGTCCCACAAACACACACATTTCATCACACAGCAGTCAGTAGTCTGTGAACTGTAATCTAAAATAATGATAATGGCAAAAAAAACTATTAAACATCTTAAGTAATTAGAACCAGAATTTTATAATTTAAATTAAATGTTCCTCATAATTAGAAAAATGAAAAATGAATAAAAAGTACATTCACTAACAAAATAAATTAACATTTTCAATAAAATATAAGACTGAACATAATTTAGTCTCCTGAATTTCAAATGACTCTGAACATAAAAATATACATCCTTTAATGACAAACGTAACTCTGCCGCATCTTATAGTAGTGACAACTAACAAAACTTATTTAACAGCAACCCGTAACAGAGTAGAATTTAAGCCATTCCTATTAACATACATGTCAGGGTACTTATAGGTTGTTGAAATGTGAATATGTGTCTCATCAATGAGCTCAAATACTCCTGGGAAAGAAGTCACTCTGGAGTCCCACTCAGAAGCTCGCATTTCATCTACAATTGGCCACTTGATATCTGGTGAAAACCGAGCAGCTGCGATCAATCTCTTTCACGGCATAACCACATACATAATGTTGAAAACCTAAATCTGTCCACTACTGAACTAGATAAAACTATTTAAATAAGAGATATAAAATCACAGTCATTCAAAGTCTTAGTTTAAATTCGTATTTGATTTAAGAACCTCCAAATAGCAGAACATCCTAACTTTAATTTAAGATAAATTATTACGAGAAAAATATTTATTTCCGAATAACTAAGTAAATGTTTAATCCTCTATGAATCATTCAATGTTGAATCAAACCTAGTTTTTTTTTAAAGTCTTAAATAAAGGGAAAATGAAAAAGGAAAAGAAAGGTTTATCAACCATGAGTAATTGTATACGTCAAATTCGTGTCATATAACTGCAAAAATGTTTGAGAACACTAAATATTTTGTAAAACGTCCTTTTTTTCAATTCCAGTCGGGGAACTCTGAAGGTCTTCTGAACGTGCAATTTATTAGATAATAGACTCATTATTATTTATTTTTCAAGCTTGACGTTACTTATACTTTATGCTTAATGATAGTAGGAAATTTACAGTTTGCTTAATACGTCGCTCACGTTTCTGAATTTTACCACAACAGCCTGAAAATTTGCCGAAATGAGTCCATTCTTGTAGAATATGTGTTAAAGTGCCAACTACTCTGCCCTCCTTAGTTAAAGTGTTCAAGCCAGCATTCTTAACTTTTCGAGTAAAACGTGACACGGTTAGGATGCAGATTGAAATTCATTTAGGGCAATTATGTTAGATAGTTTTAAAAGCCTCCCTTCTAATAGGACATTCAAACTTAGTGAAAAGGGTAAAAAAAACTTGGAAATAAAACACTAAAAAACAAAATGAAAAATTTGCACGTAGGATATTTTAATCAGCAAACATAGTATGTCAAATTTACGTATGCTTTAAATTTCTTAGGATTATAACTGTAGTTTCATTGAGTCGAGAACATTATAGAATTATTTACTCCTTGCAACAGAAGACATTAAGTGTTTAAATTCAATAAAATACTTTATAAAAACAAGCACAAAAATACTACTAAGAGCCGCATAATTCAACGACACACATTTATTGAAGTGTCTGCTCTATATATGTATATGTACTACAGCAGAATATAAAGTTTTCTGGACATTTGAGTTTAAAAAATACCCTTTATTTCTTTTTTTAAAACCTTTTTCAACATTAAATTAATTTATGATAACAACTTTTTACATGCAACATTACGCTTATTATTTTTAAAAAAAATCAATAAGAAATAAAATGTTTACCTAAATTTTAGTTACATTGGAAGACTATTAGAATGACAGCACATAATTTTATTGGATTATAATTTTATTTCATGAGAAAAATGGAGAAAGAAAACTAATTAATCAAGCATTTACCTATGTTTATTCATATTCTAAAACAAAAGATTAATTATAAATACAATTTTAATTCTAAATAATCTAAAATCCTCATTTATGGTGCATATTAAATACCAAATCTTAAATACATATTTTTTGTTGCATGACTGTAAAAATAAATTAGTAAAGTCAACATTTAATAAATATTTCGGGAACAAAAAAAGGAGTTAAATTTTCTAAGGAGATTAAAATTTGAATAGGTAACTTTAAACCAAGCCGGTAGTAATTTTGTACTATCGTTAAACTTTTTGCTGTCGGTAGCATTTTTCCTTAAGCTGATCTCAATTTGCCTGAAAATATATTTACTTAAGATAAAAATAAAACCTTGGAAATCTTATACAAAGTACTTTTTTCTTATCATACTTCTAAATAAATTAATAAACATTTTTTGGAATATATTGTATAAAGGTTATTTAAATTTTAATGTCAAATTGAGATGATGAGAATTTACATTTACAAAGAGATTTAAATATTTATCAAATTTGTATAAAATGTTTGTCTTAAATTTTAATTTAACACTGAAAATATAGCCTTTTAATATTTTACACAAATGGGACCTTTACTATATCAAAGTTCTCATTTTAATTTCCAATGATTTTGAAATACCGCTTGTCAGTTCTTAAACTACCATAAGTCAAAAAAGTTTTAAACATTTTTCACTGGAGTACTAGTTAAATTTAAAGATAATGTATGCATCTTAAATGTTGTTAACTTTAATAAATAATATGACATTTCTTTAAGATTTAAACCGTGTTTATTATTCTATAAGAACACATTAAACCTATACATGAAAAAGATAGTCACCGGTACAAAAATGTTTGTGTTCTTGAGTTTATTGGTAACGTCCATCAGAAGTGGTTCCGTAGATTCGAAATCACATGAATTAATAACAAAATATAACTATAGTTATGTAAATTGGAATATGCTGTTTCAACAGTACCTTTAAAGTAAGCAAAAACCTGTATATTTTTCCTAAAAGAATTATATTAAACTATCCAATATTCTCAGAAATTGCAAGTTTAATCGTATACAATTTATAACCTTTCTGCTATAGGATAGACAAATGCGACTGTAATTACTTTATCTCGCACGGCAATGAAACTTTCAAAAGCCTGTTTGTAACGTAAATATTGTATATCACAGAAACCACAAAATAGTGAAAAAAACTACATACTTACAGTTTAAACATAAAACCTCATTTCCAGAACATGTTAGAAAGGTTTTGATATCCCAGAGGAAATAAACTGAGTAGAAAGTTAAAGTAAGCTGAAAAAAGTAAAGTATACCACTTGAGAGTATCCACACTAATGCACTTGATCGGAAGGTTTCTAGATACTGCCAAGACATTGATATATAGGGTGAACCAAAAGTCTTGCCCTTATTATAAATATTTATCGTTCTCAAACTATTATAATTAGACCTATGTTTGTTTGGATATATTGTAAGTACTGTTATAAATTTTTTATAAGACAATTTACCTCAGTAAATTTTAACGTGTGCCCCCTTGGTAGCTCGGAGAATGTCGAAGCGGTATTCCAGTTCCCGCCAAGTGTTATTTAACATGTCTTCTGTTACAGTACACACAGTACATGTTTTGTCTAGGAAATCACGCACTAAAGATCCCCAGTGTGGGGGTGCGACATCTTTCCTAAAAAGTTGCAATAAGTCTAAGTAAATATCAGGGGTAACGCTTTTTGGGCTTTCTCTTGAATCGACGCCATTCCGGCCGAAAATGATGTCCTCCTTTCAAATATTCCCCCGAGTTCCTCTTGAAGGAGCACTCTCGTCATTTATTGCACAGAAAACTACTAAAACTGACCTATCCAACGATACAAAAGTTACATTATTATATAAAACGGTTATTTTGTAATGAATTATTATAATCAGGGCAAGACTTTTGGTTCACCCTGTATACAAGTTTACATAAATCAAACAAAATACAGTCTATGCCTTTCATTCTTTTTTTACAACGCTTTTTTGCGTGTTTTCGCGATAATTTAAAACAATGTAACTGTTTTATGCAATAAGTATAGCAATACTGCTTCATTTAATTTTGTTTTTCACATAAGAACCGTTATTAAATGTTTCAGGGAAACGATAAATAACTTTTCTTTAATTATGTTGTTGTTTCTTATGAGCCCTGGCCGGAACACATTCCAAACGAGATCCAAAGCTGACTGCACGGCAATGAGATGCGACTCGGGTTTTTTGCCATATAGCCGTAGGCCACTACAGAGGTGTGAGTCCAATTTTTGGCTAGTGTCACCAACATTTTGACCAAAGACAGAAGTGCGACATCTAGTAGAGCTCGTATCCTCATCCAAGCCCTACCACACTGAAGGACTTCCCGGTCGATGGATTTAACTGTCTCATACCCGGCGTAGACACGGAAGTATTCAGTGGCGTTTGTCGGGATTAGATCAGAGCGCTCTCCGTACCGAATTACGACGCGCTAACCACTAGGTTCCTCACGACCTTCTTAAATTGTAAACAAAGTAGAAAGCTAAAGCAAGCATGATTAGACTGTTTAAAAGAAATTAAACAAACCATAATAATTATATATATGATGTATTATTTATCTGATGTTTTATGCACAATATCACTTAAATGCAAAACAAAACATTTTATGAAAGAAATAAAATGCAGTGAATACCATAAAATTGAACCATTAAAATAATTCTTTATCTGGGCTATTATTATATATATTATGTTTTTAGCTTTTCATCTAACCACAGAAATGTTGTCGTTTATGCCACTTTACCAACAGCAACATCAGATCAAGTCCTGATCTAAGTTCTAAGGTCATCAGATCTAAGGCTATGGGCGATGAAGGCACGGCTCCTGTTTTGATTGGCACCACAAGGGTCGGAGTCTGACTTGGACAAAGGACCAGTCGCATAATTTTGAACAGAGTCAAGTAAGGAGACCAAAACACTTTACCCCGCATCTCCAAAGGTAATTTTGAGAACTTGGAGTACATTGCAGCCACAACAGATTTTACGTGCAGCAGCCGCCATTAGTGAACGCGGCAGTAGATTTGTCAGTGACGAGCATCGGACCAGTGACTTTCATATCACTAGCCCACTGCTCTTGCCAATTGGGCCACTGCGCCCATAACCACAGAAATACAGAAGGTCGTTCGCACTTTATGGAAACGATTTTTATAGTTATGTATAAATGCCGTATTTTTTTGCGGTGATTTGCTTCTATCTGATAGCCATGGTTCTTGACAATAGCTCTGGCTCGAATTTTCCATGAAAGTAAATTTTTTGCTTAGTACTGCCATGTCAGTTTTACCTCATTACTCTTGGACCGTTTTCCAAAGTCCGCTCAGTGTTCTTAGATGCAGTTTTCCTAAGGGTCATATTAAATAACCGAAATCGCAAAACTCCATTGGAGAAGAGTCAGGTAATTTTACAGGTATTTCATTTAATGGGATACATTTTATTCCTGTTTCTGATTCTTTCTTTGCTACATAAGCAGCCGTTAGACGTGTGACTAGAGGCTTTGTCCATATGAAGCTCAACTTTATCAATGTCCTTTCCATATAAGGCTGGAATTTATTTTTCAAAAATTGGTTCTAAAATATTCTGCTGATAGTAGAGTGAATTAATTTTGGCTTTACTTGAGACTTTTTTTATTTTTAATTTGTCATTGTAACAAAATCCTGCTACTATCATGAACTCCTTTGAGAACTTTTCTGTACACTGACGTAGCCATACCGTATGGTCATTCCTGTCACTTGAGCAATAGAAAATTGATCTTTTTTTATTACAGTCACTTAAATAGACCCATTCCGCATCGAGTGCTACCACAAATTTTCATTTTTCAGCAGGTAAGTGTTTTTCATATAATTTCTACAATTTGTTTTCCTTTCAGCAATATGCTTTGGCAAAAGCAGAGGAACTTTAGGTTTAAACATCTTTTTTAATTTCAAATCTTTATGAATGATTGTACTTACAGTGCCAGAAGGCATTCCTAGTTTCGATGCAATGGATCTTTGAGTCGGCAGACTTACTTTTAGGATCAGGGGCTTTACTTTCTTGATATTTACCTGCGTTTGAACAGTCTTAGAATGAGGTTTCGCGGTCATGTTTTCATTTTTACTTTCAGTTAGACATTATTTTAATTTGAAATTTAATCTATTATAAATACCTTTTTTTAAACGCCAATTCCACGTAGTTACGTAACCTTCGAGCCATCTATTAATTTTAGGAGCCATTTTCAAAATAAATCTTTTATTTTACATTCGAATCAAAAGAATGTAGTAGCAGAAGATTACTTTGAAGTTGCTAAATTTTTATCTCAAAATGCAAACGCCAAAAATAAATTACAAAATTGTTTCCTTAACGTGCGAACAACTTTCTGTATATATATATATATATATATATATATATATATATACTTTTCACTTTCTTGATATTTACCTGCGTTCGGTCAGTCTTAGGATGAGGTTTAGTGGTCATGCTTTCATTTTTACTTTCAGTTAGACTTTTTTTTCCCTTTCAAATTTAATATATTATAAATACCTATTTTTGAAATGCCATAACCGCAATTTTTTCACCGCCTTATAATTTGTTGATACGAATATTTCTCCCCGGAAAGTGCAGTTACGTAACCTTCGAGCCATCTATCAATTTTAGGAGCCATTTTCAAAATAAATCTTTTATTTTACATTACAATCAAACCAAAACAATAGCAGATGATTATTCTGAAGTTTCCAAATTTTTATCTCAAAATGCAAACGCCAAAAACAAATTACAAAATCGTTTCCATAAAGTGCGAACGACCTTCTGTAAAGGTAGTGAATATATTGCAGTAACACAGTAAGGATGTTAAAAAAATTTGCAAGCAGAGTTCTACGAAGCTATTCTCTAACAATTTAAGTATAAGTAATATTTCTTAAGGACTATATACTGTATGAATTCTAACTACCGTTCATTATGACTGTTCTGTTACATCCTAATTTAAACCCGAAAATAGGAATTTCATATTTTTCTCCAAATTTCTGCTCTTGAAAGGTGCACGATTTTTCATCAGTGCTTTTAAAAATTAAATGCTTTTTTTCAAGGTTTCTCCTGATGCGTGGTGTGACTAAAAAGGAGCAAAATGTAATTCTCTCTAGTCTACAATTTTTTCTAATTTAAACATGCATTGTTCATAAACAAAATATTTTTTACTACGTGTACTTCTTTCTAACTCTTCCCACGAATTTTAAAAGGTATTTTACTTTGAGATAAAGTTGCTTGTCACTGCATGCATACCTAATTTTGGATTGTTTTAGAATCTTCGTACTTGCGTGGCTTTTTGTCTTTTCCTTTCCAGTGTATAAATAATTTTTCATGTAAAAGTAACACCCTTCCGATATCTAGATATATGACTTCGTTAGCAACACGATTGAAAACTAGAAATTTGTGAGCTGTAACGAACAGGAACTTTATGATAGATATGTTGAGTGATGATGTGTAACTTTCTATTGAAAAATTGCGTATAGTGTAATAACTGATCACAAAACCTGCAAAATAAAAAAAATGCACAGAGAACTACTCCGCTGTAAAGGATTGACATGTCAAGGGTGTCTGCTTTCAATATTGAAAACAAGTGAATTTTTTATTACATTATATTGTAAATCAGTGTTTTCAAAATAATTTAGATCAGTGACATTTGTTTAATCCAATCTACCTCCAAACCAGCCGCCACTTTACATATAAAGATTTAATAATATTCTGCACCATTCGTTAACTGGATTGAAACTACTGACCCTCATTTTAACTAAAATATTTCTCTAATCTTACACACATAACTTAATCCCTCCAATGATCTGATATTGCAACTTCAGTGTGCGTAATGCACTTATTTAGCTCACATATGCCGTGGACATGGTTGACTATATCTTATCTGAGCGTACCATAAAGGGTGAGTTACCATAACCCTCTGGTGTCACCTCATTTATTACTGAGCACCCACTGGGGAGACATCTGGACAGTTCAAACCTTCCTCCATCTCACTAAACATAGGGAAAGAATATTCAGTCTACAGATTTGGCAACACATATCCGGTTTAGACACGAACACATTCAATAGTGTTCACCGGGATTCGAACTGAGCACCCTCCATCCAATGCTAGGTCTCGGGACCGTTCATACACACACACACACACACAGATATATAATTATATATATAATATAATATACGAGGGTTGATCCAAAAAAAAGTTTACAAGCAGAAGCATTTGAAACGTAATAACTGTGGAGCGAATATTTCCACCCAGGGTGGTTGACAGATGGCGCTAGTTGTCCTACAGCGGTTCTACGAGTAAGTAGCGTCAGTACGCAGTCACTTAAGAGCGACAGTAATGGCACGACGTCTAGAAAAGTGGTCTCGCATAGAGGTGCGAGCCGTAATTCGATTCTTAAGGGCCAAGAATGTGACCGCATCCGAAATTCACAGACAAATCGTTGAGGTATACGGGGACAAAGCAATGAGTAGACAACAGGTAGTGAAATGGTGTCGTTCTTATCAAGCGGGAAGGGAGCAAGTGGAAAACCACAATATGGAAGCGATCGGCCGTCCAAGAAGTTCAAGGACGGATATCAACACGGCACGTGTTGAAGAAATCATCCAAAGGGATCGACGAGTAACCGTGCGTGAGATTGCTTCAGAGTTGGACCTGAGTTATGGTAACGTTCAGCGTATCGTAACCGATGAGTTGCGATATTCCAAAGTTTGTGCCCGCTGGGTTCCACGTGCGTTGACCGAGGAGAATAAAGCCACTCGAATGATGTGCAGCCTCACATTTCTTCAGCGATACCATTCAGACGGACAACACTTCATTGATCGCATCGTTACCGGTGATGAAACATGGCTTCATCACTTCACCCCCACATCCAAAAGAGCCACGATTGAGTGGAAACACGCTGGATCACCGACGAGGAAGAAGTTTAAGGTTACACCCTCTGCCGGTAAAGTGATGGCAATACGACTGGGATACGAGTGGTGTTATCCTAATCGAGTATTTGGAGCGTGGCCATACCATTAATGCCGATCGTTATTGTGCCACCTTAACGAAATTGCGTGAAGCCATCCGACGCAAACGGCCTGGATTACTGAACAAAGGCGTCATTCTTCTGCATGACAATGCCAGGCCCCATACAGCTCGCCAGACTCAGGAATTGCTGCAAAGGTTCAAGTGGCAGGTCTGGAATCACTCCCCCCCCCATACAGCCCCAATTTGGCTCCAAGTGACTATTTCCTTTTTCCGGCGTTGAAGCGAAACTTATCCGAAACACGGTTCACCTCAGACGATGCAGTGAAAACAGCTGCCGAGAAATGGCTCAATGAGCAGGGCCCTGATTACTACCAAGCCGGGATAAACAAGCTGGTCAAACGTTCTGACAAATGCCTAAACAGGTTTGGAGACTGTTCCGTACTGATAACGGCAATTTCCGGCGATTGTAGCGCCACCTTTTGGTTGTATGAAAAAACGCGCCAGTGTGAAACTTGTTCTAAGTGAGTAAGTCGCGTCGCTTTCAGCGGCCATCTTTCAAGCCCATGTTGCGGCACCGCTTTCAATAAAATTGTTATTTATATACAGTCCTCTGCTTTCCCTCCGTACCATTTTGGTCCTAGCGAGCCGGAGGTGGAACTTTTCGCGTAACTATGGAGAAATTTACCGCTTTAAAAAGACAAAAATCAAGTTTGAAAGGAAAAGTAACGCAGATCGAAAACTCCGTGCAAAACTTTAAAAGCAGTGATAAAGCGAGCATTGAGCTCCAATTGAAACTGACGAACGTTAAAAGGCTTCAAGATAAAACCGAAGAATTACGCAGTGAATATTATGATTTACCTGAGGATACGGATTTAACAGAAATCGAAGAAGAACTTCAAGATTTAGATTCCAGACTGGAAGAATTAGAGGTAAGCCTAAATTGCCTCAATAGTAAACTGTATGCAAGTAATAAACTTGAAAACGATCATAATAAAATAAATAATGCTGATCTGCCAACTTCATCGCCAAATGTTAAGCTCCCAGAAATCCCGCTTCCACAGTTTTCAGGAAAATACGAGGAATGGAGTCAGTTTAAACTCCAATTTTCTAATTTAATTGATAAAAATGTTGCCTTATCAGAAACGCAAAAACTATATTATTTACGCGCAGCACTAAAGGGTGAAGCAAAACAATTAGAAACTCTAGATGACACTTATAAGTCTCTGTTTAATGCATTAGATGAACGCTATCAGAACGCCAGAATGTCAGTCGAAGCACATATCCAAGCTCTAATGAATTTCGAGAAAATCACGCATGAGTCGCCAAAAGAATTACGCAATTTGGTCGATTGTATAAATCGAAACTTACGAGCCTTGAGCGTTTTAGAATATAAAAGAAACAATCTTTCAGATATTATGTTGATAAATGTTATTACGAGTAAATTGGACAGAGAAACTAGAAAACAATACTAGAGAGTTATCTCTGAATTCTAAGGAAGTTCCATCATTAGACGAATTTTTAAATTTCTTAGAAACGCGAAGTTTGATGTTAGAAGGCTTAAACAGAAATTTTTCGGTTAAGTCCAGCCCTAAAAACGTTTCAAATATCTCAAATCGTTCCAAAACTTTCATGATTAATTCCAAGGAGCATTTAAAGCTTTGTGTTTTATGTAAAAACCCACACCCTTTACATAAATGCTCACAATTTCAAAATATGAAGATCTCAAGCAGATATGAATTCGTTAAAAATCAAAAGTTATGCTATAACTGTTTAAATTTCCATACTGTATCTCAATGCAAATCGAAATACGTTTGTAGTATTTGTAAAAAGAAACACCATACATTATTGCACTTATTCGATGAAATGAAAGAAACACATGGAAATCAAAACACATTGCCTCAGAACATTAAAAGTGATGAGTCAGATAGACAAAATGGCGCGACACAGCTTGGCGCTGAAATGAGGAGTGTTTTGCTTAGTTCCAAGCTTTCAAAAAATGAAAAAGCAAATGCTGCACTTCCGCAGAATGAAACTGTTTTATTAAATACTGTGGTTATTTATGTTAAAAATAAATACGGTCAAAGGTGCAAATTTAAAGGCTTGCTGGACAATGGAAGCGAAATAAATTTCATTACTAAGCGTTGCGCAGAAAATTTGGGGTTAAGAAAAGAGAATATTAAAACTTCAATTTCAGGAATAAACAACTCAATTCATTCAGTTAAGGCTAAAGTAAATGCTAATATTTCTAACAAAGGAGAGACATTTTCGGTGAATATAGATTGCATATTGGTTCCAAGAATAACTGAAATTTTCCCAGTAGCAAAACTAGATATATCAAGTGTTAAATTTCCTAATTATGTGGAACTTGCAGATAAAGGGTTTTATCTACCCAGCCAGATCGATTTCTTGATCGGAAATCAACTTTTTTTGATATTTTGAAAAGTGAAAGAATTTATACGGAAGATGGAAAATTAATGTTACAGAACACTAAGTTTGGTTATATAGTAATCGGATCTTTACAACACGAAAAATATAATAATTCTCGTTACTGTTGTTTACTTAATGAAACTAATTTAGATAAATCACTTAAGAATTTTTTCGAAGCAGAACTGATACCGGAAAATAACGTTGAAATGATTAAAAGTGCTGATGATAAACTATGTGAACAACATTTTTGAATACACACAGAAGGGACAATTCAGGCCGATACATTATTCAAATGCCGTTTTCGAAGAATCCTGATTGTTTAGGTGATTCCAAACAAAATGCCTTACGAAAACTTGATTGTTTATGGAAAAGATTAAATCAAAATCCCAAATTCTTAAAGATGTATAAAGAATTTATTCGCGAATATTTAACCTTAGGCCATATGGAGGAAGTTTTAGAAAATGAAGAACCAGAAATTGTATATTATCTCCCTCACCACGGTGTGTACAGACCTGATAAGGAGACAACGCCTTTAAGAGTAGTATTTAATGCTTCGTCTGTTACGTGTTCAGGAGAATCACTAAATTCATTACAGTTGACGGGAGGTATAATACAGGATGATCTTTTCGCTGTTCTACTTAGATTTCGAAGGCACGAATATGCACTTACTGCCGATATAAGAAAAATGTTCCGGCAAATTTTGATAGACGATTCTCAACGCGATCTATTGCGCATATTTTGGAAGGAAGGGATGAACGAACCTGCAAGGACTTACAGACTGTGCACTGTTACATATGGCACGACAAGTGCTCCATTTTTAGCAACGCGATCACTTAAACAACTCGCAATTGATGATGGAGATCAATATCGACTAGCATCTTCAGTTCTTCAATCAGATACATATATGGATGATATCTTAAGCGGAGAATCTGAATTCTCCAAGCTTAAGGAGCTTCAGTCTCAGTTAATAGAGTTGTTGAAGTCTGGAGGTATGGATTTACACAAATGGTGCACAAACCACCCTAGTTTATTAACAGATCCATCTCAAATTAATCAAGAATATGCTATTAAATCAGACTCTGAATTAGATGTGGTAAAAACATTGGGTATGTTGTGGAAACCTAAAACTGATATGTTTACTTACACGACCAAGGTAAATCCTAAATTGAATTACACTAAATCAGAAGTGCTTTCACAAATAGCCAAAATATTTGATCCTCTTGGTTTAATTGGTCCGGTCATTGCAAAGGCTAAAATCTTCTTGCAGCAACTGTGGTTACTGAAAATTGCATGGCATGAACAACTTCCAGAATCTTTAGCTAAGGAGTGGCATGATTTTTCCTTATCACTTTTGAATCTGAATAAATTAAAGATACCTAGATATTGCCTATCCAAGCCACCTGTACGAATATTTCTACATGGATTCGCAGACACCTCAGAAAATGCGTATGGTGCAGTTATCTTCATACAGTCTATAGCGTATGACAACACTGTAAAAAGTCAATTACTCTGCAGTAAATCAAGAGTAGCACCAATTCGAAAGGTAACAATCCCGAGGTTAGAATTAAATGCTTGTCTACTTGTATCTCAACTTATGAGAAAATGTTTAACATCATTACATCTACATGTTGAATCAGTGTTCTTATGGTCAGACTCAACTATCGCTCTTTCTTGGATAAAAACATCGCCTCATCAACTAAAAACTTTCGTTGGGAATAGAGTTAGTAACATTCAACAACTGACTGAAAATTTCCACTGGGGTCACGTCTCCTCCAAGCAGAATCCGGCAGACATTATTTCACGGGGACTAGATGCTAAAGACCTTTCATCAAGTGTTTTGTGGTGGAAAGGGCCTACATTCCTACAAGCGGATATTATTGTTCCAAGGGATATTCCTGAATATCATTCTACTGAAAATGAACAATATTTAAATGAATTCAAAGGGCACTCCGATAAAACTCTAATTCTTACAAGGGACAATTTTTTTATACATTTTTAAGTTTAACTAATAATTATTTGAAGTAATTCGCATTTTGTCATATATTTTTAGATTTTTTAGTAATTGTAAGACAGGCCACAAATTAAAAGGACCGCTCACCACCAAGGAATTGAGGTGGTCGGAGATATCTATAATTAAAGCCGTCCAGGTAAGATATTTTGAAAAGGAGATTATCAATCTTCTAAAGGGAGAACCTGTGCCCAAAGGTAGTGGATTGCAAAACTTAAATCCATTTTTAGACTAAAACAACATTTTAAAAGTTGGAGGTCGCTTAGGCAATTCCGACTTAAAGTTTGATCAGAAACACCCCATTATTATTCCCAAGAGTAATAAATTGACTCGAATGATTTTTGAGCATTTTCACAGGAAAAACCATCATGCAGGCCCACAAACTCTCCTATATACCGTACGTCAAGAATTTTGGCCCATTAATGGCAGATTGACTGCAAGGAAGGTAGTTAACGATTGCATAATTTGCTTTAAGCAAAACCCTAAACCTGCTGTACAGATTATGGGTAATTTACCCTCTGATAGAGTAACTCATAACGCACCGTTTAACGTTACCGGCGTGGATCTCTGTGGACCCTTTTCTATAAAAATTCCTTATCAACGGAAATGTATATTGAAAAAAATTTATGTTTCAATTTTTATTTGTCTTGCGACTAAAGCTATTCACATGGAAATAGTTTCGGATTTGACATCAGAGTCCTTTATCGCATGTCTTAAAAGATTTTTTGCAAGACGAGGAAAAAGCGCGATAATTTACACAGATAACGCCACAAATTTCATTGGGGCATGTGCTGAATTAAAGAAACTGTACAAATTAATTCAAGAGCCTAATGAACAGCTTGGAAACTATTTGTCCTCAGAGCAGGTAACTTGGAAATTTATCCCCCCTAGATCCCCAAACTTTGGAGGGTTATGGGAAGCAGGGGTAAAATCATTCAAATATTACTTAAAGCGAGCAGTTGGTAATACTAATTTAACCTATGAAGAATTTTTAACGGTCATCACACAAATAGAGGCTATTTTAAATTCGAGACCTATTTGCCCATTGTCACCAGACCCTAATGACTTTCAAGCTTAACACCGGGACATTTTTTAATAGGACGCCCACTAAATTCTATCCCCGAACCCGAGCTTGTGGCTATAAATGACAATAGACTATCTAGGTGGCAACTAACAACCAAATTAGTGCAAGGCATTTGGAAGAGGTGGAAGAATGATTACTTAACTAACTTACAACAAAGATCGAAATGGAAATTTGAAAAAGATAATGTAGAGGTGGGTGATTTAATTTTAATCAAGGAGGACAATATTCCCCCCTCAAAATGGTCCATAGGTAGAATTAAAGAAACCATTAAAGGCAAAGACGGTAAGGTTCGAGTAGTGATAATACAAACTCCCACTGCTGTACTAAAAAGACCTATATCAAAGATATGTATTTTGCCAATGCAAAATTGAACCTTTTTATGTTTACTTCTTTTCTTTATTATTGTATTGTTGTATCTTATATTAGTATAGTTATAATGTGTTTATTTTTAATTTTTTTTGTGTATTGAAATGTTATTTCAAGGCCGGCGGAATGTTCCGTACTGATAACGGCAATTTCCGGCGATTGTAGCGCCACCTTTTGGTTGTATGAAAAAACGCGCCAGTGTGAAACTTGTTCTAAGTGAGTAAGTCGCGTCGCTTTCAGCGGCCATCTTTCAAGCCCATGTTGCGGCACCGCTTTCAATAAAATTGTTATTTATATACAGTCCTCTGCTTTCCCTCCGTACCAGAGACTATGTGGAAAAGTGAAGGCCAGATGTGTCTCTTGATTCCCATTTGTATATTGTTTCTATTGTTAATAAATACTTTTTCATTTGCCTTGTAAACTTTTTTTTGGATCAACCCTCGTATATATATATATATATATATATATATATATATATATATATATATGTGTGTGTGTGTGTGTGTGTGTGTGCATGTGTGTATGTATGTATATAAAAGCTTCAACAAACTTTTATTACTCTTGTTATTGATGTATTTACATGAAACCGAGAAATCGCTTGCACCGGATTGACATATTAAAATGCAATTTAAGCTTGAATGACGCAGATTATTTTGCATTAGGATGACAACGTGATACACGAGATAAAATATTTTACCCGCGGAATGAATCTGTTCCATTACTGACTAATTAAAGTTCACACTCTGCAGACTTACAGGCTTATTTTGCTTTATAACACACGCTTTGCTAATCCACATTTTCATCCTAATTAGAAAAATACTAGAAAATAGGCCTATATCGTTATATATATATATATATATATATATATATATATATATATATATATATATATATATATATATATATATATATATATATATATATATATATATATGTCTTGACTTTATATGCGAGCTCTCTAATACCTGTTCAAGAAACTCAGCAGAAAAATGCATAGTCATAAGGAGTGACCGAACGAATAATTAGTCAATCAGACAAACAATTCGTCGATCGAACGAACAATTGGTCAGGGAGATATAAATACTATCACTTCGTCAGTTCTATGGAAGACAAATATTGCAGATCATTTGTATTGCCTTAATAGAGAATAAGAGCAAAACAATTATTTTTCAATTCCTTTATAATAAAAACATTAATTGAGATATACTGAAATTAAAATCCTTTATAATACCACTGATTTATATTTTGTTATTAATTACAAATCTCAAAAGGTGATTTACTCATAAATAAATGGCAATGTTAAGCATTAAATCTCTCACTGCTTCGGAAGCTATGCGGCCTTTTTTTTTGTGTATGACCCGGAGATAAAAAAAAATACTTTAATAAAGTTTAAATTACGACTTTAAATTATGGCTATAAATTAAGATGCACACATAGTAAACTAAAATACTTCCGGTATATTTTATAATTACTGATATTCATTTATAATAACAATCAACAGAAAGATAGAATAGAGTGATTTTCCCAAATATAGTTGTTAATTTTTATTTCCAATACAGCAAGATTAATGGATGAACACACTGAGCTACTATACCTGTAAAAGTACTAAGATCATATTACGTCGCAAGCACAGTAACATTATTTAAACTATTTATTGACTAATGCTGACCCACTTTGTCTGAGATATTCGCACAGATCCCTGGAAATGGTTGACTACATTTCATCTTGATGCACCATACAGGTGTGTCAACATTGCTTACTTGATGCTACATCAATTTTGATCGAGCACCACCAGGGGCGACATTTGATGGCCTCGCACCTTTCCCACCCACTGACATCGTCGATGTACTTCCGGTCCACAGATTTGACGTCGCCATATATGACATGGACACGAAGTTATTTAATGGTATTCATCGGGATTCAAACTGAGCACCCCCCTCCCCCGATGCCCAAAGCGCTAGCACTAGTCAACTTCGGGTCTGCATTAATATAACCCTCCAGAATAATCAGTTAATATCAAAGTGGATGTACAATGAATGATAAATGAAACGGTGAAAGTTATGCAATATAGTAGATGTTTATTATATACTAGCTGAATACCCGTGCTTCGCTACGGAGTACATTCAAATTAAACACAACGGTCAATGTATGCAGTTAATGTCAGAAAAAAATACCGAAATGATATATTTTTAATAAATACAACGGCCAATGTATTCAATTAATTTGTATGTTTAATATTCATAAAACATACTAATTTGAATTAAATTCTTAAAAAACTTCCAACTCAATTAGTCTAGTGGTTAAATTTTATATTTTACCGTATTTTAATAAGTTTTTGTCAGTTTATTTCGTTGTTATGCACGTGACGCAAAATTAATTTAAAGTATCAAAATAACAGAAACCACATGATCACCATTTAATAAATTAAATTCTAAAAATTAATCTTTAAAAATTCACCAAAAATCAGAAAATGGAGGTAAAGATTCGAAAAAGATTCATTTTAAAGGACTTTTTATGTTCTTTCTCGTGATGCAAATTTTAAAAGCCACAGATTATTATTTTAAATGCAAACTTAAAAGACCATTACAAAAACAGCTTAAACATTTTATTTTAAAAAATCTAACAAGAAATTTTCAAAAATCTTTCTTGCACCCCTTCTTTTTATGGGGCACCCCTACACTATAAGAAGAATCGCCAAGCATATTTTCAGCCCTTTACGTCCAGCGGTTTGGTCTGTGCGTTTTCTGTCAGTTAGTCAGTCAGTCAGTTACGGAACTGTTTTTTATATAAATACACTACGGCTGCATATAATAAAAAATACGGCGATAAAAACGGTAATAAAATATATTTAATTAATTATAAATTCTGTTCATTTTTACACTACGGTCCTGGTTGAAATTCAAATACTGTATTAATAGTGTTTTCTTTAAAATTAAACTAAAGCATTTCCCCAGACAGAGAAATAAATGAAACTATCTAAGTTAAAACTACGCCGGATACTAACAAAAATCACGAAGAAAATAGATTTATAAATATCATTTCTGTCCAGAAATGCCACAAACAAGAGAAACTTGAACGTCTCTCAGAGAAATTACACTTGATTTATTTGCAAGAATTAGAACGTAAAACAAGATAAAGCCATAAAATACTGGCAAATATCCAAATCTAGTCTCCCAAAAGAGAACGGTTTTAATACCATTATTGATTTCTGTATTTATTTTACATTATGAAAACAAAATCAAGATTTAAATTCATTAGCAAATGCTTCCGAAGCAAAATCTACGAAATATTTTATCTTCTGTGTAAATTGAGACAGATGCATTGCACGCACACACATACACACACACGCACACAGAGGAAAGAATCATTTTTTTTAAAATATTCCAAAGTATGTGGTATAAAACTTACGTTTCATACGAAGTCAAAAAAGTGTGAGACCATAGCGTATTTTCATAATAAACTTTAAAACTTTGCTTGAGTTTGTCCTTAAAAAGCTATATTTCAAAGATTATCTAGTAGTATATATTACTTAAAAAGACATTTCTCAAATTTTCTGTTGAGGGTAAAGAATTACATAGTCGTGTGTCGAAAGAGATGCTAGAAACTGAAGTACGGAATATATAAAAGGAAACTATTTTTTTTTTAAGTTTGTTTAAGAAAAAATTATTACGTTTTAAAAAACCCTATAATTTAAATCTTCAAAGTATAGATATATTTATACGTTTCTTCATGGGTTTGAAGTTTACTGAATGCATGCATAAATATTCAAATTTTTTCTGTTTTTAATCTTAAAGAAAAAATTCGTTCTAGGTCCTTTTGAAGATTTCTTTTACAATAAATCGGTATTTGACATCCCTTCAAGAGCAATTTTTGAAATATTTTACAATTTAAATGTTTCATCTCAAAAAGGGAATTAAGAAAGAAACTGGCAGTTGCGTTTTTGAAAGACGTGGGTAATATTAAAATAATAAAAAGTGGAAAAAAGCGAATAATATGTATATGTGTTTACTTATCAGTTTAGAGAAATCTCTCTCATATGTGTAGACGGAATGTCTACTGCTGATATCTTCGAAGATTTCATAAACCCACTACTCACTTAGGTTGACCATAGATGGATTTTTTTACGATTTCCGAAGTTGATAAGTGTCAAAGCAGAGACTTTTAACTGTCGAAGTGGGATGAGCGTCCAAACTTAAAAGGGAATTTCGGTTATGTACAAAACACGTCACAAACAGGGAAAAATATATTCATTGTAAACAGTAATTTTCAGATAAAGAGAAACATGTCTTAATCAGGAATTATTTTCACGTCCATTTGTTTCTATGCCCGCATGATGTTGTGCGTATTATGCATTTTAGTTATTATCAACAGAGAAGAAATAATGGTGGTGTATTCTTGACTATATATGGTGATTTCGTACGCGCGTATTCTAAAGGGTCATTTAGTTTTTGTAAAGAGTGTCGACACATGACTAAAGGACTAAGTTTTAAATGAGGCTGTTCCTATACTGAGTCAAGGAAAGGAATTGTAGTTTGTTAGACTAGTGAATTCAGGATTATACATTAACTAATATTAAAGGGACTAATAAGAGAGCAAGCACTCTTTCGTTACACACATATATATGTATATATATATATATATATATATATATATATATATATATATATATATATCAAGAGCCAAAACATTATGACCACCTGTCAATAACGAGTTGGCCCACCTTTGGCGCGCAACACAGCTTCAACCCGCCTTGGCATGGATGCCACAAGTCCTTGGTAGATGGCCGGAGACAGATTGTACCAGATGTTTAAGCAACGGTCACGCAAATCCGAGATATTGCGAATTGGTACTCTTTGAGCTTTGAGCTACCGTCCCCAAATGTGTTCTATCGGATTGAGATCCGGTGAGTTAGTTTGCCAGGACATTAACTGGAATTCAGAATCATGTTCCTGGAACCACTCCAACATAATTTCAGCCTTGTGACACGGGGCGTTGTCCTGTTGGAACATTCCATTTCCAACTGGAAAAACAGAGGCCATGTAAGGGTGCAACTGGTCCGCAATGATGTTCAGATACCCTGTAGCATTCATGATCTGCTCTACCACAACCAAGGGTCCCAGAGAAGCCCAAGAGGACGTCCCCCAAAGCATAATACCGCCACCACCGGTGTGTGTATGACCTACTGTACATTGAGGGAGCAACAGTTGGCCTGGAAGACGGCGTATCCTGACACGGCCATCGGCGTGATGAATGACAAACCGTGATTCATCTGACTAGACAACTCTCTCCCACTGATCCATGGACCAGTCGCGATGTTCCCGGGCCCATCGCAGGCACAGTTGGCGATGACGCTTGGTCAGCAAAGGCACACGAGTGGGACGTTTGCTGCGTAGCCCCATATCCAACAGTGTCCGCTGAACAGTGTGCTGCGATACTATTGTACTTGGCCCTGCATTGTATTGGGCTGTCAACTGAGCCACTGTCTGGCTCCGGTTTTGCTTCACCATGCGAGACAGTCTCCGACGACCTTTTTCTTTGATAGCGTGTGGGAGTCCAACACCATGTCATCTACTGCTGATTTCACCGTCATTCATCCACTTTGCATAAGTACTAACAACTGTAGGTCGCGAACAACCCACGAGTCGTGCAGTTTCGGAAATACTTGTTCCGAGCCTTCATATGCATATATATTATATATATAAATATATATATTTATATTTATATTTATATATATATATATATATATATATATATATATATATATATATATATTTGTGTGTGTGTGTGTGTGCATGTTTTGTGTATCCACGAATGGCAATCTGAAAAGTCACGATTGAAGTGAAAAGCCTTCCTTTAAAAAAAGCAAATTGCTGAGGTCTCTATCAGCTATATAAAGAGACTTGTTCATGTTATCACATGATAAATATTGAACATCCAAATCAAGTTGTGATATTTTCTGTCACTTTGATTACAAAGTTACCCTTCTTTACGCTTTCTACATAGAACAAACATTACATTTAGGGCGATATTTCAGCTTGAAATGCAATTGATTCTTTATGCAAAATTGCATCTGATTCATATTCATTACAAAATTAATTTACTACATGTTTTCCCAATAATACGTTTACGTCAGTTGAGGCACTTTAGTCTATAAACATATGTCTTTATGTAAAAATTTCTACTTTACTTGGCTACTGAAGGTTTCGTTTTTGCTTCCAACAGCAATAATTCTCGCAATTTTATTTTTTTTGCACTCCGAAACATGGCTGTCTAAGAATAAGTATATCAAACAAACTGAATAAATCAAATCTTTTAGACACACTAAGCACTTCTTAAACGAATCTAAACATCCAGACTTTTCTGCTCTCTCCTTCAACACCTGCACTGCGATTTAAAATTTATTTAAAGCAACACCCCACTTGAGTTGCGTATTAAAGAGCCCTCGTAAAATAAGCGACACTGCAAAATAAACACTCTGAAGTATTTATGCCCTTCCTTTTCTGAAAGTGCACCAGAAATAACACAATAATCCCCACATAAGCGACGATATTATCTATGGATTTCCGCTCTTCAGCAGTGAGACTCTACAATTTGTTCACAGTTTAGAAGCTTTAATTGGGAGTGCCCCATATTTATTCCTTTTAAGGATACTGCTCTTGGAATAAGATTATGAAAATTGTAAAATAATAAGCCAAATGATCGTCACCTAACAACGAGTAATAACGTACACAAATTAGTTTTGAAATCCGTCTTCATCCCACAATTCTTCTGATATAGAGTAGAATTGGGTTGTTAAGATATTGTCAGCCAATTTATTTATGAATACCATATCGCTGACAGGAGCGAATTTAACGTTTTTTAAAATTTTTTCAACTGGTGTTCTTTATTCAAAGCCTTTTAAAGATATCGTTTCATCACAACTGGGTGGTAAATGTAAGAGGCATATAAATTTCAGTTTCAAATTATAATTACAACAATATAGCTTTAAAAAAATCATAAAATAATACTGTATTACCGTAGTTACTCGTGTATTAGCCGCGTGCGTGTATAAACCGCACCTGAATTTTCAAACAATATTTAGGGATTTTTTTTTTCCGAATTCCGTCGTAGACTTAAAGTAGCATCGTTCTGCAAAATATAGCAATGTCGTACATTCCTCAGCGTTCAGTGCTAGCGTAATAATATCAGGCACAGCCTCAGCTGATGGTGGGGAAACTACAGTGTAAAAAAGATGATGATATACATATACTAATACACATAGAAGTTATTTCGCATGCAGACAAACTCTTAGGAACTCAAAAAAATTGTATTAATTGTCCTAAGGTATAACATAAACAAAGAATATTTACAATACATTGAACTGCCGTGGGCATGATACGGTGTAATAGGTTTTAAGGTATATGGATACTAATGTTTTATGGTAGTAAAGTGTTCTAAATTAAAGGGTGTTTACTGTTTAATTTTAAAATCCCGTGTATAAGCCGCACCCCATTTTTACTAACCTATTTTATGGAATAAAAGCGTGGCCTATGCACGCGTAAATACGGTAAGTACTAATTATGTAACCGCAAGACAGCTTGATATCTCTATAATAACGATTTATCAATACAAAGATGCTCGCTTTTTAGTAAACTCCGATGTTTCTTTGTACTCGTATTGTGTGTAAAAACACAGAATTACGCGTATATAGTATAAAATATGAAAATCAACGCAGAACAGTTAAAACGTACTGAAAACAGCTGCGCCTTTTCTCTGAGTTTAGATGCGGGAATCAAACAATTCTTATCGGTCATTTCTAGAAATCCCTCCACGCAACATTGTAGGCTGCACACTGAATCTTCAATCATGTGGATTTCATGTTTTTATACAGTTTAAACGGACAATGGAATCTTATCGATGTGCTGCAATAGAAAATCAGCCGTGGCGTCCATATTCAAGAGTGTTAGTGCCTACACTCAAAATGTAGTTTTGGATAACAAAAGACGTCTTCAAAAGCGTCAAATAAAGCGTGATCTCTGCAAAAATTTAACTAACGCCAAATAGATTTCTCTGTAAGAGAGAAAACAAAGAGAGTATCAAATCTTTTTTTAAACTTCTGCATGAAACAACAGCATAAGAAACGAGATTCTAATGCAATTAATGACAAAAACTGTTCTATACAATTTTGCTAAAAACATACAATAGTTTACCTTTTGCGTCTAAATAACTTTATGTTACGAAAAGACAACGGCTACATATTTCATAAATTTTCCTGCATCTATAGGCAGAGATAGTTCAGTCTTTTTATCAAAGATGAAGTCTACAATATACGTAATATATTTTGCATCTAATAGAAACATAAACATAGTGTTATGGAATATAAATTATATAAATATAAAGGATTTTGTCTTATTTATCTAGGTGGCCTGTAGAAGTTTAAAAACTTTATAACCAATGACAAATTAACACCTTTTAAATATCTGGGATTTTTTTTAATTCTAAAGGCAAAATGGTATTGTAGATGGAAAATTCATTATTTCGATTTCAGCTTCAAAAAATTTCATGAATATAAAATAGGTTCCGCTGTGCAATATTTAAAAAAAATTCATCTGAAATTATTAAAATTCAGTAAAATATACACTTCAGTAAAATATACACAATCACTTAAGTTGAAATGTTCCATGTGGATATTTTTTCGGGCCTATTCTTTGCACATTTATTATTAAAATTTATTCACTTAATACTCCGTTCATGTTTTTCAGCTCTTTCTAAAAAAGTGTTTTAGATCATCGCAGTCAGTTCTGGTCTCAAGCTATTATCACTAAATTAGAGGCGGTAGGAAAACTTTTCTCTTTATTTTTACACATAGTTTAAAACACCTTTGAGTTCAAAAATCTCATTGTCCTTCTTTATGATTGAATGTAACCTATAGCAGATGATAAAATCTCAGTTTTTCTTCTTTATGATTGAATTTAACCTATTGAAGATGATAAAAATCACAGGTTTTCTTCTTTATGATTGAATTTAACGTATTGCAGATGATAATATCTCATTTTTCATTCTTTATGATTAAATTTAACCTATTGAAGATATTAAAATCTCCTTTTCAATTCTTTAGGATTGAACTTTACCTATTGCAGATGATAAAATCTCATTGTTCATTCTTTATGATTGCATTTTACCTATTGCAGATGATAAAATCTCAGTTTTTCTTCTTTATGATTGAATTTAACCTATTGTAGATAATAAAAAGATTACCTGCATCATATTCATAATTCCCACTTCATTCTAAAACTAAAATTTCTAGTACTGAACATTTAGTACAATTTAATATCCTTACAGATTTTTCTTTGTAAATTTTAAGCCCATATTTTTTAGGTTTCCTCGTAAAGACAAAACGGTATCTATTAAAACAGTTATAAATATAGAATTCATTTAGTGCTTCCTTATACTCCGAATTACCAAGTAAATCAGATTACCTAGCTCATATAATTTATATTAATATATTCATTAGAAAAATAAAATGCACGACCCAGTATATATATAATCAGTCCCATTTGCTCATAAATGGTAAAGAGACCCAAAAAGACAAAACTATTTATGAACGACATATTTCAGCAAAGTTTAAGATGATTCTATCATCATAACTCTTTTCTTACAAATTGCAATTGTATTATGTTGCCAAATCAAAACTAATTTTCTAAATGAACTTACCTCTACCAACAACTAATGACTAACGCTGTAATCTAATTTTCCTTCTCGCTTAGCTCTGCCACAGCTCTAATTTCTTATCAGTTTGAAGAAACCGAAACCAAATTAAGGACTGCTGCCAATACTGTTTAGTTAAGATAAAAAAAAACTTTTAGTCTTACAATGACACCTCGCTATCAAAAGTCCCTTGATTATTTATGGAACTAAAAACTCGAATCGAAAAAATATCTGGCCACTCATCGCTTCTAATCAGAAAAAAATGTAGTGATTACTAAAAACGTTAGCGGTTCTGGGCCATATAAATTTGAATAATTTTTAGGTTTTTAAAATTTTTCGTCAAAAATTAAGGGGTTTTAAGGACCATAAATATTATTACATACTTTTAATGCCTTTAGAGGATTTTTATGATAATCGTAGGTTTCTTATATTGTTGAGAGAATTTCTTTCACCTGCTAAAACGTTAAAAAACCTACCCTAAATATTAGAGAAAGTACTCTAGCGAAAAAGGAAAAAATAGAGTACGCGTAGGACGCAAAAGAGAGCATGTTGGAACGTGATCGTATCCTATTTATCTGGAAAAAATCGAACTTAAATTATTTGATATATTGGAAGGTAGACAATAAACCAATTTCTTTACCGTTTTTTGTATTGCCCAGCAAATTCCCTAATCTAAAAAAATTTTACATAATTTTTTCAAATAATACCTTCAATAAGCATTTATTTAATCACATTCGGGATGTTGGCCCATAAAAATCTCACGCACACACACAAAGAAATCTTGAAATGTCCCACCAGACCTTACAAATTGAACATAAAATAATAATATAACTTTTAAACTGTCCCCCGACTATCATAAAACCCATCATATTTAATTGAAATGGTTGTCGTGTTAACATATTTAAACAGTGCGAATCTCAAACAGTGCGCTCACTCTTAATGACCACATATGCTTATAACAAAGACAGTAGAGTGTTCTCTAGTGTCCTTCCAGTTCATCTTCTGTAAAGGACTACGAAATTTACTTTCGATTGTTGGGCAAGGCATTCAAGAATGACTCAACGCCAGACAGGCGTTCAAGGATATTTTGAAAAAATAAGTGGTTGACATAATTATGAATATTTTTTTTTTAAAGTTATATATATCTTCCCTATAATGCTTACTTTCAATAACGACAGACTTTTTTTTTATTTTCGCGAAATCTAACTTAAATCTTCAGGTGGAACACGAATTCCTGCTGCATCTAATGAAGAGTGCCAATGAATTAAGTTAATTATGATACTGGAAAGGGGCGATTTGATATTGAGGTTAAAAACGAGTGTCATAAGTAAGAGCCGAATTTGAGAAATATGTAACTCATTCATATTAGTGGAATTCCTCATAATACTGTAGGTTTCAAACATCAGTGGCATATCATGTGGGAGACATATTTTAGTTGTGAAAGTATCTGAGATGAAGTCATATATATATATATATATATATATATATATATATATATATATATATATATATATATATATATATATATATATATAGATAGATAGATAAATATGTGACATAACATGTCATATAGAAACAGTTGACATAGCAGATACTGGAACAGCTGGAAAAGAGTTCTTAGGACGCAGTAAACAGGCTAATGAATTAAAATAGTTTTATTTGTCTTTCATATGCAGTTCCCCATAGGGAGGGAGCTAGACCGTGTGACATATAATATGTACAAACAATATCAGAAGAAAGGCCCGGCTTTCAGCCAGTGTTCATAGTTTTATATCGGGAAAATACAGAAGAGGTGATGCAAGGGTTGACGCGATGTTACGTCATGGACTAGGGCGTGTCCGATGATTCTTATCGGCTCAGTTTCCCTAGACAGGGATTGAACTAAGTCTTCAAGGATCTTTCTCTGTCTACAGGGGAACGAAGGGATTAAGTTCTGCAAACTTTATGCGCTATTACATCATCTTTAGAAATCGAATAAATTATGTTTTACAGGAACATGGAGAATTCAGATTGCTAATATAAAAATAATTTTTATATTACACACACACACACACATATATATATATATATATATATATATATATATATATATATATATATAGAGAGAGAGAGAGAGAGGGGGGGGAGAGGAGAGAAAGAGAAAAAGAGAGAAAGAGATTACACTAAGTTTAAAAAGTTTTCACATGATCACTCTGTGAGGGAAGAGTTTGCATTGAAGAAAAAGAAAAACTCAGGCATTTCACAGGCGTATGTTAAATTAAAAAAATCTCTCTTTTTTATATTCAGAACGAAGTATTCCTGAAATTAAATATTCCTGAACGAAATATTCTGAACGAAATATTCCTGAAATTCCTGAAATTTCAAATATTGTTAAAATTTCCCCCTTGGATAGCAAAAAGTCCAAAAATTTTGAGACTAGTTACACTTAAAAAAAAATAAAAATTTAAGAAGAAGAATTTAAACTTTGAGATTAAGATTAAAAGATATCTAAAAGTAAAACAATTCGTCTCTTCAAAATGACATCAGTAAACATTAATCACAAACAATTAAAAATCTCTTACAATTTTAATATCATAATTAAACGGCTGATTTGCTCCTGTTGCTGCAACGTTATGATAATTCTCATGAGAAATCTAACATTTCATTCCGACCACTGTATCTCCTCACTAGCAAACTAACAAATAAATTAGTCTTTATACTAATGGTCAAAAGGATGTCCCTTGGGCTTCTCAGAAATGGCCTGAAGGGCAATAGTGCTTCATCATACCAAACTGATTTACTCCACCTTATTCTTAATGAACAAGTCCCCCGTTTCCTCTGGGTACATGTTTCTTGGATATACGCAAAACTAGTGTTCAAAGAATAGATCTCAATTTCTTCCTCGAGCCATTTTCATTTGGAAAACATTTTAGCTTTAAATTAGTTCATGTAAAATAAATTCGAATTATTCTAAGCTTATAATGTATTACATTCAAGTTGTTATCATAGGATTATGAGATAACAAAAAAACTATTTTTTTTTTCTTACTGAAGCTCACATTTTAGTTAGAATCATTAGTTAATTTTATTTTAAAGATTCAATTTTGATTTAATATGTATTTAATTGATCTTTCTGATATTCCCTGGATATTTTCATGAAAACGATCGCTCAAATTTCATTACCTTTTCTATAATCATTGTAACCTTTCAGGAGGATATGTGAATTAGATTTAATATGTCTATTTCTAGACTTGTAGGTTTTGAAATGCTTTGATATCTACTTGAGTTGGTTGTGATACTTTTTCACGTTTTAATCATCACTTAATACAAATTTCTTTAGGAGGTTATCAGTCAGATCTCTTTTAAAACATTGAAAATTTAGTTTTTCAGCAGGTGTATCTGTAGTTTTTCAGCATGTGTTTGCGCTGTTGTAGAAACATGTACAAATTAAAAATTTTCAGCTCTCCAAAATGACCATTTTAAGAAATGCAGTACAGTGAAAATTAATTGGGAGCAGCTTCATTTCCCATAAAATTCGTCCTTTCCCGGGAATTTCCTGCCCGAAACTGGTTTTAACTGAATTTTGTTACGAATGGAGGTTGGCTTTGGCAAATCAAAACTGGTTTGACCACGTGATCATGACACATAGAGCATTTTCACGTCAATTGCGTTTCAGCTGCTGTAAGAAGTGGTCGATCGTATAACGAATAATAATTAATTTACTGTTTTACAAAAGTTTCTGTTGTTACGATGGTTACAAATTCTAGATAAACGGGAACGAGAAAATACTTAACTACTAAAACGTTTATAGTAAAAGAAGATTTAATTGTTTTCTATTATATAACGTAATTAAATCGTCAATGTGATACAAGTACAAAGTTGTTAATAAGATTTTATTTTCAACAAATGTACTTTGAATAATTTTTAAAATAACATAATAACTTTCTAACAATACATGCAATACACTCTCTTAGGTACTGTTTTAAATTTCAGCCAGCTTTGTCTTAATTTACTTAAAATTTACTGCATTCATTTAAAATTTAAATGTTTTTGAATAGCCCTGATATTCTTTTAAATGTTAAATTGAAAAGCATAGAATTACTTACTTTTTTATTTAATTGTTTTGATAATGGTTATAATTAATGAACCTTCTCTGATAACATTTTTAGTTTGGATTAGAAAGAGATTGCTTGTTTATTTTTTTATTTTGAAATTTCTTTTAAAAAATCATTTAATTATAATGAAAATTTCTTTTGTATAATGAGGAGAACTGTTATTTTTCTCTTCGGAATATAAAAAAAAATTGTATATATCTTTCAATAAAAAAACTTGTTTATCAGTCCTTTTAGTTAACTAATAACTTTCCTTTGATAAAATATGATTTTTTACATTAAATATAATTTTTTTCGAAAATAGAGTAAAAAAGCAGACGACAGATTAAAGTAAATATAATCTTCCAGACGTCTAGGATAGCCTATAACTGATTTCTCATATGTTCGACAAAGTGGAAACTCTGCAATACAATAATTTTGTTTTCGTTGAACAAACTAACTTCTAAGTATACTGCATGTTTCTTACAACACAATAAATATTATTCGAATATATCATTTTTTTTTCAATTTTAGGATCTATGATTTCTGAAAAAGAAAATAAAAAAATGTTTCAATACGACTCTATTAAACAAATAGAGATGACTACAGTTATCAAACAATTTCTGATAATTTTCTCTTTAAACAGTAATATTGTAACAGATATGTAATAACATCGTAAAAAACAATTCAAAAGAACTTTAATAACGCTATTACGACATGATATTTTGAGATAAAACCTCTAGAGATATCGGTAATAAAACGTATTGGTGGAAAAGAAATAAAAAATGAAATTTTATTTTCGTAGTGAGTTTTGGAAGATGATATAGATTCTTACAAACCTCTTGATAGTGGTATATTGAATGAACTTAATAAATTATTTGTTTGATTTTTTTTTCCATAGAGCGGGAATTTGTCTTGATTATTAGGGGAGAATCATTTAGGTAATAAAGATTGCACCCTATAAGAGAACAACTTGAAGTGTAAGCTTTAGTCGGCATTTGAACCCAAGTTCTGCAACAGCGTGGAAACTCAAGAAGCTAACCACTATGCCATGTTGGCGGCACTTAATATATTCTACTGTACAGAAAAACAAACGACGACTGTGTTTTATCATATTTTTACATTTCGTGTACCAAAATCCAATTGGCAATTTTCTTACTAGAGTGGATGGTAATCGGTTATTTAGCCATCAATACAACGTCGGTATTCAAAATTTCCCTTGCAGCGGTGAAGGCAGATATATTTTGCATCACACTGTTATGAAAACATCGGTTTAAAACTAGTTCCGGAACGTCGACTTAAAACTAGCCGGAACTGGTTTGCACCCAACTTTTCTCCTGCTCGTTCGATTCAAAGCGGTAGCGAGCCAATGAATGCGTGCTCACTGACATTCCCCTACTGCAAATTTCAAAAAAACGATGGCAACAGAAAAGGAGCGGCTATCTTTGAATTTCCGGCTCAAGAACTTTATGTGGAGTCAGTCTTCTTGAATTCTTCGGCGAGAGAGCCCATCTATCTACTTGTAGAGAAGTAGTTCTGAACCACGTAGCTGCACGTGTCGCATAAAAAATATATCGAAATACTGATGAAGAAATAAATCGATCTTCTGTGAGTTAATTTCCTTCCCACGTGTTAGATAGGTTTCTGCAAGTATGCATATAGTACAGAATTAATGCAGATGTTAAAGGATTCAAGAAATCCTAATATTTCCCAGCCCTTTGAGGAAAGATGTGATGCCCACGTTTAATTAATTATGTGCTCTCTTAGTTCATGTATTAAAAAAAGTGTCATTTTTTGGTGGTGAAAATGTGGTAAGTGAATTCTTGTTTTATTCTTTTATTTTTTAACGGGATGTACTAATCTTCTAGAAGCACGGCCACAACGATAATTATTAACACACACTTTGTTTATTAATCAGATTTCTGAAGTCTTAATAATACAATGACTTTCATGTGCATAATGAATGTACAGAATGATAAAGTAAAATAGAAAGACATGCGGCAAAACTTGGAATTGAGTTTACACACAAGAACGTTCAGAGAGTATATACCGTTTTTAAATTTAAAAAGTCCAACATATTCTCCTTTGTTAGGCATTTTATGTAATGAATTTGCATTTTTAACATAAAAGTTTTCAAATCTAAGACCTTTATAATGCAATTCCATAACTTTTACAAATCCTTCTCATAGAAATCTGCAGCCTGAATTGTTTTGCCGCACTATTTTAATTTCGAGTCACTGTTTTCATCAAACTGCTGCCATTTAAGAAACCATTTTGTCAGCAAGAATCAAGCAATTAACACGTGGTGCTAAGGTGATAAGTTTGATCCTTTGAATCTAAGGATCCATCCACTCTCACTTAAATTTTCTGATTTTGGTAAAAGTCACTCTTCCCACTTATTCATATCCAAATATAATCCACCTCTCAACAAAATATGAAGAAAGCTCTTAGATCTATTTTAAACTTCCGAACATATTTCCTTACCAAACTTCCTACATGTTCATGAAATTCACAAATTTACCAATGTATTTCATGCAGTTTGGCATTTTTAAAATCCTAATAGTTGTTTCAAAAGAGGAGCATGGTCGTTTCGGAAAGGGTTTCCTGACCATAAACATCATACTAATGTTACAAAGCATTTCTTTAATGCTGAAGGTTATTTTGCGTGCTTAAGACGAATAATCTAAATTTGTAACTCATTCCACTATTTTGAACAAAGTGGTTTAAGAAAAATAAAGATAGCCTTTAAGAATTTTGTTCAACCAACTTACCAATAGGCACAAGCAAAAAGAATATTACAATAGTATTTTAAAAATATCTTAAAGTATAAATCTGATTCATATGGTGTTAAATATGTAGTATAGAAGCCAGGTTTATGTTTACATAATGTTTCAATGATCATAAAATTGCATAATTAGTCATACTGAGAAAAATATGTGCTAGCTTAATGGTTTTGAATGGTATTTATCTTAACAGAATTCTCTCTCTCTCTCTCTCTCTCTCTGTTTCTCTCTCTCTCTCTTTCTCTCTCTCTCTCTCGTAGAAGCAGAAATGTTTCATATTTATTAAATTAGAGTTCGTAGTTAATAACTAGCGTGTTTATAACACGGTCTTCGTAATTTGTAGTAAGTTAACGAATAATTCGTTACTTGTAGTATTTATTAATTTATTCCCTTCGTAATTCAGACTTCGTACTATTATCATTTATGTATAATTTGTGAGTGAATACCGGTTTTCCTTTAAATGTATAAAACTATATACCATTACACTTGTATTTGAACAACGTGTGCTAATATATAAAAAAAAATTCTGATTCATTTTTACTTATACGTCTTAAAATCCATTTTCCTAGGTCAAAAGAATCGTATAAAATATTTAAACGAGACACACTATGAAAACCACACTGCAAACAAAATCTTTAAAATGATGCAACAGTTTTCCTTGAGTGTTTGGATTTACAAATATCTATCTCTAATCGAACGTATGAAATTTTTAAAAGCATTAGATTAGTTTATCGTGAATTCAAATACGAAGAAAATCTATAAATTAAAAAACAGTAGACTTAATTGTGTGGATTTAATAGACTAAATTGTAGACTAAATTATGTGATTTTGTAAATGGGTTTTCTATAAAGCAGTTTATATTAGAAAACCTGTCAGCGGATTCAAACACATATATTTCTGCATCGTCATATCAACTGTCATTCCAGATTACTTTAGTAAACGTAAAGCTGGAAAATATAGAAAATTCTTCTATTTTAATGCCCTCTGTGAAATAAAATTGGAGATAATACTTGACAAAAGTTCATTTCATTATTCTTTGTGTAAGGAAAATATCTTTTTAACAGGATTTATTCCCCATAAGCAAGGATTTGCAAAATAGGATTTTCAGTGTCCAAAGGTCTGAACTTATATCAAAACGTAAGAAATAATATTTCGCTATATATGTCATAAGCATCAGTTAAACAAAAAATGTTTTTCAAGTTGAATTTACAGTATAAAATATTTGTGAAATAAAAAAAAACATCGAAGTCTAGACACACATTTTAACAATGCTTCTAAAATATTTATTCTATATTCATTTGTCTGAATATTAACAGAGACCGAATCGGCAATAATTATGGTATAAGTTAAAACACAACATGTTATTCATAGCGAAATTTTGTCATGATTCAGTATTTAAAGTAATAATAATTACAAGATAAAAAGAACTTTTTATAAATCATGTTTTTAAATTTTCTGTTGAATCATATAAATTTGACAAATCTATATATTAATATATACTTAAATTTTTTTTTGATGAATTATCCCATCAACTTGAAAGAAAATGAAGTTAATTGGAGGTTAACTTGCGTTTAACTTTTCGTTCCCGTCCCGGCCGATAGATGGCTGCACCAGTCTACAAAACAAAATTAACTGAAAATGAATTCAAATCTGCTTAAAGATAGTTAAAAGTATTAAAATAATGCATTGTCATCGTGTTCTGTGCTATTCTAAAAGTTTCAAATGTCTAGCTAGTCGTTAGTTAAAAACCGATTGCAAGATTTGTACTGGATAAACACACACACACAAACAAACAAGAAAGGGAGTTAATAAAAACATGGTAAAAATGATACGCGAGTATTATTTGATAAGGAAATATTTAAAAGTTTTTTGGTTAAACACAAGTGGAAAAGTGCAGTTTTTGGTTTAGGGTAATTTTGATTTTTAGAGAGACGAGGCAGCAGAGTAAAAAAATAATGCAAACTTTTTGTTACCACGAGTAATTGCTTTACATGCATAATACCAAATGTAGGGCTCTCTCCGATATACACCCACTTACTAACACACTCGATACGTTAACTTGTCAGTCCTCATACATCACTCACGAACAGAAGCTCTCATATTTTCGCATTTTGGCAGCCACGTATTTTCCTCCTAGCGAAATACTTCCATTACGCATTGAATCTGATTTCCTATAAAAATTTTAATTATTTTCCTTCAAAAAGCATTTATACAGTAGGACGGTTTCATTGGAAGTTAGAACAAACACAACATGATGCATATGCAGCTCAGTAAGATACTGAAATTGAGCAAAAAATACTCTGATGTCAGACTTAAAGTAGTCCAAGATATCACTAACCATCTAGTCTGGAGTCACAGCTATCGGTGCCATAGATAGAACATAATAATGAATCTAGTTAGTACCCGTCAAAACATGACGGCTAGATAGTAAATAAATGCACTAATACACAAATTATACCCAACACATCATTGCCAAAAGTTGAAAATCATAATAATGAGCAGAAACAAATTAATGTGTTTAAGCGGTCTCGTGCTTAGAGATTATCTAAAGCCAGATTTTAAAAAGTCACTGAGCATACGCAGAAAGCAATTTTTTAAATTGTAAATTATCGCTAATTTAGCAGCGCGAAATAAACAATTTCCATCAGGTTTAATCTTATATTTCACAAACATAATTATCATAAAAATAAAAATGGCAGAGAGAGATCTAGAGAGACTCCTCGGAATAAACGTGTTTAACATTAAAACATGTCACTGAGCATGCGCAGAAACAGTGAGTTTCTAAAGCCAGATTTAAACATTCCACTGAGCATGCTCAGAAATCAATTTTCAATTGTAAATTATCGCTAATTAATAGAAATTGCAGTTACAAAAACCAAATTTGACAAATCTACAGATTACACTCTTTCGTTTAAGATCAAAATGAAGTAAATTCATACAGTACTTTTCCCTCCCGAACTGCCCAAAAAGTCAGCTTAGCAACTTAAATATATAGATTATGAGAATGAATGTGTTCATCGCTGCTTATACATAACTTGGAAATATAAGTTATGAACAACGAACGCAATTATTCCAGCTGTAAAACAACAATATCTAACTTCAAAGTTCCTTTAAACAATGCACCATACGTATACTAAATCATTTCTGTTTCCACGAAGTCGTGGTAAAGGAGATTTTATCAATCTATTCGTGTTTCGTAGTTTACATACCAATCATTCGTATGTATTTCAATATTTTTTATATTATTCTATTTTTTTACTCAGGAATTATGTGATCTCATTCAAGTATCTATTAAATAATTTTCAATGAAGAATAATAAGCAAATATCACTAGCATACAGCTTCGACCATAATTAATCTAATTTGTCTGAATCTCGAGTGATGGGTTTTTACCTCGCACACCAACTAACATCGAAATTGAATTTACAATGGCTAAAAATCTAAAGTTTTTCATTTCTAATTTTACATTAGAGAATCTTCACCTCTATAAAATGTTAAAAACTTCCTTATTCTCTAAAACAGCGGTTCTCAACCTGGGGTGGGGGGGGGGCGTAGAATAATTTCGAGGGAGGTGTGAGTTAAAAAAAGAAAAAGTAAAACTAACTCTCATTTAAAAGTAAAACAACCTCACCTAGATCTTTGATTACCTCAAATATATTTGATCTGTGCTTAATTCTTTGATTTCATATGTTCTAATAATAATATGTTTCCAATTAAGATATGTGTAGAAATATTAAATTTTGTGTATGAAATTATCTATTCTATATTTTCAAGAATAGATATATTTTCAAGAATAGATTTCAAGAATAGGCCAGATTCAGTTTCAAATTCCGATTGTACTACTTGCATTGTGCACCACATATTTTGGTGGGGGTGGAGGAGGCGTGACCTCACATCAGTGTTCAAAGGGGGGCACAGAACCTGAAAGGTTGAGAACCCCTGCTCTAAAACAAGCATGTAACGAGCAGTATATCATTTGGAACTAATTTATTTCATATCATAAAAATTAAAAAATACACAAAAGATATTTTAAGGCTATATTTTATTAAATTAATTCATTGCCAACATGCAGAAAATAATTAGATGTGATTATAACAGCCATGAGGTTTTTTTTACGTATTAAGTAAAGCGGATGTTTAAAAACAGAGTCAATACTGAGTCATTGTGAGGTATCTGTCGATACGTGGCTAAAGTAACTCGACAAAAGTAGTCTTCCTGGATCTCTTGTCACTGCAGTGTACATGAAGAGAGAACAAATGATTTGGTTAAAAAGGATGCCCCTGATCTACAATTAACAGATAGAGCTTAGTCATATCCGAATATAAAATTAAATATTCGTATGTCCTTAGAAAGATCTCTTGTCTATGAAAATAGTTGCCAAACAAGTCTTACGCAACTTGTAAACCACTTTCTCTCAAAGTCATACCGGATAGACTCTGAAAGCAATAAGTTGTTTTGTTTTGTTTGTGAATCGTACATGACTACCTCGAGGACTGACTTATTCAAATTAATAAATTGCCAGAATTTTCGAGTATATTGTGCAGATCTCAAGAGTTGATCTACGCGACAGCCATATGAGGAGCTGTGCGGTGTTTACATCCATCTCTATATGCGACATGTACTGGGCATCTAGAGGCCAAGTAGGCTAATATTGTTTATTGTTTATTTTATTCCTTGTTGCTGATTATGTCTTTTTTTTACTCTGACTTCATGCCCGTCATTGCGAATAAAATAATTTTGTTATGTTAGTGTTTGTGTATAATATATATATATATATATAATAGCCGTTGTCTCTGTATAACACTTCCGGGCTGTACTCATTTTTCAATTGAAGCCCTCAGTAAACAAACCACCGGTTAGGCTTAATTTCAGTTTCAGATGTGGATCAGAATTTTTTTCTTACCTAAAAACTAATATCTTCTCCATCAAATCACGTTTGTTCAGCCTATTTTTCTATAAAACATTCAGAACTAAAAAAAATTGTATGTTTTTAGCTGTATATTTAACAGTTTTTAAAAATCTGTTTACTTTTACGATGAATTCTTAAAGTAAACAAACTTGAACGTGAATGAATCAAGTAGCTCAAGTATTCATATCGCGTAGTGAGCTGTAAAAAACTGGATGGCAGTCTACTACTCAAATCGCATGAAAAACTAAATAAATAAAAAATAATGAAAGGTTTTGCTTTTACAAGGTGTGGATTAAATGCAATATTGTTAGATAATTAGGGATATTTTTTAACTTTCATATACTTTTTCCATTATGACGTCATTATTAGTATTATGACGTCAAAATGACGGGTTACCTTCTAGTGTTTAAATATAGCCACGTACTCAAACTGTAACTTTTAAAGTGTAAACTAAATAAACAAAGATTATGTCTAGGTATTTTTTTATTCAGTCCTCTCTAAAGTGTTTATCTACATTCATTTAAAGTAGTTTTTATGTTGGAAACTATTTCTAGATTAAATGTTTATGTAATTAAATGTTTAAATGTTAAATGTTTTTGATAATGATTTTGTGAAAGGTTCTCTCTTAAAGGAAATTTTTTTTACAGTATTTTTACTTATGCATTTCAACAAAGGTTTATTACCCTCACTTCCCCATAAAAACTTTTACGGCCAGCAACTGAAAACGCTGAGTAAAATACTGGCAAGGAAATAGTTGAACTAATTCCGAACAAATGTTACTTTATGAATAATTTTGTACAGAGAGTAGTTGTCTACAGCACACAGCTCTAGAACGACCCAATGTAATCGGAATTAAAACACCCCACTTCAAAACATTTTACAGTAAAGGTATTCAATGTGCGTAGTAAATATTCAAGACTAAAAAACAAAAAAATGTTTTTCTGCCAGAAAATGGACCATCTACAAGGAGCTTCGACGAGGAGTTTACTGATCCCCAAACAAATACTCTCCAAACTAACAAAATTTTGGTTTCGTAAGGAAGGTTTTTTTAAATTCATATTTTCCATAATTAAATAAGGCACCAAATTTGAAGTAGATTTCTTAAGTATTCATATCACAATGCAGAAAATTATCCCAAAGCCATCTTGAAATGTTAACAAGTTTTGTAAGTGAGGTTGTTTTACAGGAAAAAAACAGGTTTAAAAGATTGTTCCTTTCATTCGATTAACTGTGCCACAGAAGATCTCATTACAAACTCCCTTCTCGTCATTGATATTGCCTTGTCGACAAATTCATGGATCTCATCTGAATTTAATTTGGATGGTTGAGGATTAGAAACAACAACAACAAGTGTGCGAATACTTTGAATGCGCGAACACGTTATGAATAAAATTTATCTAATGTAAAGCTCTAAATGTTCCTATGTAGTTTTCATGCAAGGTGTTAAAATTACAAATCAAATCGTACTATTCTGTTAATAAATTGTCTAATATTTATCTAATCTATATATATATATATATATATATATATATATATATATATATATATAAAACAGTTGCGGAACTGTCTTACTGACTGACAGATAACGCACAGATCAAACCTCTGGACCTAAAGGGCTGAAATTTTGCATGGCGATTTTTGTTATAGTGTAGGGGTGCACTATGAAAGATTTTTGAAACATTCTTCTTATTTTTTAATTCTAATTTTAATTTAAATTTTTCTTCTTATTTTTTTAATTAAATGGTTAAGCTGCTTTCTAACATTTTTATAAAGTTTGCATTTAAAATAATAATCCGAGGGTTATAAAATTTAAATCAACAGAAAGATCATAAAAATTCCTTTAAAATGAAATCTTTTTCGAATCTTTACCTCATTTTTCTCATATTTCGTGAATTTTTAAAGATTGATATTTAGAATTTAATTTATTAAATGCTCATCACGAGATTTCTTTTCTTTTTGTGATACGTTACATTTATTTCGCGTCACGTGCATAACAACGAAATAAATATAAAAAAAAATTAATTACAGCAAAATGTAAAATTTACCACTAGACTAATTGAGATGGAATTTTTTAAGAATTAAATTCAAATTGGTATGTTTTATGGATGTTAAATTAAACTTACACATAAAATGCTTCTCCATGATGATAAATAAGTTTCAAAGCCAAACTTTAAAATATGCTATCGTAGATTTAAAAGAAAATTGTTTCTTCCACGGTCAGTTTTACGTAGCTTGCTCACGCGTAAATTCGCAGACGAGCCTGGTAATATTAGTCCAACGAAGAAACCAAAAATATTGTTTATAAGGAAATCCTCTAAAAAGCATTTTCATTATTTTTTCATTGTAATAATTCTAAACTGTACTCCGTAGAGAAGCACGGATATTCAGCTAGTATTTCTATAAATTTCTATGTTTTTACAAGCTGAAATGAGAACGAGTTTCAGAATTCACCCTTAAATTTCACGTCAAAGTTTTATCAAAGTTCCATAGTAAGAGTAGGAAAAAAATCATACATTTCCCTAAAATTCTGTACCAGTTTGGAAGTAAAATATAATTTAATGTGATTTGACATTGTTATGAATAATAATTTTTAAAAAAACCTGTTAAATTTCTTTAGGAAAGAAAGAGTCGCGTTGTAGAAATCTGACTGCATTTCGCATGACGAAATTATAAATTTGTTAACTCAAGTAAACAAAGATATATGTAAACAAAAATATATACCTTAGACATTTTAAACCTAAGAGTAAGGCGAAAAAAACATTCCCGTGGGCATTCTAAACTCACTAGCAGAACTCTCTTTTTAAATTTTTAGGAACTCGGCTGCATAATTCATATTACCTTACTTCATATTTTAAGACGTAGTATATTAGCTTCCAATCCCCAAGGTCTATACATATTTATTCGAATATTTTTGTAACTTTATTTAAAAATCACTAAAAAATATTTAAATGAATTTATCTGTATTAAATCATGATCAAAGGGAGCTTTGAAAAGAAAAACAGAATAAAGTATTTCTTACAAATTAAACGATGGATCGCCAAATTCAACATGAAAACCTTAAAAAATAGTTTATGAAGTTTTATTGCATCAAAACGCCGTAAAATATAATAATATAATACGCTACAAACTGGGAACCTTCACAAAGTCTGTTCTGTTATTTGCTTCTTTTTTACTAATATTCAAGTCAAGAAAAACTCGCAAAATTTAAAGGAGTTGATATTTGTTTCCCCTACAAAAACATCATATATCGAAATAATCTCTGTTCATTTCGCAAACTACAATTTCCTCTGTTTTCCTATATTTTCTTTATTATATATCAAAGTCCACATTCTTTGAGGAAGATTTTTAAATGACTGGTAGTTCAGTGATTGACACATCCTACCCAGAAAAAAAAAAAAATTCCTCAATCAATTTTGAACTGCATACTTTATTTTTAGGGGAAAAGTAAAATATGGATGTGATGTAGAAATGGAGCTTAAAGTAAAGTGAAATGAATTTGACAGGCATCAAGAAGACCCGCGTATCTCTCTCAGTCAGGGGAGAGTAAGACATCGTCTAGAAAGAGTTGACTTTGCTTTATAAGTGTAAAGATTGCTTTATAAGTGTAAAGATTGCTTTATAAGTGTAAAGATGAGTAGGCCCATCAGCAGATGTAGATACATAAAAACTAGGCAAATCCAAAATAAAGCAATCATTTCATGATCAAAGATTTGAATCTTGGATTTATATTAATCTTCTAACATCCTTTTCGGTACTATCGGGATATACAGGGTGTTGCCGAATTCGACCGACAAATTTAGAGGGGTGATATTACGCATCAAGACGCAAACCTTACACTGGAGGGCGCTGTTTACTTAATCTGACCATACCTCTTACCAACCCCACTGGGTGGCCGGAAATATCGCATTTCTCTGGAAACTCTCTAGAAACTCCCTGGAAACTGTCTAAAAAACTCAAAAACAAAACAGAATCACATAGGAATGTATGACCGAAAACATAAACCTGATCAGCTAGAGGATAAACAAAGATGCAGAATTGAAAAGTCAACATTTCTGCATCTTTGTTTATACTCTAGTTGACCAGGTTTGCCTTTCTGGTCATACATTCTGTAGGGTTCGCGTGTTGCTCAGATGCAAATTTCTGGTAGAAGCGCAGTGCAGGCCAGTCGAAGTGAGTTCAGAGCAGGTGTCTGGTCTATTTAAGTGACACACGCTGAGTTGGCAAGAGCCCAAGAAGGGAGTGGAGTTTTGTACGGCAGTACGCTACGCTATTAGTAGGGATACGCAAGAGTCGAGAGAAGTTAGATTGAAAGTGATAGCGGTATTTAACTGATAGAGCAAGTATTAGTATTTAGCCTAGGTGGCTGCACGATTTCGATAGTTATTTCAGATCCCGATGGTTACGGGTATTGTTAGTGAACGTATATTCTGCCTGAAAGGGTTCATTACGACTTTAAAGTTCAGTTTCTTAGTACCGCAAGTTGCTGTACTGTTGTGTTATTATTTGAAACCCCAAGTCGGTCTATGTTAGTCTACCTCTACGTAGAATAAAAAAGGAATTATTTATGTTTATGCCTCTTACTTTATAGTGTGCCTGGACCGTTAGAGGATTGCAGGGGAAGTAAGAATGAGAAGTATACAATTCCTATGTGATTCTGCTTTGTTTTTGAGTTTTCTACCTCCTCCAGAAAAATGCGATATTTCCGGCTATCCAGTGGGGTTGGTCAGAGGTACGGTCAGATTAAGTAAACAGCGCCCTCCAGCGTCAGGATTGTGTTTCCGGTCATATATTCCTACGTGATTATTGCTCGTCTTGATGCCTACTATCACCCCTCTGAATTTGACTGTTGAATTCCACAACACCCTGTATTACCAAGATTGTAAAAATTAATTCTGTAACTGAGCAGGGAATTTATTTGGAGAATAGAATTTGTCGTCATGAGTCGCGAAGGGTATTCAGTAAAAGATACATTTTGGGTCAGATTTTGGTATGAAATATGGGAGTTAGAAGATTCAAAGTAGAAATAATTGAAATGACTTTTTATTTCGTTCGCTTTAGTGGGGAGTGCAATCAGGTTGATTTCCATCACTAACAAATAGTAAGAGAGAATAAACATGTCTTCGAGACAATTTAATAATATGAGGACAGAAAAAGATTAATTAATGCCAACATATGCAGATTATTGTATAAAAAAGTTAACATAAAGAGAAATTAAAATATTACTGACCTTCTTGGCTTCAAATCATAATATACACTGTATTATTTATTATTACTATGCATATTCTTTATCTGAAATTAGGTAATAGAATCTTTACTAACGCAAATTAAATTTAAAAGTTCATTTTATCTATGGAATCCCAGTATTAAACTGTAGATGTATTGTGTAAAAAAAAAAAACTGATCATAAAATCCTAAAATTTCCCTCTATCCAAGATTAATCTCCTTCTGTTACTGTCAGTAAACGAAATATAAAAAAAAAAGAAAAAGCCTTTTGTCGAATAAAACTAAAGTTATATCCACTTCTATTCTGGCATTTACCCTTGAGCCTTAAAAATTTAGCGTCTCTTAAAATTTGATTTACCCTTTTTTTTTCTAAGTCAGCTTTTGTAATTCTATATATTTCCAAGATGTCAAATACGTATGCAAGCAATTTTTATTCCCTAATAAAGATTTAATAAGCTGAAGTTTACTTTCACAATATTTTTTCATACTTCTATATTGTAACAAAATTATGAAAAAAATATCTGAAGTTACGCATATGAGTGTGTCAACTCACAGCATTTTTTTTTTACTTTATTTTTTTAAACTGAAAACACCAGATTTTACTCAGTGTGAAATCTTCGCCGAGACATCTAAATATTACCGATAAGTAAAAAAGTAAGAATTCTTCCAACGACATATGTTTATCATAAAAGGAGTTTCCTGCTTGTGTATCTAAGTTAATCAATTTAAACATAGGCATGTGTATTTTATGAAGCTGGAGCTAATAACTTATGAGAAAAGGAAGGTAGAAATAAAATATTTTACAACAGAAAAGCGAGAAATTGAGAATGTAAAAAAGCAATAAACTAAAAATCTTCTTTAGATGCAGTGAGGCAAACAGAACGAGAAAGTATACTCTTAAAAAAATCTGAGTTTAAGTTCCACTCTGGATTTAGTACTTAACTTTTAAGGATATTTCTGCCGTTTTAGGGAGATTTTCCTGTTTTATATATTTACTCAGTGCAGGAGAAGCTTTAGAAGTTAAATATGATCTTTACATTTGAATACATCCGTATTAAGCTTTCATAGTTTAAAACAGTATTTCTTTTCGTATCTTCTTTGGTGAGATTTCGATGGAGAAGTTTAACGTATTTATTCCCCTTTACCAATTCCTTTCTTAATTTTCAGCATAGATGTTTGTAACCATCTGGAATCAGCTTAAATTAGCGTAAGTTCACATCACATTCACCAGCGTTTCTCGATTCGAAAAGATTTTATGGATCACAGTGATCGACAACTCTTGGCTAATAGTGTTCAGCTTTGTGATTGGCTGAATGATTTCCGATGGATAAAACGCTAACGCTGACGAATATTTTGTGAAAATGTTTTCAGTGGAGATCCCGGTAAATTTAGATCCACGGGGCAGAATATGAATGAAGTGATCCCAAGATCAACTCACTTAACTGTGTTTAAACTAAGCCAAACTTTTAAGGTTATTAAATATGTGGCATATTCCTTTTGTATAACCAACAGGCTTTCAAAAAGTCATGAATATTTTTTTAACTGTTGGGACATTCCTAGCTATCTAACATTTTTCTTAAATAGGGTTTTAAAGCGAGGAGTCTCCGCTTTCTAAACAGTTTGTGAATCTTCTCACCGATTTCAAAGGCGTGCGGTGACGTCTGGAAGTTATGAGGTATTGGATCAAAACTAACCGCTCTATGGTTTAAATAAATCACCGTTATGAAGAACAAACAAGGGAATGCAAATGAGCGGCGCTTTTCTACTAGATTGGAATCCCCGTGCATAGCATACAAGCGCGACAGTGAGATGGAAAACGCCACGAGGCGATGTCGGACGGAGGTAAGCGGCAAACGAAAAACAATTGAAGAAGTGAAGATCGCTCTGCAGTACAACAGCCGGACAATATCAAGCTTACCGAAGGCATTTTAGAGTTAGCTATCATTTCAACGACCTGGTGATAAAGTGAAGACAGAAAGGTTAGTGTGACGTATGTACAAGCAGTGGCGTGGCTAAATTCTAGCAAGGTTTCCCTAATATAGTTACCGGGATTAACACGTGTGATCTTTGCCTGCTAGCAATTCAGTAGGGTTTTATGTAGTCTAAATGTGTTGTAATAAAATGATTTTAGAGAAGAAAACCTCGTCGCTTCTTGTTAATGGTGAGTTCGTTGTTTTAATGTATAATATACCTAAAATGTAAAAGAAAGCAGCTGAACTTCACAAAGTTTTTAGAATATACTCGAAATAGTGTCATAAGAAAACTGTTATAAAATAACATGAAATTGATTCCAAAAGACTTACAAATATTACCTTTATTAGAATTAGTTATTTTTAGCTCCATCATGACTTTCTTGAATATGATTTTATTGCTATGAGTCTCAGCCTTATACAAATCTTGATAATCTTCATACAATGACGTGTCCTCTGCGGGTATCAAGAATAAATTACAAAAGTCACGATTAAAAAAATGCTATTAAATTATTAGAAGAAACATGTTATTATAAAACACATATACGATTTCTGAACTATTTAAACTTATTCTTGGTTCAGCATTACCTTCATTACATATAATTATTTCGTGTCTAGGTCGGATATGGGCATGTTAAATCCGTAGATTCGAAAGTCCTTCTTTGGGGTCAGTGGGTGGTGAAGGTACGATCCCCCAGATATCACCCCTGAGGTTGCTTTATCAAAATTGAGGTAGCACTTATCTAAGTCAGACTCCAAACCTTGTGGTGTCACTATAAACCGGAGCCGCACCCCTCCGCCCGCAAGCCTATAGGAACCTGGTCTGGAATGCATTCCGACCAGGGAACATAAGCAACAACAACAACAACAACATATAATTCTAAACCTAGAAATCTCAGCCTTATACATAGTGCGAGAATCTTTCTGTAGACCTCGAAGACATGCAATCAACAAGTGTAAAGAATATAACTATGATGCCCGGTATAAAGGGCTTAAGTTAAAAACAGTGATTTTTAGATACTTGTTAGTATTGGTAATAAAAAATAAAAATATTTTGGCTGACATAAAAGGCTTAGGTCTATAAATTTTGTATACAATATTACATTTCTTGTTTCATAATCAAATTTTCATTCTAGTCAAAAGAATTGTGCTTCTTTTATCAGTACTAACAAGTATCTAAAAATCACTGTTTTTGACATAAGTCCTTTATACCGGGATCATAGATAATACAATGTTATTAGGAAATGCTGTCATAAAATTACAAGAAAAGGTTTGTAGGAAAGTCCTGAAATTTTTTTTTTTGTTACTGTGATTAATTTTTGGTTCCGTATTATTATTAATTCTTATTTTAAAACTAGACTTCTCAGCTTTATACAAAGTCTGAGAATGTTATTAAAGATTTCGAAGAAATGCATTCTACGTGTATTCAAAGTATACTCCAGATTATCTCATTAAGAAATGTCATAAATTTACAAGAAACCAATTATGATATTAGAAATTGCTCTGCACATCCAAACAATCAACTAGCTTTATTAATAAGCGTTTCTCGTAGTCTTGTATGTAAAAGCTTCAAAACGATTTCATGAACTACCTTCATTGACAGCTGAGTATAGGGCCGCTGAAACGTCAGTTGTTGGCAAAAATGAATCCGATGCTCCCACGCGAAGCAACGTGATTGTCTATTCCTGAGTGAAACATGGTAAAAAGCAGGAACCATCCCAATAAAGAACAACTTAAAATTTTACCCATTACACAAGTAACATTAGATACCACATAAATGAACTATCTAACATGATGTGTGGTCTTAATTTTAAACTTTCTACTTCAATTTTATTTTTCCTTGCGTAGTTGTATTTTAGTTCAACATTAAATATAAATATAAAAAAATCAGCACTAAAGGAGAAGAAAAATCCATAACATAATAAATTCATATGGTTTATCATTTTTTTTTCAGCTGTGCTAAGTACATAATTACATCATTGTAACGTTGATCATTTGTACTGCTAATTCTCTGCAAGACATTTTATATTATATTTTCGGTTCCATGACAAATATGTACAAATAGAATAACTGTCCCCTCTTTCGAAATCAAACTGGGGATGAATGGAAGAATTCGTACTAAAATGATCTGTAGTAGATTTTGGGTCAAGAAGCTGAGTGAAGAGACGAAGAATTGATAAATTATCGTGGTTTTTTTTCCCATAATCTTACAGAATAACTAAGCTAAATTTGGTGCAGGTCGTTTGAAGTAAAGTTCGACATTTTAAAATACAGGTGGCTATAAATAATAGGAGGTTAATTGTATCAGTAAATTTAATTGATGCAGTAAAATGATACATTTTACTGTATCAATTTATTACTGTATCAATTTTTAACATTATACGAAAATTCATCAACAATCGGTAGTTTAAAGATGATTAGATTAAAATCTTAGCTACCGACATATTCTTTAAAGCAACCACACATACACACACGTTTATGGGGTCAAAACTTATGGGGAAAAAACTAACACACTATAGAACTTAAAAAATACGTTTATACTTAATACTGAACTGAACTACAACTATGAATGGAAAGGAAAAACATAGAACTAAATTAGAAAGTTAAGAAACAAGATGGCACATCCCGTTACATGAATCATGAGTGTAGGATGATTTATGAACCGAATACCGTTTATACTTAATACTGAACTGAACTACAACTATGAAAGGAAAGAAAAAACATAGAACTAAACTAGAAAGTTAAGAAACAAGATCGCTCATCCCGTTACATGAATCATGAGTGTAGGATGATTTATGAACCGAATACCGTATATACTTAATACTGAACTGAACTACAACTATGAAAGAAAAGAAAAAACATAGAACTAAATTAGAAAGTTAAGAAACAAGATCGCACATCCCGTTACATGAATCATGAGTGTAGGATGATTTATGAACCGAATACCGTATATACTTAATACTGAACTGAACTACAACTATGAAAGAAAAGAAAAAACATAGAACTAAATTAGAAAGTTAAGAAACAAGATCGCACATCCCGTTACATGAATCATGAGTGTAGGATGATTTATGAACCGAATAAAGTTTAAGTTGTTCTTTAATGTGATGGTTCCTGCTTTTTTCCAACGTTTCACTGCAGAATATGCAATCAAGTGGATTCCCGTAGGAACATCGTGTTAATTTTTGTCAACCATTGACGTTTCAGCGGCACTCTCTGTCTTGGAGAAATTTGTGGAAGGGATCTTTGTGAAGTTGAAGAGGACAATAAAAGTTCTCCGGTGACGTGAGGAATTGTCCGTTGACGAGACAGAAAACCCACGGTAAGAAATGTTCCTTACTCTCACAATACGCAACCGCGAAAGTTCTTGGAGAGATTTACCCGCTACCAGGAACTCAAACTGAGAATTTCGGAATAATATGAAGAGATCGAAGTTTCCCCAGCACCTCGGTTGAACACGTTCACTCACTTACGGCCAAATCGATATACACAAATTGTGGAGTGCGTTGATTGCAATAACCCAAGTGGATTTTCACCGTCATCTTGTTAAAAATAAAGTTGAAAGCAGCAGGAAATAAAAAAATATGTCAAAGTCTCTTTTGCAGTAATAAAAAGTAATTTATTCGGCCTTGTCATCGTGCCTGTCTTGAATAAAATTAAATACATTTGCAGCACTGCAGGGAAATACACAAAATTTGACCGCATTGGTCTATAGACGAAATATGATGAATAACATGTAACGGTACAAAAATAACCAAGACTCTAATAAAAAAACTATAGCATCTCCCGCAGGAAAAGAGCCAAAATGGCTCGTCCTGGGGAGAGCTCAATTAAAACACCCAACAGTCTTTGAAAAAAATCTCAAGTCTGAATTTTTTCTTTCAAATCTGGACAGAGCAAAAAAAAATAGAGCATAGGTTGCCATAGCGAGAAAAGCGCCAAATAATAATTCTACAGACCACCCGTGCCACGCATACGGAAGCTTACCTCAGCGCGGAGGAAAAATAAAGTAAAAAAAAACTACGCGAGCGCTTAATGGCCAATAACAAGAACCCGGCCATGCCGAAGCCTCGCCAAGAGGAGAACACAGAATGCCCCGCCAAAATGGAGGACCGTGAATGGCTTAGCCAATTCGCGCCTCGGCGTGATTGGACGAACTTGAACCGACGTCACCAAAAGTGAATGGTCAACGTTTCGCCTGCGCGCCAAGCGAGGAGGACATAGGCACAACATTTCCAGGAATTTGTCGTTCCCAGAAAACCAGTAAGACGCAATTAGAAAGAGGGGGAATTTTAAAAGCATGCGTCCGGTCCTTTTTGTAGAGGAAACTCCCTGCTGAACAAGGAAATTGAACATACAATACAACTCCTTTTTAGAAGTATAGCACATTTCCTGTTATGCCGAAAACGGGAGACCGTAATTGGAAAAGTGGGGCACTCAAAAGAAGACGCCGTGCAATTAAGTTTAAATTGCTGTCGTAAAAATACTGCACCACACTGAGTCTACTTAAAGAATTCATATAAGTGCAGTGTTCCCCAACAGCCATAGGACAACAGATGTGTACGGACCACACATGTACAAAAACTCGCAAACGGAGAAAACCAATTATACAGAAAAAGGGGCTGCCTTAACGGTCACACGAAGCGTGGGAACAGAAAACCAAATGTCTGTCAGGGACCAGATAAAAATTAAGAAAATACAAGTTAAAGGAATACAACTTAGGCAAGACATTACCGAAGTTAAATAATTAAAAGATTAAAATTAATTACGGAAAAACTGTAACGATAAAATCATCGTTACACTCTCCTCATCTGACAATGGAGGAAGTCCATGAAATCGTTCTGAAGTTATAGACTCTTATGCTGTTTATTTACAATATCACAACTTTAAGTAGGTAGGGAGAACTTGTGATAAATTACTAATAGATTTCTTATAAGTATATTCACGAAAATAATACTTCGAAGTCAATTGTAATAGATATCTTCCTTAAATCACCAAAACGTATTACTTTTGTGTATGTGTACTTGCATCAAATAGTGACTCATTTTAGCTAATCACAGTACCGTAGTAAAAGGAGTATTTAGAAAATATTTAAATAGTAAAATATTTTTATGGTCCTAAACAGCGTGAGTATAAATACATTCGAAAATAGCTCTGCACTGGTGAACATTGGTCTGTTCTTAAAAGAATATACCGATTCAGAGAAATTAAGGTAGAAGATTTAACACGACTCTATATATCGTTAAATAGTTTTAAAGGATTAATACTAGTCTGTTTCTTATCTCTGTTAAGTTGGCGAACATAAATTTGACAAAGAGAAATTATATAAAAATGTAATTACATTAAGGAATACTTCGCACTTTTGGGTACAGAGAAAGAATAAAGAATCTCGTGAATCGCTATTTAAATTCAAATTGAAACAGCTCATTAAATTTTTTCTATTGCATTCACGTTTTCTTTCCTCATGCATATTTCACTGCTTTAAGGTTTTGTTGTCTGAACTTAATTAAATAGACTTATTTGTGCACATACATCATAATCTAAGAACAAATCCCATCGAATATATTAACTCCTAGAAAAACTTCTAGAATTTTTTTCTGTAATACATGTCTTATTTGCCGACAAATAACATCTTCCAGAAACAACCATTGATTTATTTAAAGATAATAGGGACGCAATGCAAATTTTTTTCGTTTATCTTCAGTTATCACGTCACAGATTTGTTTCCTGTTTTCAATGACTGACATAATTTTCTAATACATTAATTGGTTGGCATTAAAACATATCCCATTAACCAAATTGATGAAATATTTGCAATAAATTCCATTACTGGAAGATTTGTTAGCAAGCGTGCAACGGTATGGAACTAGGCTTTATTTTCCAATTATTTCTTTATATACGCAGACCTCTTTTGACTCGCGCGAATTTAGTTAATCGGGAGGTTAACGTCAGTGATTAAACAGAATGTTGATTTTAAATTTTAAATCCTTCTGCTACATCAGCGTAATTATAGTATATTAACCCTCTAATGGTACAGTGTTTTGAGACGAAATAGATAGCACTGTCGAATCGGATCCGGCCCGATCACTTTTTTGATGAGGTTTTTGATAGAACTAAGTGCACAATAAGCATTTTTCCTGTGTAACATCTATTGATAATATTTTACATGAAATAAAACCTTTTTTGTAGAAAAAATGACGAACGAATTTTAATTATGTTAAACAAAGAAAATCTGTTTGGCATTTGCATAGAATGTTGAATATATTAGATTTAATATGTAATTTAGTCTACCTAGTTTTAGAAGTTAGTGAAACCAACTTTCCGTGCACAAAAATGTAAAAAAACTTGCTGAGTGGCAACCCGATGTGTTGCTTTTCGAGTTAAAATTAAATGGTTTTATTTCGTAAAGATTAAAAACTGTTTAATGATTTTTAAAAATGTTTCAGAATTTTTAAAAAACAAAAAAATTATTTAAAATTCTCATTTTCAAATTTCGGTTTTTGGCTTTTGAAATAATTCTTTCAAATTTCCGTTTTCTAATTTTGCTTTTTAAACAAAAAAGTTCATTCAATTAGAAAAAATTCTAAAGGTTTTAACTTCTCATTACCTAAAAATAAAATTATTTCTGGTACTTTAAGATTATTCATGGATTTCAATTATTAAATGGCTCGTTCTCAGACTCGTTCTCAACTAATAATATTTCATTTTGGCAACATGGCCGAATGTAAATATTAAATCTCATAGGACAAAAAGTGCTTAAAAAAATAGATAGACAGTTCTCAGGAATTCAAAATTGGTGGCGGAAGAATCCTCATCAGTTGCTCATCAATTAGAAACAAATTTCACGAACTTGCTGGAATTATTAGTGAGAAAAATAATAAGTCAAAAAATTACGAACTCCCCAGTCAGTTACATTTAGATACTATGGCGATCAGCCGGGGAAATTTCAAATGTGAGTTTTGTAAGTACGCTTTTTTAGAATAACATTTTTATCTGAAATGTATTTGCTATATTTTGGAAACTGAACATCTAGAAAATGCCGACAAATCGTAAAATTGACATTAATAGGTTCAGAAAACCGAAATATTTGTCCATCAAAATTGTCGATTTCGTGAAATTCGGAAAACTGCTTTGGAGAAAAAGCTTCGTTTGCAATGAAAAACATTTTTAACTTTATAAAAATGGTTATATTCTTAAAGATGAAGAGTTGTAAAACACATGGAAATAAAAAATTTGTCGATTGGTGGGCGGAAAAGTTTAATCTTGCTTACATAAAAATAGTGAAAATTTGCGAAACGGAAAGGAGCTGGCCCACCCGGAATGTCAGCTATTTCTGCTGTCCGTTTTTTTGAGTTCGGCGGTTTTAATTTAATAATTAAAAAAGTTTAACTTTTGAAAGTTGAGGATAGCATCAGTGCACGCGTCTCGTCGGTCTGCGTATATCGGTGCCAGTCGCGATATCCTGCTATGCTCGGTTCGCGAGATTAGCCCGTCCCCGTGTCTGCTCACTAACATACATTTGTTTACCTTTAGCTGTTATTATATAGATTTAGCTGTTATTATTTAGCTGTTATTATATAGATCAGGGATGGCCACCCTTTTTGGGAAGAGTGCCACTATCTGATAAATAAATATGCGTGCCACTTCCAACTTTTCCAACATACAAAAAATATAAAAGAGGGAAAAAATGTTATTTATAGGCTGATTATTGGATTTTTACACAAATAGCACATTTTTTTTATCTGAGTAGTGGAGATTTAAAAAAAAATATAATGAATAAAACAAAAGTACAAAATTAGGTTTTATTGTTAATGAACATTTTTAAACGTTCAGTCAGTTAGGTTATGTATAAAATAAAATGAATAACTTGAAACATTTAATTCTAAATAATTATTAAACAGTCAGTACTTAATTAATGTGGTTTTTGAATTTGTAGTTTTTTTACCAAGTCATCTATATTAGGATTAGTTCTTGAAGATGCTAACAAAATTAGGTGCATATCAGTTAATCTTGATCAATATTTTGATTTTATTATGTTCTTAATAGAAAACATTTGATCACAAACATATGTTGATCCAAACCTACACCTCGTTGTACTGGTGTCAAGCAGTGCCGCTTTCCTGCGCTGTTATTTTCAGTAGCGTATGAGTAGGGTTTTTACAGATTTTGACAAATTATTATTTTTTCAAATTTCTTAATTTTTCAATAAGTCTCCTCGTGCCACTGTTAAAACGCCGCCGTGCCACGGGTTGGCCACCCCTGATCTAAGCCCATGGAATTGTTCGTCTTGGTAGAAGCCATCTTAAACAAATCTCGAATATTTATTTTTTTTAGTTATATTCGACGACTGGCCTGCCTTCCACGCATGCCGCTACATTTTGTCCGGCACAAAGTTTTTCCCTCGCACCTTCCGATCATAAACAATGTTGAACAAAGCATGATTGATGTTTAACAATCGATAATTTTTTTTCGAAAGTCGTGCCGGATTATCCAGCGTGCCGGACCGTAGGATTCTGGATTAGAGGAAGTTTACTGTATATTAATGTAAATGTGCAAAATAAAAACTGTATGTCAATAAATATGTGTGAGATAAAAACTAACTAATGAAATATATAGGAAATAAACTTGTTACTCGTTTTCTGAATAAACCAAATATTATAATAAAAGACAACACAATCAATCAATAGCACACGAAATCAGAGTTTGGTGGAAAAGAACAATTTTTAAATGCTGGGATTAAGTCGAAGAGTGATGATTAAGTCGATTTATTTTATAATGAAAAAGCTCTTCACTATAACATCTAACATAGTACATCTATAGTGTAAGCATATGCATTGTTAGCAAAGATTACTTTATAAAATGAAGTTTTTTCATTTTATTTGATATAATAATCTTTGATTTTATGAAACCACCAGGTAAGAAATATGAAAAAAAATCAGTTTTCGAGAAGGATAAGCAAATCGATTCTCAGGTCAGTGCTCGTATATAGTCTTAATACCCAAATATGACGTGAAAAAGTAAATTTTAATACCGTCTTAGGATTTTCAATTTCGAAATTAATGGCAAATAAATATATTTTAGCTGAAATCTCGTGATGAAGAATATGATTATAAAACTGACTGCAACCCTGCAGCTCCTAGGAACTTTCGTTCAACCGTACAGCTCTGCTGCGAAACATAAACTTTATCGCACATAGGAGTTATAGTATAAACGAAACTACGCTGTATATCATTTTCTAAAATTTATCCTTAAGTCTACAAAAAAAAAGATTGTTTTCTACGTACACAAAACCAAAATATTTTAAATATGCTCTTACGGAAAGGATGATAAAAGCATCGTACATTAAATCTTGCTTCTCTCCATCACGTTTTGACAATAACGATATAAATATTAAAGTATTGACTTAAAACATGCAAGAGGAAGCGGTACTTTATTCCTAGTACACAAGAGGTATTATTTTGACAGAGATAAAGCGAATCTTTGGACTTGTTGCATTTTTTAATGAAAAAAAGTATCTCGAGTGGGCGGCGTGTATGAGGGTTTTTGGATGAGTGCTTTTATTACAAGAAGCATTTAGTTGTGTATTCTCTATTTATATAGGCAACTTGTTTTACCATAAGCAGAGGTACTCTAAGGAAACTTGTTTCATTCTTTTGCTAGTAGAAATAACTTGGACAAAGCCCTTTTATAAGAACTTCACTAACAGGGAATATAAATGTACCGTTTTTGTATGCTTTCCATATTTTTATATTCAGTTTAAATTTGTATAGTCTTTTATTCCCTTTTTGAATCAGTATTTTCTATTTTACACAAACTTCGTCTAATATATCATTTTCGTTTTAAAAATAATCTATACGTTTTAAACATTTTTTTCAAGTAGGTAATAACTGTAGAATTTGAAATTGTAATTATAATTGTATCTTATGCCAATAGATGGCAGTGTGTTTAAAACGAAAAACGTTCTACAAGAAAATGTGTATTTCTTGGCGAACAGTCGAAGGCAGCAATGCTTAATGTCGAAAGCGCAATGCTTAATGTCGAAGGCAGTAATGCTTAATATCGAATATAATAAATTGTTTTGTGTTTTAAAGGAAATTGATCTCATTATTGAGAAGTTTTTTATTGTGTATTTTATATGCTGAAGAAAATTAATTTAGCAGTTGAAGTATATAAAAATAATTTCGAATCATGAGAAGAAATGTAGGGTTAATAATTGAATTGAAGTTTAAAAACAACAGAATTTACAATAATGTCAAATTAAAAGTTATTATACAATATTTTATTCTGAATATGCATTCTTTAGTATTGATTTTACAAGAACCTTTTAAATACACGGTTTCTTATTTTTTTTATTCAAATGTGTTTTCCGTTAAGAGAGAGATTTCAAATTTTCAAGCTATTTAAATCATCAAGTGTTTTTAACCATTTTAAATTCCCAGTTAAGTGTATAACATGGGAATTCAGATTGGAATAAAAATGCAGTTTTTTTCTGCAAATTCACTTCAACTCACCTATTAATATCTCTCACCAAAGTACGTTGGTCGTTTCTTTTCCCCTTCTTTCCATAGCCCGATTCTTCTAAATATCACCCTTTTGGCTCTGGGGGAAGGATTTGTATGTTACTAATGGCTGTTACGAGATATGATTGATGAGATTATCTTATTTAAGTATACCAAGTACCACTTGATTAATTTTTTATTAGCATCCGCTTCAACAGAATTACATTTCTTATTAAAAGATTATCTCATTCAAAGATGAATATCTCTTTCAAAGATTGACTAGAACTTTAAGCTTTGTGAAAACTACATAATTAAATAAATTTCTTAAGCAAACAGTTAGAGAAGTGTTTTATGTGTAAATAATTTATAAATGATTACATTGTTTTTGAATGCGGTTCAGTGGAATTTGCACTAATCATTCTCCAGTGCAAAATACGTCAAATAATTTTTAAAAAATTGTACGTTACTTATAACTTTTCATTTATTACATATTTTGTATAAGAAAATATACCTATACATGGATAAATGTTTTAAAAAATCCTTCATAAGCTGTTAATTTAATTCTTTATTAAATTGTTTAAAATTTTATTTTTTTCACCAATTAAAAAGAAAATTGTCAATTAATAATTTTACATATTAATAAATATCTGACTTTAAATAACTTATAAAACTTGGTACATTACTAGCTTTTTATGAGCTTATTGTGGAAAGAAAATCAATTCCGTTGTATATCAATTATGCTACAGTGTTTCATACACTTTGAATATTATTATCAATATCATACGTTTTTCATTCTGTTAAAATGAGCACACTGCCTTCCCACGTTTCCTTGTAACTTGCACCATTTATATCAACTAAGAATTCTGGGGGATTGGTTTTCTTACTTCAATTATTTATTGGTGTTTCGTGAACAGCTAAGAGAAATTACAGGATTACGTGCCACAGTAAATTGTTCTCAGTTTCGCGCCATTTCGGCAAATTCTGGTATTGCATTTCCTGCAGGCGAAAGCAAAGCCTTACATTCCATTCAAATATTTTCATGTAAAATATGTATTATTCTGCAGGATATTCTCAGTCATATAAAAATATGTGCATGTGCGACAGTTATAAAATAGAGGTACCACAATCTCCCTGCAAAGATTAAAAACGGGATAACTGACCCTGATACCAATAATGTTGTTTCCATGAATTTTACTCGTTGGTGAGACGAATATATACTCTTCAGTTGTTTAAACAATTTTGTGAATCGAGAAGTCGTGGAAATGTAAAGTAAGCGAGGACTTCGATAAAGATTTAAGTTACGATTTGCTGAAAGTAGGTTTGGTAAAATTCCTGAGTTTCATACAATACACAGACAGATTGTTTATAACATTCAGGGGATCCTTAAGAGGGACCATCAGTAAATTTAATGCATTGGGAGCGATGTAAAAAAGTCAAAAAAGACGTTCAATTAAAAGAAAAATAACAAAAAGATAATTTAAATGGGGAAGACATTCTTTGTTTGAAATAACTAGATAATGCAAAATATTTTCTTTTCTGTTGTTTTAACTCAAATGTAAAATGGAACTATATTATGAATCCATATAAATAGAAAAATCCAGAATGATTGATAAAAATGCGCCTACCTCCAAGTTATGAACTTTCCTAAATCGAAAACAGTATATAAAAAAATTTAAAAGGGCGTTATCTTTTCAACTTAAGCAACGTGAAACTCATAGAAAATGAAACAGATAAAACAGCAAGCTGTACTGAACTTTATTTGAAACCAAATTATGAAATTTAGTTTATGTTACCACAGAACAAATATCAAAATAATAGACCGTAAACAATGTTTCCCAATATCGACTATTCTGACATGTTTGGAAGATAAAAGAACTTCGTCTGGAATTATCTAAAACAAATTTGAATATCAAGCTACACACCTTGACCAATTTTTATCCTAAGAGATCTGATACTTAGTTGAAATACAATACTAGTCAACATTACAAGCTGACTTCATATCCCAAAATCTTCGCCTGAAAAGGACGATGAAGCAAAGAAATACAGAATCAAGGTATTATCAAACTTAATTAAATGAGACAGAAACATAATTCTCTAGCTTTTAAATATGATGCCTCCCTTGTCTTCTGATCTATTAATTGCAAATATTTCAGCTCACATCTAAATTTGAAACTATTTCCAAGTTCAGTTTCTTTTTCGGAATTTCGCCTGTGTGACAGGATAACTCAGTGATTTCAAAATTGGTTGATTTTCGTTCTCCACAAATATATTGAAAGATAACAACCAACAATGCCGATAGAACTACCTTTGTCAAATTGCTTGGTATGTTTCAACTTGCTTGATAAGATAAAAGCTATTTGGAGTTGAGTATCAAAAGACGAAAAATCATTTTTTTAATTTGAAGTACAGGGTGGTTATAATTAAAGTTCCACTTTGAAATGGTCATAAAAGGAAAACTACTGCACCAAATGTTATTAAACTTGGTAATAGTTTAAAGGAGGTCATGGGAATTTCTTTTCCGCCAAAAAAAAAAGTTCAAAACTCACCACCAGGGGGAAATGGCGTTGTATTGTTAATCGTTTCTGAAACGTGTTCCAAATCATGTTCAGTGTGGCGTCCACCATTTTCCGAAAGCAAGTTAAATCGCATTACTGCATTCTCAACAGTGGCTCTTAGCATATCAGGAGGAATGTTACGGACATGTCGTTGTATCAGTCGGTGTATCACATCTTTCAATTTTTTAGAGACATTATCGATTAGTAACAATGAGAACTCTGACAAACAGGCTCACTTTTATCTGTAAAATCAAATGACGTGTAGAGCGCATCTGCATAAATAATTTTCTTCTTCCTTCCGTAAGCAAATTACAAGCCATTGCGGTTTTGCATAACCCCACAAACAGTTTCGTTTTAGAAAGGATTAAAAACGTTTTAAACCGATATCTTCATGTCTTAGGCCTGAATTCAGGCTTCAAAATTTCCAAATTAGCGATCTGTAAGAAAACTATTTCCAGAATGCGCACACTTTAAATGGTAATTTTGTTTAGGTGAATGTTTCTTAAGGGTATACAAAATGTTAAACCCGTGTAACATAAGGTTAAGTTAGATTCCGACCCTTATTTCATTTAACAATATTCCATACAGCGCCATTTTCCCCCTGGAGGTGAGTTTTGGAACTTTTTCTTGGTGAAAAGAAATTCGCATGACCTCCTTTAAACTACATTGCTGGCCGCTGTAAATGCAACACCCTGCAGGAAACATGCAAATAACATGAAATTTACAACATGCATTAGCGGAGGTGAGATATGCAAATGATTAGAATTTCAGCTCAGACGCACATCACGCGCGCCTGTGGCGCCACTTCAAAGCGCTATTTAAGGCTTGGAGATTTTGACGATTTCTAGTTCGGCAATTGTGTTTTTCTTGTGGTTTAAAAAAAAACGATCAATTATGCCTCGTCGAAAACGGCGATCATCTTTTGATCAAGTATCCGAGTTCGACAGAGGAAGGATAATGGCCTACCGAGATTGTGTATTATCTTTCAGGGAAATAGGTAGTCGTGTTGGACGAAACCAAACAACTGTAATGCGGATATGTGATCGTTGGATGCAGGGGGGTACGACGGACCGGCGTGTTCGATCGCATCCACCTCAACGCACCACTTCACGTGATGACAGGTAAATTGTGCGCATGGCAGTGACGGACCGCTCAGTCACATCACGAACCATAGCACAGCACATGCAGTCTGTAACACATCATCCAGTGTCTGCGCGTACCATTCGACGCCGTTTACAGCAGAATGGTCTGTCCGCAAGACGGCCATTGCTTTGTCTACCCTTGACGCAGAACCACAGACGTCTCCGCCGCCAATGGTGCGATGACAGAAGGATGTGGACGGCAGAATGCAATGAAATTGTCTTTACTGACAAGTCACGCTTCTGTCTGCAACACCACGATGGTCGCATTCGAGTCTGGAGACACCGTGAAGAGAGGATGCCGAACAGCTGCGTTATGCACCGCCACACTGGTCCTGAACTGGGTATTATGGTATGGGGCGGTATTGGATATCACTCTCGCACACCTCTAGTACGCATTTCCGGTACTTTAAACAGCCAGCGCTACATCTCCGAGGTGTTGGAGCCAGTTGTCCTTCCTTACCTTCAGGGCTTGCCCACAGCCATATTTCAACAGGATAATGCGCGACCACACGTGGCACGCATTGTCCAACGGTTCTTCGTCAATCGCCAGATTGAATTGCTTCCCTGGCCGCCTCGCTCTCCGGATCTTTCGCCGATAGGAAACATGTGGTCCATGGTTGCTCTACGATTGACCCAGATTCCATCCCCAGCTGCCACAGCAGATCAACTTTGGCAACGTGTGGAAGCTGCTTGGTCTGCTGTACCCCAAGAACTCATCCAAAGTCTCTTTGAATCGATGCTGAGGCGTGTGGCAGCGGTGATCTCCAACAATGGCGGCTACACTGGCTACTGATTTTGACAGGAACCACACTTCACAGAAGTCTATAAATTTCATTATTTGATACTTGGTTAACATGTTATCTACAAAATAAATTTTGTTGTGATATCTCTTGTCTTTCTTGGTGTTGCAATTTGGGTGGCCAGCAGTGTATTACCATGTTTAATAACATTTGGTCCAGTAGTTTTCCTTTTATGACCATTTCAAAGTGGAACTTCCATTATAACCACCCTGTACTATTAGGCCGGGAATTGAATTCGGAAATAATTTTTAAAAAAATGGAAACTTTTTCAATCACTTTATTTTAGGTCAAAAATGAATATACTAAGTTTTCCCCCTCCTTCGCGGCGAGCGCTGGTGATTAGGTAAAAAAATTGAGTGAAAAAGAGGTATTTTTTCAGTTTTTTCAAAATAAATTAAAACTGGTTCATCCAATAAAAGAAACCGGAATATAAAATTTTTAGAGCATTAAATTCTGCGTAAAATGAGTACCAATACATAAAAATTACTCCGGTTATAAGGTTACTAGCTTCTCTCGAAGTTGCCGTTATGTTTTTAACATTTGCTAGTAAGTGCAATTTTCGCTATACTTGTGTTTTTCGGGGGAAATAGGTAGGGCGGAGGGAAATCCCGGAATCGGAAATAATTCAAACAAAGATGGAAACTTTTTTAATCACCTTATTTTATGTCAAATATGAATATCCTTAGTTTTCCCCCCTCCGCCCAGGCGAGCACTTGTGGTTAGGTCACCTCACCGGATCGTCTTCCAGTAACTGCCAAGTTGAGATTTAGTACGATTTGTGTCCGCTGTTGTTCCGTATTTTTCATATTGCTTGCGTTATTATTTCATTTCGCTACGTTACGTGTCTCACAAAGTGTTCTAATAAGTACCAACAATGTCGGACTTTTGTCCAGTTTGTGCAGAAACATATGAAGAAGATAATAGTTGTGAAAGAATGGGGGGTTAAAACTTTGATAGAATACAGCAAAAAGAGAGGTGATGGTAAGCATAATCTTTTAAAAAACTGTACGACTGTCAAAATTCCTGTTAAGTGCCAAAATTTTACACAACAGAACATCCATTGCTGCCCCACAAAAGCAAGTATTAGTGGTGCTGGTTCTCGACGATCTAACATACCAACATTCAATTTCCAAAAGGACTGTTTTTTGTGTGCTGAGATGCCTCAGAAGATTTTCAGAAAAAGAAATAAGAAAACCAAAAGCAAAACGTGGCCGAGTATGTCTTGTTACATTCACAGAATTCAAGAAAAATATCCTTGAAAAAGCTGTAGGAAGAGGAGACAGATGGGGTTAAGATCAAGTCTTTGCATCCGCCATGTCAGCGACTTGATTGCTAGTGACGGTAGATACCACAATTCTTGTTTGAGAAGGTTCCTTGCCAATGCTGCAGAATATGACACTTCAGGAAGCCCTGGGGAGGAAAATTTGACAGCTGCATTTCAACTTATTTGTAAGCAGTTGGATGAAAATCAAGATGAATGGCGGTTTTCCGTGCGTTAATTTTATTAAAAGATTTCATAGGACCTTATCCGTTTGAAAAAGCTCTCAAGAGAAGACTGGTGGAAAAATATGGCGATGACATCATTATTACAGCAGGATACAATAAACAACCCATTATATGTTTTCGCAACACTAGTTACAAAATTTTGAGCGCAAGTTGGTATGGATCTCGAAAAAATGAACAAGAAGACCATTGTTAAAGCTGCTGCAGATATAATAAGGGAATACATAAGATCCAAGGTGTACGACAGTGATAAGTACCCTGATCAACAAAATGCTGAGCACAAATGCAAATTGAGAATGCTGAGCTGAATATTCCAGAATTATTGCAGTATATCCTAAATTCATTTATCATGAAAAGCAAACATGGAAAGACAAATAGAAAATAGAAAACCAAGTTAACCGCAATTTCACACTCAATAATATTTGCAACAAGGTCAAGATCTTTTATTTCATCAATACAAGTAGGTACTGGCGCACTTTTATCAAGGAAATATGGTTCTAAAGATTTAAGATGTATAGCTCATGCACTGGGCTTTTGCTGTTTTTACTATGAAGTCAGAATGTTTGAAATGTCTTGTCTACAGCATACAAGAAGTAGTGCATTGCATGGATCCTGCTCCCAATTTGTTTTTGATAACGCAGATATCAATGTAGATACTTTAGACGTATCAAATACATTTCCCGCAATGGGTGAAATTCAGTGCATAACCCCCTCTTCTTCTCTTTCTTCACAAGGCCCAATCGCAAAAGTGGGAGTAATGCCAAGTGCTGGGATTGTAGGGAAATCTGGTGCTATCCGATTGTTACCTTTTCAGAGAAGAACAACATTGAATAACATCATTATTGAAATGTGGATTTATAAAAAATGGCGATGCGATGAGACCAGGTTGGAATGGCTTTGTGGAAGCCATTACATGTACAAAACAGTACTGTAAATCACAAATTATGTTTCTTCCTGTCATCAGTTCTCCTCCCACAAACTATGATACCGTATACAGTGCTCTTGTTAGTGCTGCTAATGAACGTAAGACATTGGAGCATAGCGATTGTTTTGTGACCATAGATTAGCCCCTTTACTGGAAAGTTCGGGAGATCGTTTCCTTAAGTTCTGTAGAATCTAAGCTTGGATCCTTAACTGTGCGTTTGGGGAGCTTTAATCTACTAATGTCCTTCATGGGAGCAGTAGGATACATATTGGATGGCATTGGATTGTAGAATTTACTGAGCATTGCCTGTGCTCGGGCATCAATTCAGAAACTGATGACGGGTCATGCATATCCGAGAGCTGTCAGGGCTCACATGATGTGCCACTTGGCAATTGCAAAGATCGTACTTTCAAAGATTGAGATTTCAGATGAAGAGCGAGATGCCATCAGTGACGTAAACTGTTCTCTTTTTGAATTAGATACTGCTGTATGGAGTTTTCTGCAGAAGGTTACTCAAAAATTCGGAGAGCTGGAAAATAATGGTCCTACCGCAAAACTATGGGGGCAATATTTTCGAGTGGTAACGTTGATAAAGCAATTCATCCAAGCAGAGAGAAGTGGAAACTGAAAGCTTCATCTACTTTGTGGGGAAATAATGCTGGCTTACTTCCATGCAAGTGGCCATTTTTTGTACGCAAAGTCTGCAACACTGTACTTGCAGGACATGCTTGTCTTACAGAATAAGCTGACTCTTTCAGAATACAAGAATTTTGTAGAAAATTGCTTTTTTACTATTCGACGTTCTGAAAAATACTCATTGAACGCAGAATCAAATGCTCCACAGTTAGTTAGAGCTATATTTTCTTCAAACAGGTACTTTCCCCGAAAAACACAATTATACCGAAAATCACACTTACTAGCAAAAGTTGATAAAATGACGGCAGCTTCAGGAGACACTAGTACCCTTATAACAGAAGTAATTTGTATGTATTGGTACTCATTTTACGCAGAATTTATTACTCTAAAAATTTTATATTACAGTTTCTTTGACTGGATGAACCGGTTTTAGTTTATTTTGAAAAAAAACTGAAAAAATGCCTCTTTTTTACTCCATTTTTTGACCTAACCACCAGCGCTCGCCGCGGCAAAGGGGGAAAACTCAGAATATTCATATTTCACCTAAAATGAAGTGATTTAAAAAGTTTCCACCTTTGTTTGAATTATTTCCGAATCCGGGTTATTTTCCCCCCTGCCTACTGGCCTATATGTTTTATTTGAGGTATTAATTTTATACGTAAGATTACCCCATCAATGCATCTTTACATCAAACTCATGTATGGGGTGGAGAAACCTTCATTGATCAAGACAAACATTAATTAAAACATTAATCCAAGCATTATTCATATATTTATACTCACTCTTTCCTAATCGACACACAATACGGCAAATAAACTTCTCTTAATTGCGTATTAAAAGACTATATTAGTATGTTTCTGCAATAATTTATACAAGGAACATTCGAATATTAATAAGAGAATGGCTGAAGCATGTTCATGAGCGATGGATTGGCAACATAATATAACTAACAATTTGTTAATTTAGTTCCTGTCAGTGTTCAGAAATCCGATAAATGTAAATATTATCGAAGGATTACGACTTCCCATTCACCAAATATTGCGCTCATACAATGACACAACTGGTTGAGTGGATTTTCTGTTTAGATTTGAATGTATGATCAACAAAATGGTTTTCCGTGAGCTTAACTAATTTAAATTCAACGAGATAAATCAGATATGGCGTCTCTATATGGAATGAAGTAAAACTATCAGGCCTGTTTTCTAAAAGTTGCTTGGGTAAATGCAGCAATATGAGGATGTGCATAATCTCGGAGAAAACACTCTCATTCCTGCCTTTTTCTTTGTAAATTACTCTATATTATCTTTCTAAGAGATGAATATTAATTACCAATAAGAGATAGAGTTTTATTACCCCAATAGAACCTCTGCTTTTATTGTAGAAGTCTTAGAAAAACTTCCAGTTGATCTTTCCATAATCTTTAACATCCAGCATGATGCCTAATTTCCTCAAGGTTTCATCTTTCTCAAAACTTTTCACCCTAGAAAACGTATGCCAGCCACACAAATTGGTCTATGTACTGCTTTCACAAAAATTGAAATATTATGCAGTGCGAACTATTTGATATCTTTCATTCTGAGATTCTCGTTTAGATAGATTGCTTCACCGAGGACATATTAACGCTCCTATTTATGACATACTATAACATGTTCTAATATAACTTATCACGCATGTTTTCATCATTTATTTCCTGCGAATATGGCAACTAAATTCTTATTTATATTTAAAAGTACCATGTACACGGCAATGTAATTAGACATATCACGTCCAAGACTCAAAAAATGTCCTCGCCCAAAATTTAAAATTATAACGGGACTTTTATAGTATAGGACCTACCTAGAGTCAAGATTACATGCTTCATTTATGACAGTATAGTAATTGCATAATGTCCAGTTTACATATGTTTACGTAAATATAGCTTAACATTTCTGAATTAATAAAATCCTAACTTGGAGAGTTATTTAAGTTTTAAGATGAGTGGAACAAAATAGAGGGAGGAACATTATAAGGGAGGTGAATCCATATCAAAAATAGCCAACGTTATTTGAAACATAATGATATTTTAGCAAATTATTTAAAACATTCTACGAAATAAGCTTATAGTAAGTGTCCGATCACTTTAATGACATTTCTTAACCTAACTTTTATTAATTCTTTTAAATTTAAATATACAAAATGTAGTATTTTTCATAAAATATACAGTAATAAGCGACATTAAGAAAAGTACTTCAGTCAGTTTGCCTCATAAACATTTTAATCAAAATATCTCTATCAAATAAATGTATTTGATCACTGTTCCAGTCTGATCGTCTCCTGTATTCCCGGACTTTTCCTTCTTCGCTTATATTAATTTTTTTTTTTTAGTCATAAACTGTTCCCAAGGTAATTCTACTGACATCTACTGTAGTGAATTGTAGCGCAGAAATTGAAGATACTTCCTGTGTAGCGCGCATGCGCACTTATTTTCACCACATCGGATTCCCGCGTTCAGTAAATTTTTGTCACTTCGAAAAGGTGCTTCTTACTGTAAAGAGCTAAATTCTATATTCATTAAATGTCATTTTAATATTAATTCTGTTGACTTTCAATATGTCTTTCAAACTTTTAGCCTGAACCACATGCTAACTATTTCCAATCTCTTTGTGGGTTACGGTAAATGATACATTAACGCTTGTATGATTATTTATGCCAGATGTTTAAATGCAGAAAAGGTATCATATTCAGAGACAGTTAAGTTGGTACGGTAAGTTCAACAATACAGTCGATATTGTACAATTTTATTCAGACACAAATTCGAGCAAAACTTCACAGTAAGCTGTATCAAACGCGTTACATAATGACGGTAATTGTAGATTGTTGCTTGCATCAGATATTCAAATTTTGTTTTTAATTGTTTAACTTTTATTTCTGGGGTAGCGAAAATAAACTGTTTTAAGAGCCATTTGGGACAGTCTATAGAAGAGCCAGAAACAGGAAAAGGGCATATTTGATATTGAATAAATTTTTAGCGTTGTTTTTAATGTCTTTATTAAGTATATAATTCTCCTATTATTGTAACATTTAATAGTTCTTAATTATTAAATAATTTTAATAGCTCTAATAGTTAAGTTTTGCAGTTAGTAGTAATTCAGTTAAATGCTAATTTCTCAACATTGAATGTTTTTTGTGTTTTATCAGTCTAAATGTAGAATGTAAGGACTCACAGCTATAAGCTGTAGGATAAATGGACGTTAATCGACATGCGTCTAATTTTAATTACAAGTACTTTTATTCTTGCATTAGTGTTCAAAATTCTAGCGACGAGAAGAAAAGAAAGTTATAAAGAGCCACAGTTTGGCCACCCAATAGTATATTTTTAAAAAGACCTTGTTATAGACACTCTGTATAATTCTGTGTAAACAACATTACCAATAAACTCTTTGTTTTGAACTTTCTGCATTAATTCCTTATTGGGTTGAAACGTTAATCTGATAAGTACCTATAGACGTTATAAACGTTATACGTATTTCGCAAATTACTCTTTTCGTTAACAGATTTTTTTAGATTTCATGGGTAATATTAAAAGAAAAGAGAATACAGACAAAAGTCAAATATACCATAATATTCTCAAATATTTGACTACGTTAATGGTTATTACTACTCACTAGAGTAAATTAACATGATAAAAGTACAAAATTATTGCATTAATGATCAAGGAATGTCCAGATTAAATATTGTACGTTTTAAAGTAAACTACAAAGCTCTTGCAGAGTTGACATTTTTCAAAAAAGTACTTTCATGCATATTTGCTTTAATAGTAGAGAGCGCAGTTAAAAATTCTATAAATTTTTAAAATTATTTTAGATGAATAATATGCATTCGTCTCTTGTATATATATTGAATTCAGAGGCAGATTTTTTTATTAGACAATTTAATGTCTTCGTAGTTATTAGAATCAAGAGATTTCTTTTTACAGCAGATAGCTAGCTTTAGAGGTTTGTATTCATAAACTTTAAATACAGGATTTTTATTTAAAAAGCCTAACTTATTGTCTCTTTAAAGAGAGAGCAGTTTTTAAATGTTTGAGGATTAAAATTATTTTATAAAAATGTTAGTTTCAGAAAGACATGATTATTTCAGAAGCACAACTCCAATATGAAAAATAATTTAAACAGAAATCCAAAAATTCGAACTTTTTGTATTTCTTTTACTCAATTAACTAAGTAAATGAAATTTCATAAGTTTCTCTTAATTAAAAACAATTATTTCCAAAGCTTAATCTACACTTTTAAACATCTTTGTTTCATCTCATTTCCAAGAAACAATGAAGCAAAATATGTAACTAAGTAAATATTATTAACTTTGCTAGTATAAAAGACATAGTTTCTAAAATTTATTTTACTCATTAAAATAGCTTCGCCTAATGTCGTACTTTAAAATTGCAATCATGGAAATTCATTTATATTAAATATGAAATTTTATTGATTAACTAAACTTAACTTAAAACTTTCAACAACAAAAATCATGAATAAATGATGAAGTTTAATTAATGATGTGATTGCTATTTATGCAAATGGACATTAACAGTAAAACGTATTTAAATTTATGAAAGTTCTGTTGAACTTAGGCAAAATTAGAACCCTTCATAGATATGATTTACTTTTCAGAAATTTTGACAGTTATATTATGAATTATAAAATGTTCACCATAGCTATAAGTAGCTATTTTGTTTTGCGTACTGTAGATTCAAATTTGTTCTCACCATGTTACGTCGAAGTTAATAATTTGCGTATACAGGTATAGTGTTACGTTGAGTTCCCATTCTATCGTAAACTGAGAGGATCCCTTATTATGAGATTATTTACATTGACTTTATAACGATAACAATTGTTTCACGCTAGTTTTTTTAAACATTTTTTTACTTTTTTTTGTTTGTTTCGTGAGGGCTAGGCAGAAAGTTTTGAAATGAAAATTTTGCGAGGCTCTGTGGCTATTCTGTTGTACTAAAGGTTAAATCTTCTTGATTCTTTTGATTCCTTAAACAGAATAAATGACATTCTGTTATTTCTCCCTTCTTTGCAATTTTTTTAATTATTATTTTTAGTTTTAATAACGTAATTTTAATAAAGAAATTAAGTAGGCAGTTATTCAAGTATGTAGAAGCATTTAAGAACAAAAGGTATGTTTTCACTGACAATGTCAAACAACGAGTAGACGAGCAGTAATAGACAGATCGTGTGGACCGGAAACTTCGGATAAATTACAGATAATTAGATTCCCTACCGAAGCAGGTTGTCTTGCAAACAGATAAAACTCTTCGTCTTAAAGAAACCAATATATTATATGAGACGTAGAATTTTTATATAAATACATATTTCTTCGTATAAGATATAAATGAGGTCCTTTATTATAAACTTTTAATTTTTGCTATTCATCTTTTCATTTGTGAATTTCTTAATAGATGGCACCACAGGACCTTCTGTCTGTTTATCACTATTTTCAGCCTATGTCTTCGTTGTATTCTAGCACATGATGCTGCTTGCATTGAATTAAATGTGTTATTACTACACAGATTGGGTTTGGTTTGGTTTGGAGCGCTACGGTCAACTTGTTGCTACACGATGGCTAAATAGACCGGGACCGACAGTTTAAAGTTGATTCCAAACGGCTATAAACACCCATGCCATAAGTGGGACTCGACACAGGATTAGATCCGATCCTAGCCATTCGGCCATCAACTGGCAAGACAGATTGGGACTGACGAAGTTGAATAACTCTCAGTTATGCAAATTAAAGTCAGTTTATTTCAAACAATACAAATGCTAATATTCCGAGCACATGCGTCTTACAATTTTTGCCAGTTGCTTTTCTTCACCTAACATCTTTTCTTTAAATGAATAATATAATAATCAATTTATATAAAGCAAAAAATCAGTTATATAAACTATTTTATGTAATGTAATTGATATTGTAATTTAGAGAGTTACATGTTGAAGAATTAGGTGAGTGATAAATATTTCAAGACAACAGCTGGAGGTTGTAAACATTTGTTTATAGAGGGCGCTGCGTCGCCCGATAGATTAGTAAAGGAATTGCTTTAAGATGTAATGGCGTCTGTTTAGACGAATTCTGAAATCCAAACTTCGTAGATTATTAAATGTTGTTTTTTTTGTGTTTAAAATGTGCTTCATTTTGTGTGTCGAATTGATGATTTCTCACCGAGAATAAAGACCAGGACCTGATCAAAGAATACTCAAGGAATTTGAGTACCAGAATAATTTAACATGGCGCAACAACGTGGGACCACGATCGGGTAAATTCGAAAGTTAAGATTTAAATAAGGTGAGTGAGAAATTATTAATCTGCATGCATTACTATGGCTGAGTTAGATACAATCCGCAAGAAAAGAAGCACAGTTAGAGCTTTAACTACGAAGTTGATTTCAAAAATTGAACTTGTTTTCTATGATGAAAAAATTGAAACTAATATTAAACTAGAAGAATTGTAGGATTTAAATGAGCAATTGTTAGAAAAGTGTGATCAGTTAAAAGCTCTAGATGCTCAGATAGAGAATTTAATTGGTTCTAATGAAATCGAAAATGAAATAATTGGTATTGAAGAATATTCGGAGAAAATAATTAAATGGAAAGGTAAAATAACTAGGCTAATAAAAGAGCACGTAAAAAGTGTATCAGATGTTTCAGTCGATTTATCGCCAAATTCTCGCCAAGAATTATCACATAATGAGTTAAAAAGAAAAGTTATAAGTTTACCTAAACTTACAATTCCAAAATTTAATGGAGATCCAAGTTCTTGGATTGAATTTTGGCAGCAATTTAAAAATGCGATTCATGAAAATGATAACTTAAGTAAGACAGAGAAATTCTCATATTTAAAAATGTTATTAGAAGGAGTTGCGTTAAACGCTATAAAAGGTTTTTCGCTTACAGAAGAAAATTACATTAAGAGCATCAATTTACTAACTGACCGATTTGGTCGCGATTTTATCGTTATAAATAGTCACATGACAAACTTGTTAAATTTACATCCTGTAAAAAGCTCGACCAATATTAAAGCATTCAGACGGCTATTTGATGATTTAGAAATAAATGTGAGATCACTTGAAAGTTTAAACGTAGCCGCAGGAACATATGGCCAGTTATTATGTCCAATTTTGCTCAAACTGATTCCAGATGATATAAGTTTAGAATACAACAGACAAAGGAAATCTAATACAGAATTTGATGTTCTTGAATTAATGCAATTCTTAAAACGAGAAATTGAGTGTAGAGAGTCGTCTATCTTATTAACCCAAACCGAAAGACAACCAAAACAAGCAATTTCGAGTAAATTTGACAAAGGTCCTAATTATAAATACTTCAATCCTAAAAATAATCCAACTGTTGCGTTTACCTCTAATGTGAAACAAAATTGTGTATTTTGTTACCAAAATCATGAATCATTTAATTGCAACACTGTCCCTTCAGAAGAGAAACGAAACAAATTAAGAAAAGAAGGACGATGCTTCAAATGTTTTAAACGATCACATTTGAGTATTTATTGTAGAAGTAGAATTAAAGATTGCTCGATTTGCAAAGGTAAAAATCATCACGAAATCATTTGTTTTAAAACTCAAAAACCATATGATGAAATACCTAATTCAGCGCCGGAAGGTCAAACAGTAATATATAGTATCGCGAATTCTGAGGGAAAATGTAGTGATTCCATAATTTTGCCTACATGTGCTGTTGAAGTTCAAGGCCCATCAAAATCAAAGATAACCGCAGTGTTATTTGACAGCGCTTCTTCAAAATCATTTATAACGAAGGCATGTGCGCGAGAATTAAAGCTCCCTATTTTAAGAGTACAGCATTTATTAGTTTACACTTTCGGTTCTCGTGAACCCATAAACAAGACATACGACGTAACAGAAATTGAGCTGAATCACTTGAATAATCCTGAAAGAAAAATAAAACTTGAAGTGTATGTAACGGACACAATTTCTCATATGTCTATGGTGACGTCAGCTAGTGCGGTTGAACATTTGCTAAAAGAGTTCAAAATTCCTCTCCAACAGTTTAAACAAGCAAAAGGGCGGAGAGTTGAAATACTGATTGGCGCCGATGTGTTCTGGAAATTGCAGACTGGACACATAAGGAAAATATCAAAGGGATTGTTTTGCATTGAAACGTTATTAGGATTCATTATATCGGGTGTACGAGAAAATGGTAAACAAACCAGATCATTCGTGAATTTATGCCTGACAGAAGGGGAAACACTGAGTAATGTTGTAAACAATCCAGATTCTTTTGGTGATGATTTAAACACTCAATTAAAAAGATTTTGGGAATTAGAGTCGTTAGGTATTAATTCCAACGGTAATGACAATAATCATACTTCAGCTGATGTTGAAACTTTAAAGGGATTTGAGAAAAATATTAAAGTCATAGTAAACGGAAAATATGAAGTTAAACTGCCATTCAAAGACAAAATAGACTTATCGGACAATTTTTCGCATTCCAAAAGAAGGTTATCAAAATTGTTAACTCGTTTGGACAATGAACCATCATTATATGAAGAGTACAAATTAGTTTTTGCAGATCAAATTAATTCTGATGTTATTGAACCTGTAAATGAGAACTTTGAACAGTCATCCAATCTTGTATATTACATGCCTCATCATCCTGTTATTAGACGTGATAAAGAGACCACAAAATTTCGTATTGTTTTTGATGCGTCCGCGAAGGATAGAAATTGTTTATCTTTAAATGATAATTTGCTTGCAGGCCCAAACTTGATTCCGAATTTACTAATTCTTCTTTTGAAATTTAGAGAACATAAAATCGGTGTTATAGCCGACATAGAAAAGGCTTTCCTTCAAATTTCTCTTTCGGCTGAGGACAGGGACTGTCAAAGATTCTTATGGGTCGATAATTTACAAAACAAAGATCTAAAATGTTTTCGTTATAAAACTGTAACATTTGGAGTGAAATCATCAACTTACCTTTTGGCTGCTACCATAAAGCATCATCTTAAAAATTATGAATTCTCTTATCCCACGGCTTTTAAGGCATTAAATGAATCGTTGTATGTCGATGATTTTATATGTGGCTCGAGAACTGTAAATGAAGCTCTAAGTTTATCGAAGGATGCTAAATTTATTTTAAGCGATGCTAAAATGAATCTTCGAAAATGGAAGAGTAATTCTAAAGAGCTTTGTAATATTTGGAATGAAACTAAGTTTGAAGAACTTCAAAAAGAACATCTGATCCCTATTAAGGTTTTAGGTATAATCTGGAATGTTGAAACTGATGATTTTAAATTAGATTTATCACCATTGTTAGAAGCTCTCAAAGAATCAAAAAATACTAAGAGAAGTGTGTTAAAATTGTCTTGCAAATTGTTTGATCCTATTGGGTTTATAACTGCTTATACTATTCGTATAAAAATTTTGCTGCAAGAAATATGGGAGAGAGGTCCAGACTGGGATGAAGAATTACAAGAAGAATTGAGAAATAAATGGAACAAATGGTGCTTAGAAATCCCCATTCTAGAACAATTATCTGTTCCAAGATGGTATTTCCTCAAAGAAGACGATGGCGATGTACCAGAATTTCAGGTGCACGTCTTCTGTGACGCGAGCGAAGTTGCGTATGGAGCAGTTTCATACCTTCGATTTAGAAACCAGGGAGGTAGCTTTGAGGTTACTTTCGTAGCTGCTAAATCTAGAGTAGCTCCAGTAAAGAAATTAAGCCTCCCTAGACTTGAATTGATGGCAACATTAATTGGAGCCAGATTGTTGCATTCCCTGAAGGAAGTATTTGACATTAGAAGTAATTATACTTTGTGGTCTGATTCCACAATAGCATTGCATTGGGTTAAGGGAAATGCTAAGCAATGGAAACCCTTTGTATGTAATCGCGTTAGTGAAATTCAAGGCTTGACTGAACCATCAAACTGGAAACACTGCAGCGGAAAGGATAATCCGGCAGATATGCTCTCAAGAGGATGTTTAGCGGAAGACTTGCTGAATGGGGAAAAATGGTGGAAAGGGCCAAAATGGCTAATCTTGCCAATGGAACAGTGGCCGAACAATGGAGATAAATTTATTTGTGAAGATAATGTTAATAAAGAAAAACGATTAAAACAAGCAGCCATTTTTAACAGTATAACTGCAGAAGGAAAAGAAAATCCAGAAAGGATCCTGGATTTGAAGAAATATAGTTCTATTCAAAGGGTATATCGAATAACTGCTTGGGTGAAAAGGTTTACAGAAAATTCAAAATTCAAAGATAAGGAAATGCGAATGACTTCGGAATTAACCGCAGAAGAAATTTTGGATGCTGAGAGACTGTGGATTAGAAATATTCAAGCGGAATGTTTTCCTGTGGAATTTAAATGTTTGAAAGAAGGAAATCCCATTCCCAAGAACTCCAGTATTCGTGATTTGAATCCGTATCTAGATAACACAGAAATAATGGTAGTCGGTGGGAGACTACAAAATTCTAAATTTGAATTCAGAGAAAGGCATCCATGGTTAATCCCTAGCAACAGTAGACTAACCGAATTGATAGTAATGAAAGCACATAATCAAGTAATGCATTTAGGAGTAGCAAGTACATTGTCTAAAGTTAGAGAGACCTTTTGGATACCACGAGGTAGACAAATAGTTAAAACTTTCATAAGCCGCTGTATGATATGCCGAAAATTTACTGCTAAAGCAGGTCAACAAATTACTGCTCCTCTACCATCTGACAGAGTAACTGAGTCTCCACCCTTTGCTGTGAGTGGTTTAGATTTCGCAGGTCCCCTTTACATTAAGGTGAAAAATTCTGCAGTGGCTTCAAAGTGTTATATTCTACTGTGCACATGTGCAGTAACTCGAGCAGTGCATCTAGAACTAGTGCAAGACCTGAGTACTGAGTCATTTTTACTAGCCTTTCGACGATTCGTCGCTAGAAGAGGTCTTTGTAGTGTAGTATTCACTGACAATGCCCAAACATTCAAGCGAGCTGAGAAAGAACTTGGATTGTTGTGGAATACAATTAGCCATAATGACGTAAAGACATTCTACAGTTCTAAAAGAATAGAATGGAAATATATTGTTCCAAGAGCTGCCTGGTGGGGCGGCTTTTGGGAGCGAATGGTGAAAACAGTCAAATCATGTCTGCGAAAGGTCCTCGGAAAATCATGTTTGACGTCAGATGAGCTAGAAGCCATTCTAGTTGAAATAGAAGCTGTAATCAACTGTAGACCCATCAGCTACTTGTACAGTAAGCCTAATGAACCTTCATGTTTAACACCAGCCCATTTTTTGACTGGAGAACGTGCAACTTCCCTACCACCAAATATTCCTGTTATCCTAGATAAATCGTCATCCAGTGAGCACCTCAATAAGAAGTATTATGATCGACAAAGACTCCTGGATCATTTTTGGCGAAGGTGGAAAAGGGAGTACATGCTGGACTTAAGATCTCTTCATTCTGAGAAGCGTAAGAGCTGTACCTCAACCTTTAAAGAAAACGACTTGGTTTTAATCCATGATGAGCGTGTTCCAAGAACTGTCTGGAAAATTGGACGTGTAATAGAGACGATTCCTGGCAGAGACGGAAATATAAGATCGTGTAACATCAAAACTTCTAATGGGACACTTAAACGTCCAATCCAACTCTTATATAATTTAGAAATAGCTGACTAAAAACTCTAATTGCATTTTTCTTTTAACAGCTATAAAGTTATTACATCTTTTATTGTTATTATTATTTTTTTAATTATTGAATTACATTGATATTTGATGTTTGCAAAATGTTTTATTTCGTAACTTAAGAAATGTTATTTAGCATTATTATTCTCATTAATGGTAATTGGTATTTTCGTTTAGGAATGAACCTGTTGTTCATTGTGGGGGGAGTATGTAAAGATTTGTTTATAGAGGGCGCTGCGTCGCCCGATAGATTAGTAAAGGAATTGCTTTAAGATGTAATGGCGTCTGTTTAGACGAATTCTGAAATCCAAACTTCGTAGATTATTAAATGTTGTTTTTTTGTGTTTAAAATGTGCTTCATTTTGTGTGTCGAATTGATGATTTCTCACCGAGAATAAAGACCAGGACATGATTGAATTCACAGGTCCTGATTGAATTCATTTTTTTGCCAGTTGATTTTCTTAACCTAACATCTTTTCTTTAAATGAATAATATAATAATCAATTTATATAAAGCAAAAAATCAGTTATATAAACTATTTTATGTAATGTAATTGATATTGTAATTTAGAGAGTTACATGTTGAAGAATTAGGTGAGTGATAAATATTTTAAGATAACAGCTGGAGGTAACTATTGTCCAAAATAATAGCTATTGTCTTTGGACAAAGCTATCATATATTATTTTTTCAGATCTTAATTTTATTAAATATCAGAATTTTAAAAATGCAATTTTGACAAAAAAATTAAAACAATTAGTGTCTGCATTATGCAGAATAATCTCAGCTATTTAGATCATGCTGTAATTAAAATAAATATAATTTTTTATTAGGGTAAAACGTATATACTCAAAGTATTTTCTTTAAAATTTCAGTTCCAGACTAAGTGCCAGTTAAACACTATCCTCAGAGAGATTACACTTCTTCAGAAAAAAACCTTCATAATTATATTTTTCGATTTTATGCTATTTCAGATCAAAGTGAATGTATCCACATCCTTAAAAATTCTTTTGGACCTGTGATTTCAGAGAGTTTACATTCTTTGAATACGGTATAAACATTTTTCAAGTTATGCAAATTTTAAAATACACTTTCAGACTCAAAACCTCGAAACCACTACTTTCACTGTTATAAGTAATTTCTTTGAAAGCTGTGTTCAGCATTCTTAACAGTGCAAAACGGTAGTTTGTCAGTGTCATGTAATTATGAATTTATAACAGAAAACTTTTTTCTCTACTACTTTAAAATCTTCAGAAGACCTTAAATTTAATCTTGCGATAAAAATACACATGAGTTCATTTAATAGAAAAACTTAATATTGTACTTTAGTGTCGGTTATTTTTTTTTTTGGGGGGGGGGGGATATTTTTTATGTAATATAGGGAACAGAAAACTAAGTTACGATATAAAGTTTAAGCCATTTTTTCATATCGGGCTTGAAGAGAATAGCACATTTTAATTTTATGACTGACTTCACCCAATGAACATAAATCGTTGTTTCCACCCTGTTCAACTGATAGAAAGCAGACTCAAACGACTAAAATGTTGACGAATATAGTTTTCAGAGTTTTAAAATAATATGTTAACACTCGTTTATTATTAAGAGAGATAATTGAAAATGTAAAAGCTGTCCGTTTTCTGAACATTAATTAATGATAGTCCACAAATTCTAGAAAAATTGAAAGAAAATGTGTTAATATTGTTAATTATTCATGATATTAGAGGTAATACTTCTGTTTTACATAAAAAACATTGGTCAAAGAACTGAAGGTTTAACAAAATGTTAACACATTTTTTTCCCTTCTATTGGTAATGTCACAAGTACAGAAAAGACCTAGAAATTCGAAATAAGATTTTTATTAGAATAGGAAGATGAAAATTTTCATTTTCTATTTTTTTAGTCTGTATATATATATATATATATATATATTGCATATGCAACACGCATATGTGTTCTACTTCAAGAATTGGCACATACGCGTGTTTGCGCAGATGTATGAAGTATATGTTTAGCATGGGAAGTTGATTTCACAACAATTAGTATGTATGTCTAAAAACTAAAAAAACTTGATTTTTTTCCATTTTATACATTTTTAGTAGCATATATACAACAAATTTTTTGCCTTTCAAATGATCAATGTATCTGTTTGGAGAAAGAATGGTATTATTATTAATTACTATCAACGTCTTAGCTTTCGTGTATTTTGTATGCATTGCTCGTATCATATAATACTCTTTAATGATAAATTTCATTCCCTTATATAAATTTAAATCCTCCTTAAGTGTAAACCTTTACCTGACTAGAGACTCTGTCGAGTCGAAATTTCTAATTTTACTCTGACTCTGAAAAAAAAATTTTTTTTCCATTTATTTTTCGCTTGTTAAAAAACTAAATGTTTTTCAAACATTAATATGAATGAAATTTCTCATGGGGAAAAAGAAAATCTGGTTACTTAGGAAGCATAACAATGGCATTAAGCAAAACATGCACCCACGCAGGTATTCTTTTGAAATCCCATTCGTTAATTTATTCGATCTTTGTGTAGGAGTATAACGTATTCTCGATGATTTTGTTGGATACGTTTGATGTATTTATTTTTATCATTAACAAAATCATCACTTTCTTTCATAACAGTTCTCATTTAGATTCTTAAAATTTTGCATTTCCAAATACTCTTTTGTTGCTGTTAGAAATAGTAGTGTATTTGCATTATCAGTCGCAAGATGGTTCTTGAAAAATGCAGTTATCTTTCAAAAACAGAACTCATGAAACTTTAATGTTTTAATTGAATTTTAAATTCCTGAAATTGCATGAAAATTAAAACTTGACGGATACTAAGCAAACAAATATGCGTTACTTTTGATCCTGTTTTTAAAAAAAATTAAAATTATTAATCAAGCCAAAGTTCATATAAATTCAAGTAGTTCGAGTACAAAATTCAAAAGTGCATTCGAGTAGTAAATTCGAAAAGTTTTAAACACATATTTTTCTTTTTCCTGCGCACTGTTTGTATATAGGTCTTCACTCCTTCTTAATGAAAGGGGTCAGTTTCTATGATGATAACAGTAAAGGTTAACGACAATTAAATGTTAGGAATTTCAAGTATGGAGCCTTCGATTTTTGAATAGAAAAGTGCACATTACTGGGAACATTCTTGGAGGTTGAAAACACGGTTTAAAAAATATATCCCGATACTTAGTTAAAAAGATAATATTAGAAGGCTAACACTACCAGTGGAAAACTCAGAGGAAGGAATGTTCAAATATGTAGATAATAGCTAATGTTATTAATTTAGTGATAATGAGTCACCGAACAAACTGTTCAACAGAGCTGATTTGTTTGAAGATTGTAAGGGCAGTAGGTATATCATCATAAATATTCTTCATAGGAATTGGTAATAATAAAAATGGAACAGAGGAAAACCATCACGAAATGTAAGAACTGTTTCACTCAATATCAGTAACATTCAATGAAATTTCGAAAAAGGAAAAAAAAATTGCAACCACTCCTTTTGAGTCTTGGCAATTAGAGTCAAATTTTCGAACATATGTAGAAAATCAACTATTTAAAAAAAGCTTCCTTTATGAACGTTTCCTGTTCATCAAAGGAAATTTGTTGCTTAGAGCATTTTTAACAATTTTTCAATACATCATGTCTGAGAATATAACAGTCGTAAAATTACAAATGCTCCTACGTATCTTTTGCATAATTTCTGGATATTTCGTATTACTGATAAATTTAAATTGGCAAAATAATAGGTGAAATTCATTTTTCCCCCTTAATTACCCTTTTTTCTTTCTTCATTCATTACTTGAAGTATTTTGATTTCTCCTCTCTCTCTCTATCTCTCTCTCATTCACTTTATTTTACATCTTCGACATCTCTTCATAATACGTTGCCATTTGATTCTATGAAAATTCTAAAAGCTCATGAACTGAAGCTTCTATATTCATATTTCACATTTTAACTTTTGCTATTAAAGAAAGGAAATACTTCTCTTTTCAAATAATAATATATAATCATTTTTAACTCATCCTATCCTATTTTAAAAGCGAATAAGAAGCAAACTTTATATTTTTATGTACAATCATTATGTAATAGTTTTTCCTCAAAAGTGTGTTAAATAAATACCATTAAGCAAATGAAAAATACTTCAACACTTTAAAAAAATTCAAAACAACTTTAAATTCAAACATAATTAAAGTGCGTTTAATTTTTGATATATTTCCTTAACCAAGGGTTCTTTTATAGCAATATTTTACATTTGTCAGGTTGAAAAGAATTTAAAATGACTTCTCTTTTCGAATTATTGAAGCCTTATTTGTAAAATTTTAATTACTGTGAGGGGCAAACTGTCATTTTTTCAATTTAAATTTAACTTCAGGAACAATACTTTTAGAATTTTCTTGGTAAATCAAAAACTTAAATATTGTTTCCTGGAAACTGTAAAAAGAAAAGCAGTACAAAATTTAAGAGGGGTACCACGCAAGGAAATTTATATAAATCCTTTAAAAGATGGTAAAAATCCCATTCCCAGATAAATGGATGAAAAGGACAGATGCATAATAGGGTATGCAAGGACAATCATATCAGGTTCAATATTTGGACAGTACAGCAAACCAAATATTGAACCTGAGAATTCAATCATCTTACAAATATGATACTTGTGTTATTTGATTTTAAAACCTCTCTAGTACGACTTCGATCATGGAAATGAAAATGTACTCTTTCTGGAAATATTTTGTGGGCCGAAAAAAGCCTTTTCTCCCTCATCCATACTATTAATTTGTTTCGGACTGATGGCACTGAACACCTATTTACCAAGATCGCGAGCTCAGAGTTCTGTTTCGGTTTATAACCCGAGCATGATCTGAATTGCCCTATATATATATATATATATATATATATATATATATATATATATATATATATATAACAGTTCTGTAACTGACTGACTCACTGACTCACGTACAACGCACAGACCAAACCGCTGGATCTAAAAGGCTTAAATTTTGCATGGCGATACTTCTTATAGTGTAGGGGTGCACTAAGAAAGATTTTTGAAAAATTCTTCTTAGAATTTTAAAATTCAATTTTTAAGCTATTTTAGTAACTTTTTTTAAGTTTCAAATTAAAATAATATTTTGAGGGTTATAAAATGTATATCACGAGAAATATCATAAAAATTCCTTTAAAATTAAATCTTTTACGAATCTTTACCTCCATTTTCTGATTTTTAGTGACTTCACACTTTAGGCATGGGTCTTTGTAACCTTCCGTTAGATTTAAAGTGTATGTCGCGGTCTAGTGTAACTCTTGTGCAGCAAGTGTTACAAAAAATCTTGTGTAGAAAAAAAAAAAAAACACAGCCATAGCTTTTTATTCCAAAATCAGGTTTTATGTTATAAATATACAGACTAAATGGAGTTAAATATATAATACCTAAGTAGAAAAGACTGCTGGCATTATGAAAATATTCTTGGTGGTGTTGGTGAGAGCGAAAACGGGGATATTGGTAGGTGCAGAAATCTTGAGTTCAAGTCCAAGAAAATGGGGATATCATCTATATAATATACAGAAATTTTAAATTTTATATATTATATAAAACAGTTCTGTGACTGACTGACATATAACGCACAGACCAAACCGCTGGACCAAAAGGGCTGAAATGTTGCATGGCGATTCTTCTTATAGTGCAGGTGTCACTAAGAATGATTTTTGAAAAAAAAAATTGTTGATGTTTTAAAATTTAAATTATTAAGCTGCTTTTGTAACTTTTTTTTAAGTTTGCATATAAAATAACAATCTGAGGGTTATAAAATTTATATCACGAGAAAGACCATAAAAATGCCTTAAAAATGAAATCTTTTTCGAATATTTAACTCGATTTTCTGATTTTTTGGTAAATTTTTAAAGATTAAATTTTAGAATTTAATTTATCAAATGCTGATCACGTGATTCTTTTTCTGATACTTTAACTAAATTTATCGTCACGTGATAACAACGAAATAGACAAAAAAAAATTTCCCTTCCTAATGCGGCAGACGATTTTGCATTATCCAAAATAATATTAAAATACAGTAAAATATATGTTCCTCAAACTGTACTATATTAACTGTACTATATTCTTTAGTATGTTCTATTAGATTTAATTTGAACATTTTCTTCTACATTATTTTGTCTATAAAAATATCCCTTACTATTTTTTATAAATATATTTTTTTGCTTTTTTCACATCAATTGTATACATTGATCGTCGTATTTATTATACATATATATATATATATATATATATATATATATATAGATATAAAAATATATTTAAAATAAGATAATTAAAAGGGAAGATGTGTCCATTTAATACTCCTATAACCTGAAATAAGATAGACATATATAAATAAGCAAAACACGGAATTGGAGGTGGTATAGTTAATGACTGGGGGGGGGGGGGGGGGTTGTGACCCCCCAACCCCGGTTAAACATGTTTTAAGCCAGGCAACACTCTCGGAGGTCGGCTATAACACCAAGACAGTAATAAAAAATTATGAAGAGGAAAAATATTTTAGGTGAAATAGATAAGTTAAACCAGATTGTTTACTAATATAGTCAACTAAAACATAATTACAAGATGAATAGAATGAAAAAAATCTTAATACTAAGTTACAGAAATAGAATAATACTAATTAACTAAATAATTATTCACTAACATATACATTATATATATACAAAATACTTAGCTCCCACCAAGCAATGAGACACGAAACCCATGCACACTCACTTTTTATAGACATAGTAGGGATAAATATCGCCGTATTATTGAAATTTTTTAGTGTTGCCAACTTATTTTAAAACGATTCATACTATCTTTATTGTCTAAATTAAAAAACTGGGTTAGAATAGATACGAGGAAATTGACTGGAAAACCCTGGTCAATAGCTATAGTTAAGAATTTAATTATACTGACGTCCATAGTTTTTTTGTTTGAATGTAAACGTTGACAACGTATTAACTGGTTAGTAACTATATTGCGTTTAATATTTAAATGTAGAGCATTATTCCAGTTCATAATCCTAACAGTTTTAAAGTTGTAAAACTCGCGTTTATCATATAGACAGTATGATATTAGATTTTGATTAACATTTAAACTCAAGTCTAAAAATACCAAATTTCCATAGTTATCTTTATCAGTCTCCACTAGTTTAAGATTTTTAGGGTAAAAATTAATATCTATTGCATTTAAGTTTTCATTAAAACATATGAGTATATCATCTACATATCGGAAAAACATAAGTTCATTTAGAATCATTACACCTCTTTCATAAAAGTGAAGGTATATATCTGCTAAAGCAGATGAGCATCCTCCATCCATTGGTATTCCATGTATTTGTTTATAGAAGTTTCTACCATTATATAAAACTGTTTCATAAAGTACAAGATCTAATAACGCACGATATTTATTTTCAGTTATATATGTCTTTAAATCATATTGATCGTATAATCCATGAATAATACTATAGAGATCTTTTAGGTCGATAGAGTTGAAAAGATCCGTAAAATCGTAGCTTTTAACGTTTGTTATATCACCTTTACCTTTAATCTGTTTAACTATTTCTAAGCTATTATTGATGAAATAGCCACCCTCTTTACTTATTTTTTTATAAACTATTTTAAGTATGTTTAAAAGTTTATTATTAGCAAGCGTTAAGTATGTATTGCAGCCCACAGTAACAGTTCTAAATTTAACAGGCGATTTATAAAACAGCTATAAAGCATAGTATACCTGTAAGTACTTTCGAACAGTGGAAATTTCATTATTTAAGTGATTTTAAAATTGCTTGTCTGAGAACTAAACCAAAAAATCTTCATGTAAATTTGAATACCTTAAAACCAGCTATAACTGCTTTACAAGATCATTTTGCTATAACTTATGTTGATAAAGTTTCTGCTAACTATGCATTTATATGCAAAAACTTTTATTGTGAAAAACTATTACAGTGCTATAATGATAATACTGTTTATAAAAAACTAGATTCTACGTCTTGTACTATACAAAATCGTATCAAAGCGTTATATCGTCGTGCAGGTTATGATATTAAAAATCTTAAGTTTCCTTATTTAATCTTAATCCCTAAATTTCATAAATCGCCTGTTGAATTTAGAACTGTTACTGTGGGCTGCAATACATACTTACGCTTGCTAATAATAAACTTTTAAACATACTTAAAATAGTTTATAAAAAAATAAGTAAAGAAGGTGGCTATTTCATCAATAATAGCTTAGAAATAGTTAAACAGATAAAAGGTAAAGGTGATATAACAAACGTTAAAAGCTACGATATTACGGATCTTTTCAACTCTATCGACCTAAAAGATCTCTATAGTATTATTCATGGATTTATACGATCAATATGATTTAAAGACATATATAACTGAAAATAAATATCGTGCGTTATTAGATCTTGTACTTTATGAAACAGTTTTATATAATGGTAGAAACTTCTATAAACAAATACATGGAATACCAATGGGTGGAGGATGCTCATCTGCTTTAGCAGATATATACCTTCACTTTTATGAAAGAGGTGTAATGATTCTAAATGAACTTATGTTTTTCCGATATGTAGATGATATACTCATATGTTTTAATGAAAACTTAAATGCAATAGATATTAATTTTTACCCTAAAAATCTTAAACTAGTGGAGACTGATAAAGATAACTATGGAAATTTGGTATTTTTAGACTTGAGTTTAAATGTTAATCAAAATCTAATATCATACTGTCTATATGATAAACGCGAGTTTTACAACTTTAAAACTGTTAGGATTATGAACTGGAATAATGCTCTACATTTAAATATTAAACGCAATATAGTTACTAACCAGTTAATACGTTGTCAACGTTTACATTCAAACAAAAAAACTATGGACGTCAGTATAATTAAATTCTTAACTATAGCTATTGACCAGGGTTTTCCAGTCAATTTCCTCGTATCTATTCTAACCCAGTTTTTTAATTTAGACAATAAAGATAGTATGAATCGTTTTAAAATAAGTTGGCAACACTAAAAAATTTCAATAATACGGCGATATTTATCCCTACTATGTCTATAAAAAGTGAGTGTGCATGGGTTTCGTGTCTCATTGCTTGGTGGGAGCTAAGTATTTTGTATATATATAATGTATATGTTAGTGAATAATTATTTAGTTAATTAGTATTATTCTATTTCTGTAACTTAGTATTAAGGTGACTGCCTACGTTGAAAATGCCATTTTTTGACTATTTTGATGAATTTAATTTTTTGCAAGAATCTTGTAATTCAATCTTTTCTCTTTTCAAAACAGTTTTGATTTCCATTCTATGTCAATTAGAAGCAGAGTTATCACTATTTTAAAAAACATCGTCTAATACAAAATTTAAGTGACAAACAACTTTAAATGCGTCCATTTTTTGACCATTTTGGTCAATTTTATTTTTTGCAAGAATCTTGTAAATCAATCTTTTCTCTTTTCAAAACCGCTTAGATTTTCATTCTACAACAATTAGAAGCAGAGTTATAGCTATTTTAAAAAGCATCGTCTATTACAAAATTGAAGTGACAAACAACTTTAAAGACGTGTTTCTCAGAATTATGTTTTTGGGCACAAATCTCTACCGTTATCATGATATTTCAGATAATAATCCATATAATTTGATACAATTTTCAGGAAATGTTTTATATGCTATTGTTAATGAAATGACGTACAATAATTGATGAATAATAAATAGTTTTTTGTTTGGAGTTGTTTTTATAATGAAAGGAATGACGAATTGGGGAAAATTTTCATATTGGAATATAAAATTGTCTGTATTATTTTTGCATTTTAAAATTTCTCTTAGATTGTACGTCATTTTGAAGATAACTGTTATATGTATCAGGTGTAAGAAGGAAATTAAAATAGTAGCATTAGAATTTTGTTCAGAGTGATAAGCGTTTTAGCTAAATTTCATTAAAAATTACTTCAAAATGACCAATTTATAAAAAAGTATGGTAGTTACAGGAAAGTTTTTTTTTTTTTTTTTTTTTTTTTAAATGCTGTTTTACCATAAGAGACCAAAAAATCCTTAAAAAAACAATTTTTTAAAAAAATTGGCTCCAAACGTAGGCAGTCACCTTAAGATTTTTTTCATTCTATTCATCTTGTAATTATGTTTTAGTTGACTATATTAGTAAACAATCTGGTTTAACTTATCTATTTCACCTAAAATATTTTTCCTCTTCATAATTTTTTATTACTGTCTTGGTGTTATAGCCGACCTCCGGGAGTGTTGCCTGGCTTAAAACATGTTTAACCGGGGTTGCGGGGTCACAACCCCCCCCAGTCATTAACTATACCACCTCCAATTCCGTTTTTTGCTTATTTATATATGTCTATCTTATTTCAGGTTATAGGAGTATTAAATGGACACATCTTCCCTTTTAATTATCTTAATTTTAAATATCTTTATATCGTAAATATTTTTGTGAGCAGCTTAGCGCCTAAAATTTATTTACTCTTTTTTGTTTCATATTAAGTAATTTACATTTGTAAACTATATATAGATATATAGAAATATATTTTTTATTTGTCATTAATTGCATACATTGACCGTTGTATTTAATTTGAATGTACTCTGTAGCGAAGTACGGGTTTTCAGCCAGTCGTAAAATATAAGCCAGAAACGCGTCTCTTCATTACGAACTGTCTAGCGATTATTACACTCAAGCATAAGGCTTATCATCCACGAAAAAATGGCGATTTTTTTTCCCGTTCAAATGCACTCCAGTTACAAATCTGCAACATTTTTGAGGTTGAAAAGCCGTATGCATAAATCATAAGCACCGATTACAGCATTATCGGTTATACCGCAGCTGTAACAGAGATATCTGTTTTTATGTACATATTTTAGACAAAAAATTTTTGAACTAAGATTGATTTATATGCTAGATTTTACTTAAAAACCCGTTCATTTGCTTAACATATTAAACGGTAGTATAATTCCTCACTCTTTCCTAAGTAATGAACTAAACACGAAAGTTTCTTTCAAAATGTCAGAAACGCCAGAGTGTTTTAACCCTTCAGGGGCATACCCCAGTCAAAATAGACCCGATTTTGACGAATGGCTAAAAGAAATATGAAAGTTTTGAAATTTAGTGGAGATGTTTGTTTAGACATGCTAATGAACATACTAAAAGTCCCCACCGATCAGACTTGAGCTTTCGCCGCCATCTTGGAAAATGTGTACACTTTTTTGGTTTTTTTGGAAATATCTTTAAAAATATTGATTTTATAAAAAATAATTAAATAAAAAAATTAAAGAGTATTAAATTATGAACAAAAATCCTTCATAACATTTTTTTATATGTCTAACAGGAACAAAGATAATTGACTTTGAAAAGAGCGCACTATCACACCTGGGACGCGCAAGCGCGGTTCCCCATCGCGGTGGGGGGAAATACCCGCGCTTGTGCAAACCATAATTAGCCAAATTAGTTTTACACTAAATGGGAAGGTTTTTTGTATTTTTTCAAATAACAAGGGAAATATTAACTTTACGTAAAAAAAGTTTATTTCGAAAATTAAAAAAAATTAAATTATGTGCGAAAACTATTTTGTACATTTTTGTCGTAAACCTAGCAGGAACGAAGATATTGACTATAAAATGCGCGTTGAAAATGGAGGTAGCTTCTACAAAAAACATATATTATATTTTTTTATAAGTCTAACACGAACACAGATAATTGACTTTGGAAAGAGCGCACTATCACACCAGGGACGCGCATGCGTGGGTGCCCATCGCGATGGCTGGAAGACACGCGCATGTGCATACCGTAAGGCGCCAAATCGGTCTTACCCTAGTAATTTCCTAGCCAGTTAATAGTTAGTCACCGTTCCGTGTGCGTCTGTGAACAATGGCTGATACGGAACTATGTTTTATATGTAAAAAATTAATGTCAAATGATGATTTCGTGAATGTAGGAGAAACGGGGGTCGACGGTTTAAGAGAGCTAGTGTCCAAAGAAAAGGCAATAAGCATGAACAGTTGGAACATTTAAAATCTGTTTCGGTTCATTCGTTGTGTCGGAGAAATTACACCAGATCAGGAAGTATAAAAGTTGATTTAAAAAGAAATGCAGAAATTGCGTCAACATCCCAAAGTGAAGAGCGCGCGGTAAGTTTACAATCTTTTTTACCTCAGTTCGATTTTCGAACAAAATGTTTCTTTTGTACGGCAGTGATAGACGAAGAATTCAAAGCAAGACAAAAGAAAAAACCAACTGACAGGCGAAGAAGTATATACGAAGTTAGGGGTCTCGAAATGAAAAACAAAGTTCTTGAAGCTGCAGAGAATAGACATGACCAGTAGGGAGAGGAAGTTCAGTGGTATACGTAATCAACGTTGCTGATTTAGTTGCAGCTGATGCGATTTATCACCAAGATTGCTTCATGACTTTTTTCTACACACTACACCAATCAGAAAGGGAGGGCAGCCTGAGTCGGATTACGTCTCAGCAGCTGTAGACGAAATATCCTTCTTCCTTGATAATAATGACGACTGTCAATTCTCACTACTCGAACTCAAATCTCAAATTGCAGGGCTAGTTTCAGACGACATCACTTTGAGAAATAAGTTGAAACAAAAATACGGGGATGGCATTATTTTTGCTTCAAACTCCAAAAACGTTACTGTCATACGTTTACGTAATACTGGAATGAAAGTCTTATCAGACTCTTGGTACGACAAAAGGATACGAAATGATCGTGAGGAGCGTCTACGAATAGTACTAACTGCTGCAGCCATAATAAAAGAAGATATCCAGACACCAGTTTATGTCACTCATTGCTACCCTCCAAGTGATAACTTTTTCAGAGATGTCAACAAGGGTATTCCAGAAAGCCTAAAATCTTTTTTGGAGCACTTGATTATTAAAAAAAAGACTACTAAGGCGAAAAAAAAAGTCACTTTAATAGCTCACGTCATTATATCAGCGCTAAGGCCACGATCATTTATGTCTCCTCTGCTCAATGGTCTTGCTTTATTTTTGTACATAAAGTTCTGTTCCAAGAATTTAATAACAATGCTTTCGAATTTGGGATTTTGTTCTTCTTACTATGAAGCCCAAAAACTTGAGATGTCAGCCATAAATCATCCGCAACCACATATGCGCGAGGGAACATTTTGCCAATTCGTATTTGACAATGCAGATTTCAATGTGTCGACAATCGATGGCCTGAATACGTTTCAAAGCATGGGGGGATTGCTTGTTTTACTCCAGAGTCAGCAGTGGAACCCGGGACGAAGATAAAAAAATTAGCCGAACTTACATCCGCATCGACAGTAGGCAAAATGGGAATCATTCCTCGGGAAACGTTTGAAAACTTTCGATGGCCTGGGTTAAAAACAATTACTATCGAAAATTTGAATGTCTTAAATCCTTTAGCGGAAGATTTACCACTGCCTAAGCCATCTGATATCTCCTGGATGTGTGCTAAGTGGTTAGGTCTTCCACAGATACCAGAATTGAAAGGATTTTTCCATTGTATAACCAGAAACCAGCCTTGTGAAAAGACCAAAGTAATACCCCTTCCTTCTGTTTATTCACCACAAAGCAAGTATGGCACCATTTGCACTGTGCTGAAATATGCTGCCCAGCAGTATGTTAAAATGCACCAAAAGTCTTGCATACTCACGTTTGACCAACCACTGTATATTAAAGCTCGAGAGATAGTCGTAGCAACATCCAATCCATTATTATCAAGTTGTATTGTGAGGCTTGGTGGATTCCATCTTTTAATGTCATTCTTAGGCTGCATTGGGTACATAATGGCTGGAAGTGGGTTAAAAGAAATACTCACTTTGATTTATGCACCTACGTCAGTAGAAAAAATGTTGCCTGGCCATGCATACGCTAGGGCAGTCCGAGCTCATTTATTGACTCAAACAGATTTAGCAAAAATAATTTTTGACGGCATGGACATATCGGATTTGGAATGTAAAAATCTCCGTGAGTTGTTTCGAGATTTTGTTACTGAACCACCATCGCAAGAAACCTTAAACACACACACTCAAATACGAGCCATCGAAATTAAAATGAAGACTTTGGAGCATCTGAAAAAGAAAGGCCCAACTGCCTGTGGGGCTGGAAGCGTCAAGAGAAAATTCTTGTGCCATCACAAATATGGATGCAGTAGCTCCCGATTCAGTTTTAAACATGGTGTTTTGCAACTGTAAGACTCACTGTGGAGTAAGATGCGGATGTCGGAAAGCAGGCATCAACTGCACAATGTCTTGCAATAATTGCAATGGGGTATGTCAGAATTGCATCAGTCCTGTTGATGATGATGATCGAATGAAAGAAGTTGATGAATGGGCCGATGCTAGCGGATCCATAGACGATCTATACATGCCTGACGAAGGGGAGAATCCCGTTCCGAAAAAAGCACGTAAATCCTGAGTAGGTAAGCTTTAAGAATTATTCGCAATGGAAATCTGATAGTGAATACCCCCAAGTTTACTACATTCATGTATAAAATTAATAATTGTTAATTATCTACATAGCCAAAAACTTTAAAGTCTATTTTCTTGTGTTTAAAGAATGCGAAATGTGGGAGAGGTTAGAAATTCAGGATAGAAGAGCCCCTGCAACGAGACTTTACCTCCATTATCAACGCTCATTTTATAGTCAATATCTTCGTCCCTGTTAACTTTACGACAAAAATGTATAAAATCGCTTTTGTACATAATTTAATGTTTTTTAATTTTTGAAATAAACTTTTTTTTACGTAAAGTTAATATTTCCCTAGTTATTTGAAAAAATACAAAAAACCTTCCCATTTAGTGTAAAACTTATTTGGCTAATTATGGTATGCACATGCGCGGGTATTTCCCCCCACCGCGATGGGGAACCGCGCTTGCGCGTCCCAGGTGTGATAGTGAACTCTTTTCAAAGTCAATTATCTTTGTACCTGTTAGACATATAATAAAACGTTATGAATGATTTTTGTTCATAATTTAATGCTCTTTAGTTTTTGAATTTAATTATTTTTTATAAAATCAATATTTTTAAAGTTATTTCCAAAAAACCAAAAAAGTGTACACATTTTCCAAGATGACGGCGAAAGCTCAAGTCTGATCGGTGGGGACTTTTAGTATGTTCATTAGTATGCCTAAACAAACATCTCCACCAAATTTCAAAACTTTCATATTTTTTTTAGCCATAAAACCTATTTTCACTGGGCTAGCAACAACGTCCACCGTTTGCCCCGTGAAGATTTTTCCCGCCTTTTTTTAACCTAAAGAATCTTGAAAAAGTTTTGTAGTTAAAGGTTGCAAAATGTTTTTATTTCTTTCAACTGATAACAGACGGCAGCACTAAGTATTTTTCTGCTCATTTTACTGGAATACATTGAATGCAAGTGAAAAAAAGAAGAGATTTAGGCATTTGCACTGTGCAAACGGTGCCCCTCAAAGGGTTAAAAGGAAAATATGTCCATTCTTCGAATTTTCATTTTGAGCAGCACACTTCATGTAGCCATTAAACTGACTATCATTGTTTTGAAGAGAAAGGTCACATGGGAAGTTGTATTCCTCTAGATGAGTTTAGTCCAAGATCTGGACGGGTGGCGCAGGGGTTGTCCACAGGCATTCTCTCAATACCTCCACCTCCAGGTTATGGGCTCGATTCCAGTTGTCCGAGGACATGAGGGAGTTACGTTGGCTCGTCTATACGGTGTTTCCATTATAAAGAAGCCAGCAAATTCGCTGTGTCGATAGGCGAATGTCGTAATAGACAAAGTGCCTGCTGCGTTAGAAACAAACAAACGCGTTTTGTCTAAGCTTTTTCTTTTTCAAATTATGCCAAAACAAGACATTAAGGGGGAGTTTTTTTATTCAACACAGGAAATGCAGTTACTTCTGTATACAGTGATCGAGTTACCTCCCTGCCTCAGAAAGGAGCATTTTCATAGCAAATAATGAAAAGAGCACCATAGAAACCAAATAGCTGCATCGACGGAAAGAATGTAAAATTACGGAATTTAAAACTGTATAAATAAATAATAATTCAAGATAAAAAAGAACTTTTTATATACCATGTTTTTAAATTTTCTGTTGAATCATACAAACTTGACAATTCTATGTATTAATAAATATTTTTTTAAAATCTTTTTGATGAATTATCCCATTAACTTGAAAGAAAATGAAGTTAATTGGAAGGTAACTTGCAATTAACTGTTCGTTTCCTTTCCGGCTAATAGATGGCTGCACCAGTCTACAAAACAAAATTAACTGAAAATAACTGAAAATTAATTTATTTCTGCTTAAAGATGGCTAAAAGTATTTTAAAAATGCATTGTCATCGTGTTCTGAGCTATTCTAAAAGTTTCAAATGTCTAGCTAGTCTGGAAGTTAGTTAAAAATTGATTGCAAGATTTGTACTTGACAAACACACCCACAAACACACAAACAAGAAAGCAAGTTAATAAAAACATGGTAAAAAATAAATATGGGTCTGAGATCAATATTTCAGCTCTTCAGACTAAAATAGTGAAGAATTCGTAAAAAAACCAGACATATGAAAAGGTATCTTTTTTCTTAACCATATCACCTGTTTCATAGAATACATGTATTTAATTTATTTTATTCCTATGAATTGGAACTTTTAAATCTAGTATACAGCTCTCAAATTCTTGAATTAAAAAACTAAAAAACATCCTAACTTCTCTTTCTCTCAATACTGAAACTCTGTATGAATAGAATTCTCCACAGAACTGGCAAATATAGCTAAAAAAATGAAAAAAATGTTACTAAAGAACATCTAAGTTTTATCTGCTTCTTTTTGAATTACATCTAGAGCTTAATATATTTTTTTCTGAAGTTGAAGATTCTTCAAACAGTTCTAGGTCTGAAAGGTATAAAAGTGTATTCAAGCATTTACAGCTTCTTGAAGCCTTCTTTTAAGTTAAAGGAAAGTTTTATACCTCGGAAAATTTCGATTTCTCCCCAATATTTATTTACGTTTATATTTAACAATAATTTTGTTCAGTAATCAAGATATCAAATATTTAAATATAAAATTGCCTATTAATTAGAACTATATTGAATGCAAATTGATGCTCATTAAACTAAAATGAAACGGTAGTAAATTACTCCTTTAATGAAGTTGTATCATGTTTACTGCATAAAAATTTATATAGAATTATAAGTAACTGTACTTTGAATAAACTATGAATGCAGTTCTTTAAAATCCCCATTAGTTAGCTTTCTTTCGTTCACAATTTAATTGTTTCAAAGTTCTTTGCAAGTATTCCGTCTAGAATACAACAGACGAAGATAAAAGCATAGTTAGTTTTATAGGATTTTTTTAATTCGCATGGTTTATAAAATGCAGAAGAACTTATTGTGGCTGAAATGTATGACCCAATTTCCTTTTATGTTATCTTATACATTAACAAGTACAGTTTCTGTAAATAAAAAATTAATCTTTTTTCTCACGCAGTTATATGAATTCAAATTTAAGAAAGATTGTATAAGAAAATATTTTGTATGTTTTTCCTTAACAAATGCATTCCTATGTTTCCCACTGGATAAAAAAAATCTAGATTATAATACATTTGATTCCTTAATAATTTTATAACTCCAGAATTCAAGTGCATTTTAGAAGGATTTTTCTAAACAAACTTCCTGTTGCCCATTGCATAATTAATATATTTATATTTCAATAACAAGCGTATTATTCCTCTAATAAACATCTCAATATTCCATTTGCATCAACTATATGATGCATTCGTAAAGCTCGAACTCATATTATAATATAAAGATAAACAGTTCTTTTCAAACCAACTAAATTTTTTCCAACATTTTACAAAATTTCGTTTCAGAATGAATTAAGAAGTAATTAATCCTTTTTTTCTTTTTTTTTTCAAAGGTTTTCCTTCAATTATTGAACATCTTTGACCTAAAAATTTAGCAGGTATCAATTGTATTGCTAAGTGCCTTAATTTTGATATTTTAAGAGATGCAAAAAAAATAAAAATTGGAACTGTAACATTTTAGATTATTCGTTCAAACAATTTCGGTGATTCTGGTTAGAAGTAACATTATCATAAGATGTTTCGTAGTATCTTTTAACTGGGATATTATCAATGACTAGTCAAATAGACCAATTAGGCTGTAATATATATATATATATATATATATATATATGTGTGTGTGTGTGTGTGTGTGTGTGTGTGTGTGTGTGTGTGTGTGTGCGTGTGAATTCTACTCTTGTGGCAACACGGATGAGAAGCAACTTGAACAAACAAGTTGCAACTCAACCGCTGGTGCTGATTTGGCGGAGACAATGGAACGCACGCTATGTTTACTTTCGCGGAGTGCAAACGGAACACTGTGTTTTTATCTTTGCTGAGTGCAGACTGCATTCTGTATTATCTTGTTTTACGCTAGACGAGCGTTAGTGTCAGACGTGATATTCTGTGTTTTCTTATTGTGATAATGTGTTGCGACCATAAGTTGTAATTGGTTTGTGTTTGATTAAATATTAATCAAGAATACGTGTGATTGCATTTTGATATTTCAACCGTGGGAATAAATTTCCCACACACACACACACACATATATATATATATATATATGACAGGCATGTCGTTTGCCTGTTCTAACATCTTTAAATTGCAGGCAGGATTCATTCGTTGGTGGCGAGTGGGAAATACGAATTGAACAATACTTCAGTCCACACGTTAAATTACTTTATTGAATTCTTCTTAAGAGCACCACTCTCAAAGTCTTTGTCCCTAGTTAGCCATTTTAACATTCGGTGACGACTGCTAGGGCGACCGCACGCAGCGTGTTCCCAAATCAATCTGCGTAGTTCTAAGTAAAAAATCGTGTGTCTTCTCCCCTGGCACATGCGCAGAGGCCAATTTAGAATTTTGCAGAAGCATCTTCCCGCCATACCTGTACAGTATCTAAAAATAATCTTTCTGCATGGAACTTCATTCCACTGCGAATAGAAGGTCAATTTTTGAAACGGAGAATAACCTACCTTTTTCTACCCGCACGCGTCTGGAAATATGAAAACTAGTGTCATTTTCGCGTCCCGAAAATGATTAGTCCCGAAGCCCCCATTAAATTAAACTTAATTATTCTTTTTCCCAGTTAATTTATGACAACTCCCCCCCGTCCCCCTGAAGGCGTGCACACAAGAGTAGCTAATTCCATGTGGCAAGGCTTCAGAAGAGAAAAACAATCAAATTAACCAACTGGAAAAATGCTGAGTAGGGCTGCAGTCCCTAATCAACAAAATCTCAGTGAAAACCCAATTATTTAAAATCAAATGTTCCCCTAACAATCCCTAGATTATCTTTTCCTGTTCTGTAAGACTTGGAGCAATGGTTTTAAAAATACACAGTTTAGAATTATTTCCAAGGTTACATCAAAATTAGTCTTGAATTTGTTCAACAAAATGTATTATATCACTTATTAATAGAAGCAAATTGGAAGACTTTAAAACATTATCTCAAAATATATCACTTTAAATATACAAAAATATCACCTTAACAAGACATCACCATAAATAATATCACTTTAAAAATCTTATTTAGGAACACATTTTTTTTCTTTATTTATTATTTATTATTAAATGAAGTTAAAAGAATAAATTTGTTAGCCATTAACGTGGACTGTCATTAGTATTTGGCGATATAAAGTCCATGCTTTATCATTTGCCTCATCAAATTTTTTAGTGGTAGTTTAATCGACAGTCTTTATATATCTGTCCACTCACATTTAAGGCTGATGCAGTTCCATTTCAATTATTTACAAACATTTTAATTTATTTACACAAAATTATGGTGGAATATGAAAATAGATGTAAATGAAAAAGGACAATTAAAATTATGAAAAACAAAATGGTCGATCGACATGGTTGGAGGCCTCCTGCAATTGCTTGACCCAGCATTTGAAGGAGTAAGTCTTGTAAAACTCAGAGACAAAACATATTAATGATTGAAAAAGAACATGGACATTTTATCATTTTCCCATGGGATTTTCGTGTGCCTTTGATCACTGAACATCATTATAAATTTTACATCAATTCAAATATAAGTTATTTTCCTTTAAAGCTCCTACAACCTTTGAACTTTAACATATGTATGGTATTAGCAATAAGTTTTTGCATAATGCAATAAACAGTTCAAATTTATCAAAACATTTTATAATTTACACTTCATTCACTTAGATGTTCACAATGATATATTCATTATGTCAATACAAACAATTTTGTTACTTGTGTACCACTCACTTGCTGTACACAATTTGCCAAGTTGGGTCAGAGGAGAGTAGGTGCAAATGGTTTCCCACAATCTTAACCACAACAATTGGTTTGAAAAACAAAATCTTGGGGAGTGTTCGTGTGTTGGAGTGTGTTGGAGTGTGTGTACACCACACTACCTTAGGTTCAAATTCTTAATTAATTTTACTGTTAAGGAGTGAGGGGTGTGTAGTTGTTTGCGTAAAGGTGTATGTGGCCGTGCAGTGGACCAACCGTTATTCTCCCACAGGACATGACTGTCAAAACAACACCTTGTCAAGAACGAAGTTGAAGAAACAGGAAATGTGGGCGCTTGTCATGCCTGAGGAAGTATTAAATAGGAAATGGGATGGCAAAGGAGCGGTCACCCCATGGCCTGTCTTTAGTCATTTAGCTTAAGTATTATTTTTCAGCATATTGTGACTGAACATGTGAAGTACAATTTATTTTAGAAGGATACAATGAGGTTGGGATGACTTCCAAAACGTGGTTTAGAGGTGGGTGATAGGACAGAGCATTCAAGAAGGAGAAAATTTACTGAACGATGAAAGAAGTAGGGTTGTCACATTCGGTTGTTGGATGAGAAGATCCAGAAAATCACATACTAAAGTTTTCTAGTAGAAAGTTTAATCAAGATTGTTTTTTTTCTAATTTAAGACAACACACAAAGTTTAACCACCTAAGTGGAGTCAAAAGGGTGTTAGACACCCAACAAACAAAATCAATTAAGAAATGAATCTCTGAGTTATGAAGTATGGTCATATTTGGGAAATGCAAAAACAATTCAGCACAATAAACAAACCAAAACAATGTAAAAATGCTAACAACACATTTCAAAAGAATCCAAAAATTAAGTTTAGATAAAGTTCTTTGATTAGTTACTAAATTTCAATTCAAAACACACACTTGTTAAAACCCAATAAATTCAAATCATATTATAGTTTAATTCCACAATATCACCAATTCTAATTTTATCATTTTATTTACTCATTAACATTCATAATTTTTAATTTCAATTTTATACTTGTAATTCGTACTAAAATCTTTTCTTATTTCCTCCCTCCCAATTTTGCATGAAACGAAAATTTTGCATGAAACGAAATTATTTTAATTTAAACTCAATATGTGGATAAAAATGCCTTTATCTGGTTGAATGCACAACTTCACTCTTTTTCCCAGTGTATTGGTTGGGTCTACCAATTTCAAAATGAACATTAGAAAGTTGACTTAAGATTTTATAAGGGCCTGAATAAGGTGGGTCTAGTTTTCTTGAATTTGGATATTTAACCCGGCAGCAGTCGCGTATCGGTCTTTTTGCCGCCGAAATCAGTAATCTTCTTCTAACCCCTCTCCCCTTAATGTTACAATGGAGAAATTCTACTTAGCTGACCTTGACTCTTCGCTCTTTTGTGTAGTAAAATTGCAAGTCATTCCTTTGCTTTCTCAGTATTTTATTGCATTCTAAACTTGAAATCGGTCTATTCGACTGCTTCGCCATCACATGCGTTAGCTCATTTCCCCCCCTTCCCATTCATCTTTCCCGGTTTCTGGGAAATTCTCGGCAGGGAAGTGTCTGTGAATTTTGTGAGGAACCACCTACAAAAAGTTGTTGGATCTCCAAAAACTGAAGGGTGTTGTTTTCGCACAGCAAAGCAAAATCGAAAAACAAAACAATTTTGTCAACAATGTAGTTTGATTAAAACATAGGTATAATTTGTGTGTAGAATGTGCAAAATACTGCGAATTTTCGAATGTATATTTAAAGTTATGCAAATAAAAAGCTTCTATTTTGGATAATTACAGCTAATGTTTAATTTGTAATCACAAGAATTGGATAAGTATTTTTCTAAATTTTATCTACCTTAAATATTTTACTGTAAATGAAAATACATTTTTTTAACAACGGCACAGCACCTCTCTTTTTTTCAAATTCAATGAGTGCCTGGTGCCAGTGTTTAACAAAATTAGCTTTTTTGGTTGTTCAGTTGTGCAAAATATTTTTCCCAAATAATATTTATTAATCTGCAAGTGAAAATTTATTTAAATTAAATTATTGCGGCATATTTAAAATTTCAGAGAAAATTTTATTCCTGTATTTATTATTTTAATAAATATTATTAGATAAACATTAATTGAAATATTAGTAGCAGGCTTTGAAATTTACAGTTGGATATTTATTTTAATTACATAAATGAATGGTGTACATTGTATCTTTTCAAATTTAATTGGCTCCTAGTGCCGGAGCACTGTCCAAACCAACATTACTGCGGTTCTGTACTTCAAAATAATTTATTCTAGCGGGATTATAAATTTATAATTGAAAATGTATTCTAATTAGTAATTAACTGTATCGTCATAAATTCAGTCAAAATATTTATTAATTTTTATTATTTCAATATATTTTGCGGAAAAAAAAGATTTATTAAAATCTTTTATGTAAATGTTAACTGAGTATAAACTTAAATTAAATAAATAATAATTGCTGTAAAATGCAGCTTTTCAAATTCATTCAATATTTTTTCCCTATGTGCTCCGTTTTCTATAATCTAGTAAACGATAACTCCCACATATTACCTCTCTGTTTTCCACGAACTGGTAACGGCGGCAAACGGACTGAACGTGACTACTTGCGTTCTAAAAAAAGACGCGACTACTCTCGGGTTAAATTCTTCGTACATTACTAAGTCACCAATTTTAAAGTTTGACTTTTCAAAAAGTTTATATCTCTGTTTATTAATTTTATGGTGCTGAATGGTTCTTTACACTACAATCTTTCTTGCTTCTTCAACTGGCGGATAATTTAATGAAGTTGTTTTAGGCAATGGTGAGTCATATGGTAAATTTCCAAATAAAAGGAAATTCGGGTGGAATCCAGTTACACTTTGGGGTTGGTTATTATATTCAGAAGTTACTTGCTCTAAAATTTTGGTCGATGTAATTTTTTTCGAAGAAGTATTTACTTTACATCTGAATTTTGCCACTATAGTTTGATTACGTCTTTCATTTTTTCCATTACACTGTAGCCTATGGGCTGTCGTTAATAATTGTTTTGCATTGTGACATTTTAAGAATTTTTTAAACCTTGAGGAAGTAAGTGCAGCATTTTTGTCACTTAATATTTGTTTAGGAACTTTAATCTTGAAAATTTATTTTAAACAGTTTGTATATGTCTCATTTGTCACACTCTTAGACGGAAAAGTCCAAATATATCTTGTCGCATGATCAATAACCAGATGAAGATTTTTTTTGTCGAGTTATAATAGTTAAAACCTCGAATTGTATCAACTGAAATTAGGTCTAATGGTTCATGGGCAACTGGTACCTGCTCCATCAGTCCAAATTTTCTCTGAGTCGATTTTTTGTTTTTCTGACATGTTTCACAACACACACCACAACAACGAACAAAATTTTAAGTATATATTATTATATCTTACCAATAGCAAATAGGGGAAATTAACTGTAACATTTTTTTTTCACACCTGGGTGTCCAAATGTTTCATGTGCAGAGGTTATTAATTTCAGTCTTAATGATGGCGGAACTACAATTTTGACTAGATTTTTCTTTTTCACTGTTAAAACTCCATTGTATTTCTTGTACTTTACATTGTTTACACTATCCTTTAATTGTGCTTGAATAATTTCATCTGTGCTTAAAACATAACAGTACTGGGATACAAAGTGGCTTATAGGATTTCTTGATAGCATATCAGCTTCATAATTGTATTTAACTTTTATGTGTATTATCTCATAAAAATACATGGAGAGTTTTAAAGACCATCTAAACAGTCGTCCAGTTAAATTTTTAACATTTTTGAGCCATTGCAATACTGAATGATCCGAATGAATTGTGAATTTCTTCCCATGAAAGTAACAATGGTATTTATCAATAGTGCCAATTATTGCTAAACATTCAAGTTCTGTAATGGCATAGTTTCTTTCGTGTTTCTTTAATTGTCTGGAATGAAAAGCGATTGGGTGTAGTTGACCATCAGGATGTTTTTGATTTAAAACAGCAGCAACTGCTTCTTGACTCGCATCGACAAAGAGGTGGCAAGGATAATTCGGGTTAAATAAAGTAAAAATTGGTTTAGAAATTAATTCATCTTTTAGTCTCTGATATGAAATTTGACATTCTTGGGTCCAATACCATTTTATATCTGTTTTGAGCAATTTGTTTAGTGGAAGTCTTAATTTAGCATAGTCTTGTATAAATTTTTGATAAACATTGATTGAGCCTAAAAATATTTGCAATTCCTTAACATTTTTGGGTGGTAGTAAATTTTTTATTGTTTCAATGTTTACATTATGGGGGGAATATTTTCCTTGTGAAATTTCATATCCTAAAAATTTTATCTCTTTCTTAGCAAACTGGCATTTTGATTTGTTTAATTTGATATTTTCTTTTTGACAAATTTTAAAAAATTCCTCTAAATGCTTTATGTCTTCATCAAAAGTTTGTGAAAGATTATTATCTCATCAAAATAGTTCAAGGCATAGTTCATTTGGTATTTGCTTAGAATTTGTCTTATTGCTCTCTGGAAGACACTAGGTGCATTTTTTCATCCAAACGGTAATCTTCTCCACTCATAAAGTCCAAAATTAGTTGTGAATGTCAATTTTTCAATGTCACGTTCGTGTATTTCAATATGCCAATAGCCTGAAATTAAGTCTAATGTTGAGAAATAATTTGCATGAGCTAATTGATCTAATAACTCATCAAATTGTGGTATGGGTTCTGAATCATTTTTCGTAATTACATTTAATTTTCTATAGTCTATACATAACCTGGTTTTCCCTTCACCTTTCTTATTTTCAAAAGTTACTGGGGCACTAAATGGAGAATGTGAGGGTTTAATAAAACCTGCATTTACCAATTCGTCAATTTGTCATTTTATTTCTGCATTTTCTGTTTGGGACGTACGATATGGCCTTTGCGCTATTGGGAGTTCTGAAGTTAAATGTATCTTTTTGAGTTCTAATTTAATTTTTCCAACATCATACTTAGTTTTTGAAAAGATATGTCCGAAAGCTTCTAAAATTTTTTCTAATTGGGTCCAGTCCTCAGGTATTTGTTCAGGTATTTGTCTGTCACAAAGTCCAAAACATCACCGGACTCTTTAAACAGAGTATTCAATGTATCATCGAGGATACCTGATGTCTCTTTAAAATTTTGAACATTACAATCAATACTCTTTATATTGTTAGGATTTTCATTTTTTACATTAGAGTGTCTCATACCTTGGTTATTGTCATAATTCAGGGTGTCACAGTCATTTGTTAAAACATCTCTCATATTATGGTTCACACAATTTTTATAAATAGTCCCTTTGTTATGCTCAAGAGAGTGATCATGTCTAAAATAGTTTCTCTTAGCAAAATTTCTCTCTCTATAAAACTTTCTGTTAGCATTCAAACTCCAACCATTAAAATATTTTCTATTATCACATACATTTTTGTTTACCTTTTTAAAATTACACATATTATTATTATAATAATATCTTTTACCATTATACTTGTTATGACAATAATTTCCAATTTTTTTTCTTTGAACATTAAATGCATATGGATGTACAAAATTATTATCATTACACAGTTTTATTTCTTTATTAAATTGGAATACTTTTAAATTTATTAAATCAGTATCTAATTTAAATAATCAAATATGTTCTAAACTTAATAATATATATGGTAGTTCACTCTTAATAATTAAAATTTCAATTTCTCTAATCACATTGCCAATCTTACCATATGTTTTTATTAAATTTGTAACAGTTACTTGACCATCAGTCTGATTTAAAACAATATTTTCTAAGTTCAATTTTTTAAAGTCCTTGATAAATTTAAATAATGATTCTGCCATCAGGGTAACTGTAGAGCCTGTGTCTAATAGGCATTGAAAATGTGTATTACTCACCCGACCTGGATCGAGGTGTCATCTGTTCTCTCTGTTGGCGTTATTCGTATTTTGGTAGCTGTAACAACCCCAACTGGGGTCATTAGACTGTGGTCGTATGCGTACAATTAACGTCGCGTTGTGACCAAATCTGTTTCAGAACACAAAGGGTTTCAGAAGAAAAAGGGTAAAACTCTCAAAGAAGACTCGCTAGTTATACATATATACAATTTATTTACATATATAAACATTTACACGTACATAAATTAGCATCTGGCTGAATTCGTAGTCTTATTCAAACACAGTATTAATCTATATATATATATATATATATATATATATATATATATATATATATATATATATATATATATATATATATATATATATATATATATTCAAGTGCGATTATAATGCATATTATTTGTATACAGTAAGCAAGGCCGACGCTTGTGGGGTAAGTGGCGAGTATGTAATAAGCTAGGGATATGAAAATGTGAAATAGATATAGTTAACATAAAAGCTCACCCATGGGCTGCCGGCACTGTCGCTCAATCTCGTTTCACACTGGTGCTCACAAAGTTCGTGTAATGTGTGATAATCTATGTGCACTAAGTTCGTCAAAAGAGTTCTATATTGGCACTAAAAGTTCATGGCTTGATGACAATTCAGGGTTGATCTCGTACAAAGGGTTGCGATGGTTCTCTTAGGTTGCTCCGCTGGTCAGTCAGCAGCGGTCGTCGGTCAGAGGCGCGTTCACCTCGGTACCTCGTAGTAATTTTCGATCCGTTAAGCTCTGATCAATAAGCTCAAATATCCGTAGATTCTTTCATCGTTTAGCAACTAGGAGGGTATGTACACGCTCGTTCAGGTCAGGCAGCATTAGTCTCACTCAATCGTTTCCATTTTTTTATCATACAGTTGAACTTCGTCTTGATTTGCGAACCTTTGCTGGGCGTTCCTTTTTTGCGTAGTTTCAAGGATTCTCGTCAGCCCTGTAGCAACTTAGTTTATTTCTTGTTTTTAGTAGGGGGATTCCTCTTTTAAAAGGCTTCATACTCGTATATATATTTATTGTCTTGTTTTACCATTGGTTGTTGCCTTCTCGGCTTCCCATTCGCTCGCCCACCCCTTTATTGGGACGAGGGACGAGCCACCTTGTACATAGGTTCGTTCACGGCTTATTTTCATTGCATTTGCTGCGTCTGAAATATATCTGTGCGTACTAGTTAATTCTGACACCTGTTCGTGTCTGGGATACTTCTCAAGGAACATGCACCTGCTTCTTAATCTTTGACCTCAGATTTACTGCTGCTGTCTTCTTATTTTTTATGTTTTTATGGCCCGTGTTATTGCACGGTACAAGTCTTATTCACTGGCGCCCCGAAGCGTCGGAGTCGTAAATTCAGCTGACAGTACAGGCTGGGTGGTCCCTAGCAATTTAGATTGCCGCATATTCACATCCCGCTTATTACAGTAGCTGCTGTTGAAAGTCCCTCTATTTTGATGCAGTGGGTTGTAAAAGCGTGACGCTACGCTTTTTACAAAAGCGTAGCGTCAAAATCATGTGTCCCACATGATTTTGAGGTGGTCTGTTATGATAATTTCTCTATCTTGATATCTTGGTGGCGCGTCATAATTCAATCTGTGTCTGTCCTCCGTTTCAGTCCATCGTCGCATAGTTGTGGAATTGCCGGAACTCTGTTGATTTCTAGAGGGTTAGCTTTTTTTTTCTTGTTTTGTCACGTTGTTCTGAACTGGCTGTTGGCAGGTGCACTTTTTTGGCTTTTTCTAACCAAGCAAACGGGGTCTGAATGTCCTGCAGGGATAAGAGTGTCCTCATGTGGGGCGGCGAGTCTAGTGTGAGGATCTCCACCAACTCTGTTTCTTCTTTTTGGAGTGTGCGTCCCAATTTGAGTTTTTTTTTAAATATTTGAAGAGATCACTGTTTTCTTGTAACTTCAACTCTCGAAATTGTGTATGTAATTGTTCTCTACTTTTCGAAAAAAGGGATAATAAAAGCTGTTAAATTACTGCGTAATCTTCCTTATGTAACTGTGTTGATATTATGAGTTCTTGAATTTCTTGACTGACATAGCTCATCAAACTGTCTTTTTCCCACTTCTCATTTAATTCAAATATGGCGCAACGCTCTTCAAACAAATTGAACCATTGAATAATATTTTTATGCTGTTGTTGTCAAAGGTCTGTATGGGTAATATTATATTTGTCCTGTTTCTCTCCATAATTTGTCTTCTCAATCTATTTTCTTTTTGAGTTCCCTCTGCACAAATATTTTCCTTTTTCAAGTCTTTTTCAATCTCTTCTCTTTCGGTTTCATTTTGATTCTTTTTTTCTTCATCGTGAGCCAAAGTTTGCTGTACTAAGCTATTGTCTAGATGTAGTTTCGTTTCTAAGTCCTGTTCTACTTATTTTGATGCCATTTTTCGTCTATGTAAGTTTTTTTATGTACAAACGTTTCTTGAATATACCGTTGAATTTTTTTTTCTACAAAACTTCACGCCTTTGCGCTAATCCAATGAATTTTTGGTTCCCCGAGCAGGTTCGAATCCTGCCGGCTCTTGAGAGGCGTGTGGTTTGCCTGTTCTAACATCTTTAAATTGCAGTCATGATTCATTGGTTGGTGGCGAGTGGGAAATGCGAATTGAACAATACTTCGGTTGACACGTTAAATTACTTTATTGAATTCTTCTTAAGAATACCACTTTTAAAGTCTTTGTCCCTAGTTAGCGATTTTATCATTCGGCGACGACTGCTAGGGCGACCGCACGCAGCGAGTTCCCAAACCAATCTGCGTAGTTCTGTTATGACCGTAAGCAAGATTAAATTAAATTAAAGAAGTTTACAGAAAACGACTTCCCCTCAAAGGAGACGACCTTAAATTGACCCCAAAAACAACATCTCCAAAATCAGAAATAAAACTTGCTGCAATAGAATTAAACTGAGGGAAGATGAAAAATAACACTTAAATTCGAATGACCAAAAAAATAGCTTGACAATTATATTTTAAACTTAACAATATTTTATTCAGACATTACATGATTTAACGTTACAATAATTATTACCCTTAAGACCATCCTCATCATAAATTAAAACTACACTTATCCATTTCCTTATATATCTATATATACCTATAAATACATTAATCACAATGGTTACACTCACATATTACATAATAATGGGTGGCTGGTGACCTGTAGCTATTTAACACTTTATATGAGCTCATAATAAATATAAAAAAATGCATATTACCTAAGTTGATTTTAAACTATATAAAAAAGGGGGAGACGAAGGAAGGAAGGAAGGGCAACATAGGAGAGCTCAAAGAAGAAAGGGGCCCCGTAGACTAAGGCCTCTCAGGATCTTTCGGAGCAAGCATTCTTCATGGATTCCAAGTGGTGAAGCCCGGTATCTGGGACGGCAAAAAGGTTGACGATGTTCCATGGAGCTCCCGGCGAACCAGTCTGATTCTCCCAGCCCGATTACCACTCAGGAGCAAAAATTTTCTTCACCCCCGCTTCGCCTGAGCTGTATCAAGGGATACACGTAAAAGAGTGTCACCTCGCACCGAGCACTGAGGCCAGATGATTATATCGAACACTGATATTCTTTCGTATTCGTGGAAGTTAAATGCCAAATTATTTTTTCCTTGAATTATTTCATGGTCATTGGCGAGATTTTATTCAATGACTTAATTGTTTCGTTTGCACGGCGGACACCGTCGCTCACAAACACAGTATTCTTCCGCGGGAGAGGCGGACGGTCCATCAAGCCAGCACTGGGAGCGTTATCAACATTCCAAAGTTCTGTTACAGAGATCTCTGCTTCACCCCTATAATGAGGGCCCTGCGAATGTGAGAGACTAGAAAAGGCGCACAAGTACGTATTGAATTACTGCTTAGCAACAGAGAGAAAGAAGAGTACCAAAGAATTTACATAGTTTTAAGGGGAAAATGGAATACAAGAACATTTACCTTTAAACATAATAGTTTAAAATTTTAACTACTCACCAGCCAGCCAACAGTACATATCAGCCAAATTACAATTTATTATTATTATTATTTTTTTAACTTAAGCGCAACTGCGCACACAATAACAAGTACTTCTTACATTAAATAACAATTTTAAACACATAACCACTGCGAGGAGTGTTGAACAAGACCAATACAATTCCTTAATTGTAACACAACAACAGACATAACTTCCAACTATTACATATTACAAGCAAACGTTCAAATATCCCTAAATGACAAGTTTGAGGGTTCTAAATGAACCGTAACAGTTCTAAGTAAAAAAGCGCATGTCTTCTCTCCTGGCACATGCGCAGAGCCAAATTTAGAATTTTCCAGAAGCATCTTCCCGCCAAACCTGTACAGTATCTAAAAATAATCTCTCTGCATGGAACTTCATTCCACCGCGAATCGAAGATCAATTACTGAAGCGGGGAATAACCTACTTTTTCTACCCGCACGCGTCTGGAAATATGAAAACTAGTGGCTTTTTCGCACCACGAAAAAAATTTATCCCGAAGTCCCCTTAAAATTTAACTTAATTATTCTTTCCCCAATTAATTTCTGATATATATATATATATATATATATATATGCCGCCCACGCTGTGGGGTGTTTACCCGTGGTCTAATATAGCGTCGAATCCGGCCGCCAAATTTGTGCTGTCTCTTCATAGGGAGTAACATTGATGTACTCACACGGTTTCCCAAGACTTGTGCAGTTAATAAATATAACTCCGAGAGTATATGGACTAATGTCTTCAAAATAAGTGAAAGAAACACTGGAAAAAAAATTCTCGAAACATTTAATGTTTCTTCTTTTGGGGCTCTATCTTCGTGCATCTTGAAATTATCGTTTCGTTTAGGGTTTTTTCACATTTCATAATGAATATCAGTCTCTTCATCACGAGGTTCCAAATTATTACAAATAATCTATCGCTGAAAGCTTATGTCATCCTTAATCCCAGAATGGGGAAAATTCTTATTCGTACTACTGATGCCCTGTTGATACACTTTTATGATATGTACAGTTTTTGTTCTTTTTATGACAATTTGAATGTGGAAGAAATTTTCGAATCATAATAAAAGAACAATACTAAAACAATGACAGAGATTGAAAAGAATTTCGAACAATCAAAGGGAGAAATACAAATATTGATAGAGTTTTACACTTCAATGTTTATAAAATTCGCAAAATACGACTGAAGTTAATATAAAAAAATTAAAAACTCCAGATAAAATATATTTTGAGTTCCAAAGATAGAGAATCTTATAAAGAAATATTTAAATTTTCAAATAATTGACCCTAAAGAGTTTTTTTAAAAAAGAGATGGTGGAGGAGATTTATAAATAATAATACTGTAATTTTTCTTCAAAATTATTCTGTTACTCAAATATTACTTTGTTTAGTTTAGATAAAAAATTAAATTTGATTTGATATCGCATTTTCAATATAATTCATAAAAAAATAAATTCACAACAATTGTAGCAATTTTAGGGAGTAAAATCTGGGTTTTAAACATCATATTGTTTTGTTGTAGCATTTATATTTGGTACAAGTATCATGGGGTTCATTGTGTGCAGCTTTAAATAACTCAAATCTAGGTTTTATACATCATATTATTTGATTATAACATTTATATTTGGTGCAAGTATCATGGAGCTCACTGTGTGCAGTTTTTGATAAATCAAATCTGGGTTTTATACATCATATTATTCGATTATAATATTTATATTTGGTACAAGTATCGGAGAACTCTTTGTGTGCAGTTTTTGATAAATAAAATCTGAGTTTTATACATCCTATTGTTTGATTATAACATATATATTTGGTACAAGTATCATGGGGCTCATTGTGTGCTGTTTAACATTTCAAATGAAATGATTTTTTAAAACATTGAAAAGTATTAAATGTATTGAATTTATAAAAAAAAAACTACAAACGTATTATATAATAACTAAACTAATAAAGTATTAAAAAAATCTTTAAAATTGCTAAACAAATAATATTTTTTGAATAGGAAGGATAAAAACCGTGAATTTTAATGGTTTCTATCAAAAGCGAGCATTCTTTATAATACCATTTCTTCTATTCATGATATAAAGAGATATAATGTCAAATTCTTGTTTTATGCAAACATATACTAAGTGTCTTGGGATCGCAAACTGTGAAATTAGATTTTAATTGTTTCATTATACCAGAGAAATCCTTTGTTAATCTCTAAATACCTTTTTTTCTCATCGATTATCTAATACGTAAAGAAATAACAAAAGTGGAATTTATTTAAACACATGCTGTTCATAAAGAGAATAACAGGAACTAAGCCAGACAATGGACCTTGAAAAAGAAAATTTTTAGAGGTAGGCAAACAAACAAAAAAAAGAGAACAAATTCTTCTCAGATATGAAAAAATTACTTTTGAATTTAATGAATGAAATGTTTAAACCATTAAATCACTATGTATACAAAAATGTTTATAGATTGTTACTTTAATTATTCAACCCTTATGAATAGTTTTAACCCCCACAGATTAATTATGACTTTTTTAAAATTTTATTTCAAAGAAAATTAATAAAGATAGAATAAGTATAGAAACTCCTGAATGAATCTGGAAAAATAATATTGTGAATGAACACACAAAAAAATTGCCATTAAATTTAAAACATCAAGTAAGACATTTTATTCATTATAATTTTAGATAAGTATAAGGAAATCTAGGATTATATATTAAAACAAAAGGAATGGTAAATACAATTGCAACTTACGTCAATTCAGTGACGTAAGTTGACTTTCAGTGACGCAAGGACAAGTTTTACTACAGGGCCTTTAAAATTTACTGGAAACATGTTTCTTACTGCAAACTATTCTATGGAAGAACAGAGAGTTATTACATTTAACTACAAGTCTTAGAGTTGTTTATGAGAATCATAAAATAGTACGCCTGTACCTTTACATGCAACTGAGTAGCAGATGAAACAGATACTGAATTTAGTTCCTGTTCTGGAGCAACAGAAAGTATAGGTAGGTTTTTATGAAGTGCGAGCTGCATTAACTCCACCTTCTAAAAGGCGAAAAACGTACAGAAATCAAAATTAAATAATTTTAACTATAATAAGTGATTGCAGCCAAAATTGATTTTCCTTTTAAAATACTTTTTAACATAAAAATGAACATTTAAATGGTCATACAAGTGAATCATATAAATTTTGATATTTTTTTAATTGGACCAATATCAAAAATACTAAACTTTTTATAAAATTTGATTTGCTATTTTATAATTTTTACACGATTAAAATACATTTCAGAATGTACCTTTAAGAAACAATCATATGCTACTAACTCTCTGCACAATTTCTCTTAAAGGATAAGAAATTCATACTGATTCCTTAACTCAGTTTATTGTTTCTAGAAAATTTTAAAACCTTAATACAGGGTGTGACGCTCTTTTAATTAAAATTAGATTGTGATAAAATGCAATTAATTACCATAACAGACTTATAGTGGTGTTACTTCGTTCATTTACATTACAAGGCTTTAGAATGGGCACTGGAAGTAGCGTTTCTTCAAGTAACTGTACTCCATATCTACCAAGAAACTAACACATCTTATTACTCAAATATAAGATTATACATCAAATACAGTGAAACCTCCCTTAACGGACACTCCCGAATAGCGGACACCTCTAATTAACGGACATTTTTACGAGTCCCAGTCCTTTTATATAGGACACTCCATGTTATTCCCTCTTGATAGCGGACACTCCGAATAGCGGACACTCAAAATAGAGGACAGATATTTTTGAAAATTTCAATTTTTTTGTCAAACATTTCAAAATTATTCTAACAAGCAAGCTAAAAATATATGCTTATGCGTCTTTACAAGGAACTTTTCTCGATTCCTCCCTTCCGTGCTTGATACAGTAAAATTCGACACTAAAATGTGCACAATGGCATTAAATGTTAGTGTCAAAAATATTAATTTAGTTTTCTTGCCTCCTAACACCACTTCGATGCTACAGCCACTTGATCAGGGAATTATCCATAGCTTTAAGTACGGTACAGAAAGCTGCTTCTGAGACAAGAGCTTTCACAGATTATCTCCTGCAAATTCAGCGAAGATTTCGCAAAATCGGTATCTGTTTTGGATGTCATTTCCTGGGCTACGTCTGCCCTTAAAAAGGTGCAACCTGGGTGCGTTCTAAAACGTTTTAACAAGGCAGGATTTTTTAGTACAAGCGAAGTGGCAACTGACAGTACTACTGCAAAAAAGAACTTGCGGATCTAGTAGCCAATTTGGATTCAAATATCAGCGCTGAAGAGTATGTCAAGATTGATGACTGATTTATGAACTGAGGAAGAAAACCTGCATGTTTCCAATTTCATTCATCGGGACACCACTGAAGCTCTGGCCCTTTCTGAGAATGGTGATGGGGAATCGCCAATTGAAGACTGCAAAATCAAAGATTATTCGGAATCACTGAAATACAGCGAACAATTAAAACAGTTCTCTCTGAACAATGAAGATTAGGAGGGATTAGCAAAGCTAAATACTATGAAAATTCACCTTGAAAAACAGGTTTGCTGTGAAAAAAGAGGAATCAAACTCTAACAGATTTTTTTCAGTAATAATTAAAAAAATTTAGCTCTTATGCATTGTATTTTGGGATTATTTAATGCAAGATAAAAGGATTAGCCTACTGTTAAAAGGTAAAGTAGTAAATAGTTATTATTTTCTTATTTCATTAATTTTTTCTTTTTAATTAAAATTGCAGACATAATTTTCAATCAAATGTCAAACAGAAATGCAAAATCTTTTTTTATAAAAAGGGTGTCCTAACCAATGGCTGACACCTCCTAATAACGGACAAAACTTTTGGTTCCGTGACTGTCCTCTTTTCGGAGGTACCACTGTATAAGCTTTAGTATTTTTGTTTTAGCGATATAGGTAAAAGGAAGTAAAATGTGTGATAACATGATATGTGAAAGTAATTACTTTCACAGTTTGGCTCTTTTTTGCGCAAATAGCAGACTGCGATGAATGCTCATCAGCTCGCGCATCACTCTTCCTTCCTCCAGGAACTTGTCCCAGAGTTTTAGCTACTGTTGTGTGGCAACAGGGTTGCTTGTTTGACCGCCCTTTTTAAACGAGAGAGGGATAGCGGGCAGTGTGTGAATGAACTGTGTTCGGTGAGTGTGTTCGTCCGTGGCGTTACACATGTGTTTAGAACGAGTGCAGTGCGGCTTCAAGAAAAGAGCATAATATTAGTCTACATGATGAAAAAATATCTGAATAAATTTGTGAAAAATAATTTGAAAGCCTGAGGCAGAATTTTTCTGCAGAGTCTCGCGTGAATTTTTCCACAGATTTAAGTGGATTGTGAGGAGTTCCTGTCTACGCAATATTTCTATACTGATTAAGATCTAATTGTATCCAGCATCCCAAGGAATAAGGATAATATACTACTCGAGTTCTGGAGGGGAACGTATTAATCTTCCTGCACCATTACGCTGAAAACGCAAAAATAAATCAGCGTCGTGCGACCGCGTGTGATGTGAATTTATGCACGTGCCAACTATCTTGTCTTCTGTCTGGTGAGCTACTGTCTCAGTTTCAATAATTTTTTTTATGTGTGTTATCTTCGGTATTTTTAAGGTGACTGCCTACGTTCGGAGCCAATTTTTTTTAAATAATTGTTTTTTTAAGGATTTTTTGGTCTTTTATGGTAAAATAGCATTTAAAAATAAAAATAAAAAAACTTGCCTGTAAATACCATACTTTTTTATAAATTGGTCAATTTGAAGTAATTTTTAATGAAATTTAGTTAAAACGCCTATCACTCTGCACAAAATTTTAATGCTACTATTTTAATTTCCTTCTCCCACATGATACATATAACAGTTATCTTCAAAATGACCCTCAATCTAAGAAAAATTTTAAAATGCAAAAATAATACAGACAATTTTATGTTCCAATATGAAAATTTACCCCAATTCGTCATTCCTTTCCTTATAAAAACAGCCCCAAACAAAAAACTATTTATTATACATCAATTATTGTGTGTCATCTCATTAACAATAGCATCTAAAACATTTCCTGAAAATTTTATCAAATTATATGCATTATTATGTGAGATATCATGATAACGGTAGAGATTTGTGCTAAAAAACATAATTCTGAGAAAAACTCATTTAAAGTTGTGTGTCACTTCAATTTTGTATCAGACGATGTTTTTAAAAATAGCTATAACTCTGCTTCTAATTAATGTAGAATGAAAATCAAAACGGTTTTGAAAAGAGAAAAGATAGAATTACACGATTCCTTCAAAAAATAAAATTAACCAAAATAGTAAAAAAAAATGGCATTTTCAACGTAGGCAGTCACCTTAAATGAAGATTGTGATTTTGAAATAATTATGTGTTGATTGAAGGATTTTGAAATGATTATGTGTGGATTTTAGTGATTTAAAACGAATATGTTTGTAATTTTGATAATGTGTATTAAGTGGTTCTTAAAGAGTGTGATAAGTAGTAATTCATAAGTAGTACTATCAATAAAAAGAATGCGTTCCAATGTATGACTAGTAATTGTGTAATGTATCCTCAGTGCTTGCAATATCTGAATAAGCTCATTAATAAGTTTTACTCATAAGAATTACACAACGCAATGTATCTCTAATCAGCCATTCAATTTAACATAATTAATCTGCAACATCACTTGCACAAATTTCTTTTAACATGATATACAACGCTATTTAAACTTGATTTATGTGGTCTTCAACTACTTGACATTAAATACGATTGAATAAAAGTAAATTAGTGCCGATCTGTGTTTTTTTTTTTCTTGCTCCCTGGCTGGAAGTTTTCCAGACTAGGTCTATATAGATAGTGGGATTAGGACTAGTGCGGTATTTAATGGCACCACAAGGGTTGGTGCCCGATTTAGCCAGGTGCCACCTCAATTTTGACTGAGCACCCCAGGGTGAACATCTGGGATTTCGTACCCTCTTCCACCCTCTCTGACCACATAGCGGAACTTTCTGATCTACTGATTTAATGTGCTCATATCCGACTTAGACACGTAGGTATTTAACAGCGCTGGTCTAGATTCGATTCGAGCACCCCCAGCACCTAAAGCCGACTCGCTACCGCTAGGCTACCCCTGGCCCTGTTTTATTTAACATATAGCTTTGAAAAAGCATTAGAATGACCCTTGATTTCATTGTTTGAACACGAACATTTTTTATGAAGATATAGCAGTATAAGTTAGTGCTTTTGAACTTTTGCTTCAGTTACACGATAAAAGAAAAAATTAAAACTTTTGTTTCGTTTATTTTAATCACTTAAACTCCACTTCTAGTGGTTAACTATAATAAATGCAGCGCAAGATTTTGTTTTTCAATATATTTTTGTTTCAATAGCAAAATAGAAAAAGAGTTAAATGACTAATAAGGATATACAAAAAGCCCCTCAAATTATATTTATGTGATCAACAGCGATTAGGGTCTTAATACGGTATAACGTTGTAACATAAATGAGGTAGTTTTGATCTGTTTCTGTAGCGTGACTTTGCGGAACTGCATCGAAAAAAAGCGTTGATTTAAGTATTTAAACTCCCTAGCAGAGATTTTTCTGAAATGAAAGCAGTTAATGCTAATACTTTTGATGTTATTTTCTCCCCTACAGAAGGAGTACACAAATGAAGAAACTTAACGCATAACGACATGTGTTATCTATATTTTGCTTTGAACTGACAAAAAAAATATTTAAATGCTTTATGGAACCATAGCAAGTTCGGCCAAACTGAATGTTTGTTAACTCTCCCTTTAAACTACAAAATGAATTTCAAAATCAAGGTATCTGTTTAACGTGCTACGTCTGCAAATTTACATCTCAAAATATTGCATTTTATGTAGTTCTTATTTAAATACTCAAAGTCATTTGAAACAGTTTTTAATAACAGTAATGTAAGACTATGCTTTTGATGCGTTTGTTTAGAAATGCAAGAATTCAGATATCCTTCTGCATTCTTGTATTTCTAATCTAAGAGTTCTAAGATCAAATATAAACAAGTAAAAAAAGGGTGTACTGTTTACATTTAAATTACACTCGTTTCGAGTTCCAAAACATCTGACATTCGAACTTAACACCTTTTCACTCCGAATAAAGAAATTTTGGAGGTTATTTTGGGCTTCTCCTATTTCTTTTACTTCAAGGTTTTCATTACTTTTCCACGAAATTTCTGTGGGGAGAAAATCTGGGGACTACTAGAAGAATACAATTCGGTTTTGAAAGAAGTTCTGGAAATATGAAACAATTTTTTTTGAAAGAGTGAATGTTATTTTATTTGTTTTGGTGTAATTCAAAACAACCAAGAATTGAATAAGCAAAACTCGAACGTTTCTGAGACTCATAATTTCTTTATCATAAAAAAAAAATAGAAGCATATATTTCAGATTTTCTGAACCATGTTTAATGAAAAGATTTCCAGTATATAGATGTAAATAAAGACGCCCGGTGGCGTAGTGGTTAAAAGCTTCAAGCTACTACACCACAGGTCCAGGGTTCGATCCTGCGACTGAGCAAGGTCGACTCAGCCTTTCATCCCTTGAGTGGGTCGATAAAATGAGGATCAAACATGATTGGGAACTAACTCCGGGGTTCCCGCGTCAGGTTGACCACTTGACCGAGACGTATGGTGTATAGCACCCCAAGCCGACGGTCGACAAAGAGGAGATGGGCACCACCGGCCCTCGTCCACGATGGACTGTTGAGCCAATGAGTTTAGTTTAGTTTAGTTTAGATGTAAATAAAACTATACACATTTAAATATATTTATTGAAACCAAAATATGAATAACACATGTCGTTAAGTGAAGAATCCTGAACAGCAGGAAAACATGCACAATTTATATATTCAACAGAAATAACACACTTAGGTTTGGCCCGATCAGTAGGTTCAGTAATTGGAACAATTGTTGAATGTACAAGGGACAATGCTGTGAGTGCCGAGTTAGGATATACACTCTGTCACAGATAATATATGCACCCAAACGGAAACAAGCTACTATTACGAAACTTAACATGTGTATAGTGTATGAGGAGATAAGCAAATGATTACAAATTCAGAAGAACTGACCATTTTATTAAGATATGGCATGAAAAATGTTACAAATCAGTAACTAGTAAATCCACCTCTGGCAGCTATACAAGCCGAAACACGACGTGGCATCGCATCAATGAGATCACCCATGGCCTCCTGCCGAAGATCATGCCATAATATTTGCAACTGGGCAGTTAATTCACCAGTATTCCGCGACGGCTGCAGTTGCCTTCCAAGCACGTCCCAGACTTTCACTATTGGTGAGAGGTCAGTGACCTGGTAGTTCATGGCACTACGTCATATCCTTGAATATATGGTTGGGAGAGTCGCGCAGTATGTGGACGAGCATTGACTTGCTGATAATTGGCACCTGGTCTACTTGATAGCATAGGCAGTACAACTGGCGTTAAAAATCTCGTCCGCGTAACTAAGTGCCGTAAAAGTGCGTTCGAGGACGACTAGAGGTAATCGTGTGTCCCAACAAATCGCTCCCCACACTGTCCTCACTTACCCTTGTTTCATTGGTCGAAATTTCAATCATCTGCATATCTTTTACCAGACTGCATTCGTGTCAAGTTTCGTGATAGTAGCTCGATTTCTTCTGGGTGCATATATTTTTTTGTGACAGAGTGTATTTCCCAGTCACCGAATTTATTGGCGTAACTTTTTAGACGTTAATGGAGGGGAATAAAGGCGAAACTTCCCTAAACGTCTCGCATAATTTTACATGCTTGAGTTACATCACCATATTTTTTAAATATATACTACAGGTTCTATATTTGTAGAAACAGTTACTGATTTTTCTTCCCTCTGACTTATGCTCAAAAAAATATTTCCTAAGTTAAGGAAAATTGTAGAGGCTATTTTTTTTTCAATTCGGTTAACAAATTTAGACGAGTCAGTAGTAAAAATTAAGATTGCTCAAAAACGTTAATATGAACGATTAAAGTGTAATTGCATATGCGGTGTTACTTTCGGTACTCGTTAATATTTGCTTCCAGAAGGTACGACGTCTACCGAAAAAGGCGAATACCGAACTAACTTTTCCCATAAGGAGTAATGTAAATTGAAATTATTCGTTTCTGAAAATCAGAAATTTCACTTTTTACTGGGGAATTTATAAATTGTCAGGGTTGCGTTTAACAAACTGTTTAAACTAGCCAAACATAGTTTAAAACAATAATTAGATAAAATAAAGTAAAATTTATTTTCACTCAACCTGTACTGAAAGGAGTAGATGCCTTAATGGGATAAAAGCGAAGTAACAGAACGAGATCAGACACGGGGCTACCTTGCTACTACTTACATATATTATCTCTTTTTTCTATTCTATCGTGGTTCTCCATGTTTTTCTTTTATACTGAGATGTATTATTAAACTTCTTCGAACTCATATTGACTTGTAAGGAAAAAATAAACGTGAAATGAAAAAAAGCACAATAAAGGAAGTCCATGGTGAAATATGGGGCTTTCCGCCCAGAGTGCAAACTACTTTGAGAATAGCAAGACAGTCTTTCTCTTTGTCTGCAGAGACAGGATGCGGGGGCACCGTCTTTTCTCATACATGTTTTAGTATGTGTGACAGGTACCGAGCAAACGTCGAGTACAGAAGCATTTTTTCACGTCCACATTTGACGAGTACCGATGCATTTTTTTCGCTTCCAAATTCGACGAGTACCGAGTAAACGTCGAATACTGAAGCATTTTTTTTCACGTCCACATTCGACGAGTACCGAAGCATTTATTTTCTCTTCCAAATTCGATGAATACCGAGCAAACGTCAAGTACCGAATCATTTTTTTTCGTTTCCAAATTCGACGAATACCGAGCAAACGTCAAGTACCGAATCATTTTTTTTTCGTTTCCAAATTCGACAACTACCGAGCAAACGTCAAGTACCGAATCATTTTTTTTTCATTCCCAAATTCGACGAATACCGAGCAAACGTCAAGTACCGAATCATTTTTTTTTCGTTTCCAAATTCGACAAGTACCGAGCAAACGCCGTGTACCGGAAAAAAATTTCGCGTGGAAAAAAGACGAGTACCGAAGCAGTCGAGTACCGAGGTATGACTGTATTTCTCTTTTATAAACACTTTAACACATTTTAGATCAAGTAAAGAATGGTAATTTTGCTGCCCAGCATGTATCACGGAAAAAGAGAGTAATCTCAACTCGAAAACGAGAAATATCAAATACAGATGCCGCTGCATGATATCGCAATCGAATAATGTAAGTAATCAGTATTGAACTTAGTGGCTTCATCACAACCATAGAAATTGCAGGTAATACTAAATGTCTAGTTTCTTTTGACAGCATGAAAAGAGAAAGAATACTTTTCATGCTGTCAAAAGAAAGATAAAAAGAAAGATTGTTTAGAAAGATTGTTCAAAAGAAATATTGTTTAGATGAAAAAAAAATTTCCTAATTTTTTCACAGCGTTATTTAATTATTATCTGATATTAATATGGGATAATTTTACAATTCAAGAAAGTGAAATTAAATTAACATACTGACGGATTTTTCTGATTTTAAAAATTATTTCAGCTGGATTTCAAAACCAAATCATTTACAAAATATAGCGAATTTAATTTGTTTAGCTAGAAAACTTCGGTATTTTTTTAATGAGTCAGGCACTTGCATTTCTATTCATAGAACTTCAAATTCAGAACGAAATGTCTCAACAAAGCCAAAGATAAATACAACGAAGATAAATACATTTTTATGTACATCAGAAATATGGCATGACAAAGATAAATACATTTTTATGGCTCAACAAAGATAAATACATTTTTATGTACATCAGAAATATGGCATGAAAGTAATTTTAACTGATAATGTAGAATATTAATTTTTATAGATTTTATTTACTTTTTATTTGCATCATTGATTACAAATGAACTGATAGCAATTCATTTTCTATACTTTAAAAAATCCTTCTTATAATAACTTTTATCGAGCAAATAATTTCAGTATATAAATTTAAAGAATACAAATAAAAAATTATGAAAATATCAAGCTCTTAAATCAAAACTTTTTGACAAACACCTGAGGCAAATTTTAACTCAAATTCATTCTTAACATCACATTATTCATACAAATATTTGCATGAATTTATTTACTAAAACTTTTAATTGACTTTTATTATCAAACAAAGCGGATGTAATATATACTAAGCATATTAATATCTAGTTTATGTTTTGTTTACCCCTGAGCATTTTTAAACAGCTAGGGAAACGTAATTTGGTGGTTATAATTGCATTAATAAAAGTAAATTTCAAATTGGGTTTTCCTACATTCAACTCGGTTTACTCTTTATTTGAGTTTAAATATATTTGGGTTTTTTTAATTATGCACATATATTATATTCTCTTATGTACATAACGTTAAGAAATTTGAAATGTAGAGTCAGTCACATTTCTGTGCCTCTCGAGTTTTGCTTTTTAATTTCCAAGTAACTTTCAAGTAATATAATCAATATCTTGTCTATAACTAATAATTAAAATAATTCAGAACAAAAATGTAGCCTAAAGATTTTATGCTTCATTAAAAATATGATTGAATCTTTCAAAAAAGGGAAGCGAAAGAAAATCGGGAATATATAAGATTAGTAATATGAACGCATAAAACAATATAGAGAAAAAGTAACAACATATTAGGATAAAGCCATGAATATATAATGCTCACAGCCCTATTTTATCTGTTTGTTGTCAAATTATCATCAAAATACTTTTTCATGACGAGAAATCAGTGAGCAGAAAACTAAATTTGGAAATTGACGATATAAATGATGGAATATGTCAAGAGAGTGTTGTTTAATGCAGAACGATCTCCACGAAATCATGTAAATTTAAATCAATGCCTTTACAGCCACATTTCGAAATTACTGTCCTGTCAATGATCATATCTGGTAAACGCATAAAGCGAGTTATCACATGGGACGTAAAACCGCGTTCAAAATGGCAATTTGGCGAAAATGATAAGAAAATTGACACTTTTTTGTATGAAAACTATAAAAGATTAAACTTATCAGAATTTAAATCCCGTGATATGATCTTTCCGAAAGTATAATTTTGAATGTTTAATAACTTTATAGTCTTTAGCCCCCTACCCAAAAGTAAAGTGCTCTTCTAAAATCCCTGGTAAGCCGAATTGTCATACGAGGAAACTTTAATGAAGATGGAAAAGTTTTTGAGAATTCACAGACTACTAAAAATAAACAAAATTCATGCAGAAAATTCATGTAAGGTTATTTATCATATATGCCTAAATTAACACTTTATATAGCTAAGCCGTAGCCGAATGTCCAATAGCTAGGGCGCTGGCATTCGGTAGTAGAGTTTGTGGGTTCAAATCACGCTTTAAGCTTGGGTGTTTGTAACATCCGCCGTTAGCTTTAAAGTGTATGTCTTGGTCTAGTGTAACCCTTGTGCAGCAAGTGTTACTAAATATCTTGTGTAGCAAAAAAACAGACAACCAGCCATAACTTTTTATGGCAAAATCAGGTTTTATGTTATAAATATACAGACTAAATACAGGGACGGATTTCCCATAAGGCCAACCTAGGCCATGGCCTAGGGTGCAGCCGTTAAGAGGGCGTAAATTTAGAAGAAGTAACAACCAAATTATAAAATTTTTATCAATATAAAACGAGAAAGTTCAATTTTTTTTCTTTTTCATTTTTAATTATAAATTATTAGTATCGTTAAAAATGTTATTTGCAATATACGCATTTTGAAATAACTTTTTCGTCAACTGACTAATTATTTTTTCCTTCTTTTTCTTTCATCCTTCTTCCAAACATCCATTATGAGTTAACGAGAAGCAGGTTAAGAATTCTTGCAATTTGAAGGGATAATGATTGCAGAAAGCAGTCGAACTTGAACCTCACAAAAGACAACTTCCACTGTATCTTTCGATACATTTGACAAAGAGCAAACAACCCTCGTTTTTTCCTCCAAAAACAGATTTCAGACCAGGGGCAGTCCGATAAGAAGACTAATGTTTTTTAAACTCCCTACCCATCGTCATCTGTTCAGTAATTGCCGTCCCGTTGTCAAAGGAGCGTGGTATAACGAACGATGGCACCCTCCAGGTTTAGAAACTGTTTCAAGGTGAAAGAATCATTGTGGGAACACTGGACTAGGGTGTCTTTCTGTGCAAGGTGTTTCTTTCAAGTAAAATGGACTATTATATGGAAACCGCCAGAGTGTCTGCAACCTTAATGGATCGTCTTAGAAAAGAGACAGTTAATTTTGTCAAAGGGAACCGAGATATTTGTTGGTTCTTTTCTTCTAAATTTTTCCCTGGGAGGAGCCATAAGTTGGACAAATCAGAGTTCCTAAAAGTGAACATCTAAGGGGACCGCGTACCAATCTCGGCTGAGAGGAAATTAAAAGGAAGGAGAGGACGGATGGAGCCTCAAGGGGTTAAAGGGCAGGGCCCGTGTTTGGTTTTGATACGAAAAGAGAACTTGTTTTTCCGTTAGAGTTTGATCTGCAACCTGATTTTGGCTGAGAGCTTTGTCAACCTTTTGCAGTATACAAAACATAAATTGTTGTTATGAGGTTACTATTTCAGTTATTTTTTCATCTGGACCTATGAACATTTCTTGCTATTTTAAACAAACACCTTTTCTATCGTGTAATTTCCAGATCTAAAGTCTTCAATATTAACAGTTATAAAGCGAGTTTAGTTTTAATTTATTTTTAATATTAACTTGATTTGCTTTGAAAAATGTTTTTATTATTATTATTATTATTATTTTGTTTAATTTTTTTTAATGAGTGTACTTAATTTTAATTTGGTTAAGTAAAGCTCAACCTGGGCTGGGGTCTCTAAACTTTTCGTTATGAAAAGGGATGAAATGTCTTTTGACTGAAAAATCTCGTGTTGGGTGTTATAGGAGGCTCTAGTAGAAAAAAATAATAATCTAGAACTAGATGCGAGTGTTATTAAAAGTACATTATGTTTGTTTAAATAGTTCAATTTTTGGCCACTTAAAGCTAAGGGTCTTTTATACTTTTAGTCTAAAAGTAAAAGTTAAAAATATTTTTTAGAAGAGAACTATTTAACTTTTTTTTTATTTTGTACTTTTATTAGTGTGCTAGTTGCTATTTTTTAATATAAACTAGCCGCTGCGCGACCAACATGGTCACTTTTAGTTATATATATTCTTTTGCAAAACAATTCAACTAAAAATAACATATGTAAGGAATGTTACCATTACTTGTCAACATAAATTTACGTTGTTAAAAGTTACTGGGAGTTTAGCCAAAAAATTTATAATCATTGCTAAATTCACTATAAGGCTGATTCTAAAACATCATTAATAAAAAATGTGAATTTCCATTACTTCAGAACAGAGTTAAAGATAAGACTGAGAAACCCGACACCAATGATTTTAAAAATTACATCCCTCTCTGTATGTACTATTTTTCAAAATGAAGATATCTAGACTTTATCATTACATCAAATAATAAATTGTTGGGAAAATTTCTTCACCTTATAGAAAGGAGTAAAATTTCAGCAAGTACTAAAATATAGTGTAGATTACATCACTCTCTGTATGTACTCTCTGTTCGTAATTCAGGTATCTCCACTTAATCATATCAAATGAATAAATTAAAATTATTCAAGAGTAAAATACAGCAATTAAATTGTACCAAATTACGTGCTATCGTCGAGCCACTACACACACGTGCGGGGACGGCCGCTAATGTTTACATCCGGTAGTTGTAGCCGTTGCCATTCGTAGTGTAGAAATATCGTCTATTTTTGTGCCGCATACCTACGCGTTTTATATATAGAGATTATTTTTATTCCATATAGTTATTTTTATGTCAATTAATACAGATATGAGAATTTTGCTTTTATATTCTTTTTAGCTCGTTAGTTCAATTGTTTTGCACCAATATTTTTAAGTGTTCTTGTTCATGCTTTTTCTTGTTCAAACTTTTCTTTTAATTAATAACTAGTGAGTACCTTAAAATGAATGTAACACTTTTTCACTGAACGTCTGCTGACTTCAACATCAGAATCTTTTTCTTCTACCAAACAGCATCGAGAATTGTCTTATGATCCAGATCCAGCACACTGGGTTATCAACGATAACTTACGTGATTACATATCTCAATATGGTCTTAATCAGAATAAAAATGTAGATTTCTCAAAGTCGAAGAGGCAATACGGCGATAAAAGCTGGTCATTTAACCGTAGTTACTTTAGCCGCAAACTAGTAAACGGTGATACGCAAGACCGAGGCTGGTTAGTATATTCAGAAAGTAAAGGAAGTGTCTTCTGCGGACCTTGTATTTTCTTCCATTCTGGTACAAAGACTGAATCATCTTTTGTAAGAAATGGATTTAACGACTGGAAAAACGTATCATCTAGACTAAAGAACACGAAAATTCGGTTTGTCACAGAAATAACATCCTAATTTTAAAACATAGAGGAGCTAAACTTGGAAGAATCGATCTGCAACTAACTAAATTGGTTGATCAAGAAATTGAATACTGGAGAAATGTGTTACACAGAGTGGTTGTAGTAATTAAAGCTCTTGCTTCACGTGGCTTGCCATTTAGAGGTCGAAATGAAATATTTGGTTCTAATAATATTGGAAACTACATGCTGATGTTGGAGACAATTTCTGCATTTGATCCATTTTTAGCTGATCACATCAGGAAATTCGGGAATCCAGGTAGTGGACAGACATCCTATCTTTCATCTACTATTTGTGATGAGTTCATCGAGCTCCTAGTTAAAAAAGTACTAACGCATATTGCTAAGGAAGCTAAAAAATCAAAGTACTATTCCCTTGTTGTAGATTCAACTCCTGATATCTCGCATGTGGATCAGCTGTCGTTTGTTTTGTGAAAGAAAATGGGAAACCTGTTGAGAGATTTATAAAATTTTTACCTAACGTTGGCCACAAAGCCCTTGAAATGTTTGAAGCTGTTATTAAGACTGTCACTGATCTCCACCTTGATATCTTGAAATGTCGTGGTCAATCATATGACAATGCAGCTAATATGGCTGGTGTTTACTCAGGTCTTCAGGCTAGGATACTTAAAGTTTCTCCTCTTGTATCCTTCATACCTTGCGCGGGACACTCTTTAAATTTAGTGGGGACACATGCTGTAGATTGCCTCTACAGAAAGATCGTTTTTCTGCACTAAAAAGAATCAAAGATCATTTAAGATCTTTGCTGCAACAAAATTCAATGCAAAGAAGTGCCAATGCCTTGGCACTTCTTTGCATTGAAGCAGATTTAACAAGATCTGTTGACTTCAATGAAACTATTGAAAAATTTTCATGGGCGAAAGCCCGAAGGAAAAAGTTTTAATTGTAATTTTTAGATAAATTAGAAGAAATTATGTAGAAAATTTTTATTAAAAATATGTTGTTCAAATGTTTATTAAGTATATATGTTTCAAAAACTCATACTGTATATTAAATCTAATGGTATAAGTCAAAAATTTAAATGGAAGGAAGGGGGCGCAAAATGGTGCTTTGGCCTAGGGCATAAAAATATGTAAATCCGTCCCTGACTAAATAGAGTTAAATATATAATAACTGAATAGAAAAGACTGCTGGCATTATGAAAATATTCTTGGTGGTGTTGGCGAGAGTGAAAACTTGATTGGTGGTAGGTACAGAAATCTTGAGCTCAAGTCGAAGAAAATGGGGATATCATCTATATCAGGGGTGGCCAACCGGTCGATCTTCGACATCATTTTAGTCGATCACGAGCTATAATTTCATAAATATACGGACTATGTTAGTGATAAAAAATTATAGAAAATTATAGAAAAGTCGATCGCCAACTAGAAAAGGGTGGCCAGCCTTGATCTATATAATATACAGATGATATTTTAATTTTAATATATTATATAAAACAGTTCCGTGATTGACTGACTGACTGACAGATAACGCACAGACCAAACCACTGGACCTAAAGGGCTGAAATTTTGTATGGCGATTTTTCTTGTAGTGTAGGGGTTCTCTAACAAAGATTTTTTTTAAAAAAATTTCCATTTTTTAAAATTAAATTATTAATCTGTTTTTGTAACTTTTTTTTAAAGTTTGCATCTAAAATAACAATCTGAGGGTTATAAAATTTATATCACGAGAGAGATCATAAAAATGCCTTTAAAATGAAATCTCTTTAGATTCTTTACCTCTATTTTCTGATATTTGGTGAATTTTTTAAATATTAATTTTTAGAATTTTATTTATGAAATGCTGATCACGTGGTTTCTTTTCTTTTTGTGATACTTTAAATTAATTTTGCGTCACGTGCGTAACAACGAAATAAATTAACAAAAAAATGTTAAAATACAGTAAAACATAAGATTTTACTGCTAGACTAAATGAGATGGAAGTTTTTCAAGAATTTAATTCAAAATAGTGTATTTTATGGTTATTAAATTTACAAATTAATTGCATACACTGACCGTTGTATTAAATTTGAATATTTTCTTCTACATTATTTTGTCTGTAAAATATCCATTACAATTTTTTTATAAATATATATATATATATATATATATATATATATATATATATATATATATATATATATATATATATATATATATATATATATTTGTACATTAATTGCATACATTAACCGTTGAATTTAATTTGAATGTAATCCGTAGCGAAGCATGGGAATTCAGCTAGTCTATAAATAGTATATCATCTGAATATAAGACGGAATGCAGATAGTTAATACCTGCACCGATTTCACTTCAAACAAATACTTCAATCGAAGCAAAACCGGTGAATAACGGAGCGAAAAAAAATCATTTGTGCTATTTCTCGTAAAAACAAAAATCCGGTTCCAATTTCACTTGGCTAGCAAAAACAGAAAAAGATTTAAGTCTTTACCAAATACGAAACAGCTTAAAGAAAACATATTAAAAGAAGGATATATCTGTAATACTATACTGCAAACAGTTAAAAAAAATTACCTTGGAAAAATAAAATACAATCATATCAAAGTAAGCATTAGGAAATATTAGTGTTTCGTTTTAGTTAATGAATCAAATTTTAAAATCTAATTAATTTAATACCCACAGAGTAACTTACATTTAATGATTATCTTCTTTTGTGAAAATTCAATTTAAATTGAAAACATGATCTTCTGAAATATACATTTAATAATAAGTTTGAAATCCTAGTAAAGAAACTTGATTCAGCCTATGCTATATAAATAATGTGAAAATACACGAAAGCATAAATAATGAACAAAAATATCAAAAAAAATTCTTCAATAAATGTGCGTGGTAGAATGATGAAGAAACATTTTGAAATAAAAGAAAACTAACAAGTTTTATAATACAATATTAAGTAAATTATTTCATAAAATAAATATTTTTTTCAACTACATATCAATGTATTTTGTCTATATTACTATTATTCGTTTTGTACTGATATTAATAATTCTACGATATTAAAATATTAATACCGTGAAACTCATATCAATTTTCAATACTATTTAATTAAAAGAGAAATAAAATATCGTTTCTTATCTAGACAAGGCACCGAATTATCTAAGTGAAAAACAAAATACTTGAAATTGGAAACATTCAGGATAACATAAAAATTTTAATGTAAATTAAAAATCTTCAGGGTGAGTTTACCGAATAGCTTATTAAACATTTTCATGACATTTATGTGGCATTCATACAGAAAAAAATTGTAACAGAAACATAAATTAATAAGTCTGGGTTTTTATTAATATCTGCAGTAATACAAAAAAAAAAACAGAATTCGTTTTCCCAAGAATTGACTCTACGCTGGAAATAGACAGGACTGTCAAACAATTAATAAAAACCAGAAGGTTTTATTTTCTCAAAAACTTTATAAATATTAAACTCAATAGCATAGATCATTCAAAGAGAATATCTAATGAGAAAAGGAAAAGAGCTTTAAATTTCGAAAATAAGATTTTTTAAAATTTATAAAAAAATAATTTTTTTAGACAGTTTTCCTCTTTTTCTGTAGTTAATAAGTGAAAATGTTATGGAATGATTGATAGATGAAGTAAAATTCAATGATAATCATTTGAGGTTAAATTTTTTTTAAATATTTAGGAATTTAAAGTTATTTTCATCACATATGATCTTTTTAACGTAGGATTACGTTCCTCTATAACGGTCCTGCGGAAAGGAAAATTTCAGAAGCTAATGCTGTCAGTCCATCCGACCTCGCGAGTTATAATTCTGGCAGCGCGCCAAACCCAGTCTATAGCATGGACAAGTTAAACAGAAAAGTACCAAGATGTGTTAAAATTTTGACATACATATATATATATATATATGTATATATATATATATATATATATATATATATATATATATATATATATATATATATATATATATATGTAATGCCTTAATTATGGGGAACAACCGTGGGAACCTTAAACGGGGGGGTTTTGCTTAGAAAAATTAGGAATTAAGAATTTAAAACTGTGGAATTCCGAAATATCGGGAAAAAGAGAGAAAAGGGGGGAGGTTTAATAGCAAAAGTGAGCAGTAGAGGGCGCCACCTGACGGTCCAATTTAAAAAGAAATTATTCAGGCGAGGGATTCTAAAGTCTGATCAGGTCAAGCGATTCAGTAACGTAAGTGAAAGCTTCCAGAAGTTTCGAAAGTAAGTGTCAGCAGAATTATTGGGCGGGAGAATGACAAAGAACTAGTGGCAGTCGGCAGAGAGATCTGATGGGGATAGGAGGTAATGTCTCGAGGGAGAGACCTGGATGGAGTGGTTTGGGTAATTATGTCGGAGTTCTGGAATATTAATAATTAAATAAAACGAGTTTGATTGATCTCTGTCGTCTCAACTAATCATTTGGACCACGAATGTCTCTAATATAATAATAGCATGGATTATCAAACCTATGGATACGAAGCCTGTCATATATACATACGTACATATATATATATATATATATATATATATATATATATATATATATATATATATATATATATATATATATATATATATACATACAATAAAGATAAGTAAAGATAAGTAATCCTACGTCAATAACCCGCGGTAGTTTCGTTAGAAGAGACTACCTGAATATTTTTTCTCTTCCTTTTCCTTCCTTAACGCTGTTCTTGGATTCATTGTTATCTCTCCCATCACTTTGTCTACAGTTTGCAGCAGTGACGTAGTAAAGAAGGGGATACCCTCTTCAAATATATTCCCACCGTAGACACATGCGCATGCCATAATGAATGAATATCACGTACTATATTGGGTTTAAGTGCTCTGTTTGCAGCACAACGGTCAATTTTTTGCTACACAAAGGCTCATTAAAGCGGGACTTAAAACCGACCCAGAACGGCTACAAACGTCCATGCAAGTAATGGGACTCGAACCCACAAACTCTGGTACTGTGAACTTTTAGCCCTTCGGCCATCGTCCGGTCACTATAATGCCCCACGTGGTAAAACCCAGTTTGCATCTCTGAAAATTGTTTAGAAATTTAGTAAACAGTTTTTTTTTTAAATTTCCAATTGCAAGCAAAATATAAAAACAAACAAAAAAATATACAAGAAAACAGACAAGAAGAAGAAAAAAAATAAGATGATGAAGGAAACAGGACCATTATCAATTGCTCAATGGTCTTTCCTCCCAATATCGGCTTCAGAGATCTCGAGCCTCACAGTGCCTCACAGTTCTGGAGGTGGGAAATATCCATAGTTTGTAGTTCACCACAAATAGCGCAGAAAGGACTCTCTGGAATTTTCAAGCAGCTCAGAGGTTTAGCCAAGCAGTCGTGACCTGTTAAAATCCGGATCATGGTTACCTTAATCCTTCCATGGAAAATCTATAATGTATGACTATTAAAACCCATAGTTTATAAATTTTTCTGCCAGTTAATTCTTTGTGAAATAGGTTTTTTCAATTTCTTCCGGTTAAATAGCTTCATAAAATTATATGTGAAAGGCCTCCACGAATGATCTAAATCAAATGATCTAAAATTTATCATTAAATTTGCAAATTACAGTTTTCTGAAATATATGTAATTAATTCGGAACTATAATCATTACTTATAATAATTACTAAAAATAAACTTTCGGATATCGAAGTAAATGAGACTTTTTTAGATTTTGTTTTTATCAAATATTCATCGCGTGCTAATAACCTGGAGCATAATGTAGTAGAAAACATTAATACTCATCAGACGTCGATCATTTACACAGTTATTTCGATCAGACATTTCTGATGAGTTTCCGATAAGAATTCATCGCAATCTGGGACAACGATACTTACGCTGTCATTGTTTCAACCTTTGGATGAATAGTACTTTTTCATCGGCCGATCGACTCGCTGTTTATTCAGAAATTTATTTTACATTGGCATTGAAAAAAAATCAAATTTATAGAAAAAATATGTGTTAGTAGGTGTGATTGTGTTTGGTATATAAATAAAAATGCCAATCATTGACTACACGACAATTTTTCATGATTGAAATTTTAACATAATTTACCTCCATTTGTTCTTTCACATCCTGTTTACAATGTTAGCCTATATTTTACATTTAGGCGAAAATGAGAATTTAAAAGCCCATGCCGAGACACAAGACTAAAGTAGATTCCAGCCCATCGAAATATCCTACATGTGGATCTTGATATCAGATATTTCGTTGTCATATTAAAGAAATTCGAGGTCATGATTTTTCCTGAGGTAGTCATTATTTTTTTACGTTCCATCCAATTTCCGCAGCTGGCATTTACATATCTTGTTTATTTCATAATGCAAATGACTGGCATTGTGGCATACAGCCGGGAGGAGCTATGGCTTTTGTGGACAATCGTGTTCAGCAGACTGCTTTGCCAAGACTCCTAAGTGGTCACCTGAAGTGCCTTAAATTTCATCAAGGCAATAAGATCTTCCCCATTCATGAAAAATGTAACATCAATCATTCCACCCCTGACCATCTTCTTTTTTGCTTGAGACTTGAAAAGGAGGATTTTATGCAGAGTCCCTTCCTTGTCTCGGATTTTTTAAAATGTTTTTGGTCTCATGGATCTGTTCTAGCCTATCGGCTAGATCAGCTAGGATTAGTAACAACAACAATAAGAACAATATCTTGTTAAACCTCCCTTTGATCTTACAGCAGCCGACCATTTTAAGACTTGGCTTTTTACGACCACTAATAGACAAGCACTATACAACGATTTCCGTGAATACCAGATCCGCTGCTCAGAAACATGCTGCTGAATCCCCAAATCGCTAAGTGTGACAAAACTATTAAAAGTTGTGAGCACAGTGCCACAATAGTAAACAATGAATTAAAAAAATTTAATTAAAAATTACAAAAAAATCATACACATAAAAAAGTAAACAAGCGAAATAATGTAGGAAAGCTAGTAGTTTGGTCAAAAGAACAGATTGTTAGCTAAGTTACTACTCCTTGCATCTCATTTTTTACGACATACCATTAGTACATGCCAAGGTGTCAGAAATTTGCTCTGTAAAGAGGAAATTTATTTAAAGTAGACATAAAAATAAGCTTTCGTAGGCATAAATATAACTGGTCAAAGTTTTCATTGAAATTAAATACTTAAATCAATTTATTAACAACACGCAACGTAAACAAATTAAATTTTTGTATCATCGAACAATCCTAAATTTATAAATCTCCAGTGTTCATCATGAATTATGAGTAGCTTCCATCTTAAAGATATCAAGTTGCTGAAACAAAGCATAAAAATGCAACTATTTTCGGACTAATAGATATAGTTCTTTATAAAATAGTACTAGATATATTTGTTCGAAAAAAGTTGTCATTTTACGTTTTATTGAAGATGTAAGAGGTATTTGTAGTTCTTCTCTAGGGACAATCGGGTGTAAGACTCTGACATCTTAATATAGAAAATACCTCTAAGTCCAAAACTTGTTGACATTGTCACATTCTATTGTGGATATACAAGAATCAATCCTTCTCATTTTTATCAGAATCGTGGTTTTTACTGTCAAATATCCTTTTATTTCTTAACCAAAATGAATACATTTTTCAGTTTTTACCAAATTTCAATGTTTCTTCAAATATATAAAAATATTTCAAATCAACAAAATTAACGTACTTAACCTTTATAGTTTCCTATAGCATAAAACTAATATTTTGTTGTGTATGTGTGAATCAGAATCATTATAGATATGTTTTTAGAAAATGCATGAAAATTAATAAGGTGCACATTTTGTTTAACTAATCAGACGGTAAGGGCTTCAGCGTTAAAAGTAAATTTTTGACTTCCTCAAACGTATGAACTAGAGAAGCAAAAATGTCCAACTATTAAGAAACTCATCACACTTTAACATGATAAACCCGCAAGTAGGAATGGTCTGCAGTTTTTCCAGATGTCCAACTATGACCACTTGTACCATACAAAATCTTGCTTTAGGAAGAAGAAATAATGACAAAGATTGCTTCAAAGCTGGCTATATATATACATTATATATATATATATATATATATATATATATATATATATATATATATATATATAATATCAATCAGAGCACATAACTTTTTTCAGAAAAGAAGTGTCGTCCTTCATTATATTCGGATGGGGTGCAGCTTGAGCTAAATGACTTAGTTGTTTCTTCGAGCAAACTACCTAACTGTCATAGGGACATGACAGTAGTATTACGGCCAGGGGCAGGAGCATTGAAAAGTACAGGACAAAGTAAAATAATTGTTAAATGCAAGAAAGAAACAGGGCAAATGACGGGCAATAAAAGAGAAGGGAAGAAAGCCAGCAATATACCGAAGCGAAATTTAGAGATTGTGTCTGTAGCAAGAAATAGAAGATAAAAGTTGAAGAGAGTGAGGTGCACGAAGAAAAGAAAAGAAAATTTATGATGGCTATAAAACAGGCCACCTGCTTGAAGCCGAAGCATGGGAAAGTCAAATTTGAGGGAGAATTTTATAAATCCCGCCCTCGATGCGCATTGGTAAAAAGGGGATTGAGAAGAAGCAGCCACGGACGAATGGCGATGGCATGGTAATAATATGACCAATTAAAATTATAAGAGGCGGAGTCAACATTAATAAGAAAATAATATGAAATGAGAAATAGTGTGAAGGCAGAGATAACCTAACAAGTCAGAGTTAGTCAGAGGTTTTTAGATATAGAAGTGGTGTCAAGGCACATATACCTATGAGGAGAGTGAATTAGAACTTTGGAGATAGAAGTTGTCGAGCGCCCAGTGTCCCGTGCCGAGGGTCTGCAAGGAGTGACGGGGTTAGAGAACCGATGATGACAGTGCCCAAGTGTCCCGTGTAGAGTGCCTGCCATGAATGACGGAGCCTTATTCCAGACAAGAAAGTGCCCTAGTTCCGTGCGATGATAAATACGACGAAGTTCATCATTACGAGTGCCAGCTGCCCATGGTGATTCAACAGTCATCTTTCGAGGTACCGACTTTGCCTTTCCTTTTTATATTGCTATCATTGCTTCTCAGTGTGTAACCATAATAATTAATATTGAGCGCGATGAGTCTATTGTTTGAATATAAGATGTTAAGGACATGACCGATAATTCGTACAAACAATTTAATATGATGTTATGCTTATATATATGAATTAATTTAGTAGTAATGAAGTTAAGAGTAATATGCGTAGATGCAGTACGAAAGATTGTCATAATAATTGAATGAGTTAAATATATGTGCCGTAGTAATGAAATTGAGAGTAATATGTGTAGATGAAGTACGAAGAATTGTAATGATAATTGAATGAATTAAATATAGGTGCTGTGATGAATTAATTTAGAAGGAATGAAGTTGAGAGTAATATGTGTAGATGAAGTACGAAATATTGTCATAATAATTGAATGAGTTAAATATATGAGTCGTAAAGAATTAAATTAGTAGTAAAGAAGTTGTGAATAATATGTAAATGCCGGAGGAAAGATTTAGTAACTTGTAGCGTATTATTTATGTGTTAATAATCAATAAATTAATTTGTCAATATAAGCCAGAGTTATTTCCATTATTTGGGAATCACAATCAATCAATGTATTAACCACAATCTTTAAGCAATGAAATTAAAATAATAATCATCATCATTAATAATAAGTATTAATATATCTAATAAACCCCACTTAATAATTTAACTTTCACTGCTACACTAACCGTTTGCTTAGTTTGGTACAACGAATTAAACAGCAAAGCTTTTGGCTTGTTAGCTGCAAATAAATTTTTCAGCCGTCTTTTTGTAATATAATTTGTATTACGTCAGCTCATCAATTTTTAAGGAGTGGTAGTAAGTGATGGCACTGCTGATGGTAATTGTAATCATGTAGTACCATTGGTAATACATGATTACAAGTCTATATGCTTTTTCATGAATGCTCTATATGCTTTTTCATGAATGCTATATATGCATAAATTATGAACCATTTGCTTCCCTACAACGCATGACTTTTTAAATATTTTTTTTTTGTAAATCTTCTCCTTTTGGAGACTTCAAGCAATATTTGAAATCTTTTCTTGCTCTATGTTATAAAAGCTCATCCGTTCTTTAGCTATAAAAACTTTCAAAACTTTAAAAGATGATAAAAACATTTACCAAGAGCCACTAATGACAGCTAATTGATTTTAGGTGTCTTAAAACAGTATTTCGCGAAAACCACGGAAATTTTCAGCCGGTCATTAATAAAAACTTTTTTTTAAAACTGCTATAAAAGCAAATTGTTTAAAATAACAGTGCTAATGAGCAGTAAAATTGTTAAGAATCCTTAAAAATGATTTTTTCTTTCATTTTATTTTAATTTTTCTACAGGTTTTATGAGTTCCGGAACTTACAAGCTTTCGTTGCACATAAAACTTTTAAGATGTACAAAATTTTTAAAAATTACCAGAAAGATTTACGGCTTTATGAAGATCGTTTTGAATTTATGATATTAAAACATTCCCATACATATTTTAAAGATAAAAAAATTTTAAGAATGTAATGTGAATATTATGTTTGAAATGTTTAGCGTAAAACAACACTAGAACATCTCAACATGCAATATATTTATTGACAAACCCTGTGTTTCATACAACATATCAATTTCTAAGACAGCCTTTCACAAAAAAATACATTTGTAAAATAATAAAAGTCATTCTTATTATTAGGTACAGGGAAGATATTGATTTTATTACCTGAAATTTACTTCGATGTTATAGGGCAAAAATCAAGAACCTATAGAAATGTCACTGGTTTTATATTTCATAATGCATTTGTAATGCATCGTTATATAACGTTACAGTTGTTAAAATATTCTGCATCATGGAAATCACTCAGCCATCAATATCTTTTAAAATTCTGTTTTCAAAACTGTTATCAAAGTAAAGTATTTTTCTCGAAAGGATTGATGCAAAGTATTTGATATAGCTTACAAAGAGCTAGTACAGCTTACTAGACCACAAGTTGTCTATTCACAAAACTCATGGTTTTTTGTTGTTTGTTTGTTTGTTTTCTTCATAGAATATTAACAAACACATTCCATTTTCTGATACACTACTGATATATAGTAATAACTCATTGTTCTGGAAGACAAGTTAAATAGTGCTTAACCCTTTGCGACACGCTATATTAAAATACAACTAAAATTTGGAAAAAAATGTTGTATAAAGGGTCAGATGAACTTTCTTAGATATTTCATGCCCCCCAAAAAATTTCTGATGCTTTTATTTTTACAAAGAGGAGTTGGAATACCGTTTGTCGCACTATGCAACATCGATATTCCCTACACCATTGAGGATATTGCAATAGTTTTGTAATATGCAGGGTGATCAGAAAGTCAGTATACATTTGAAAAAGTAATAATTCACGGAATAATGTAGGTAGAGAGGTAAAAATTGACACACGTGCTTGGAATGACATGGGGTTTTATTGTAACCACAAAAAAATTTCAAAATACGGCCAACAGATGGCACTGGACAGCAATACGTCAGTGACGCTGCATGAGAATCGCGTATAAAAGGAGCTGTGCATTTTCCTGAACTGTTGTCATCGTCTATAGACCCTCTTTTCTACTGCCCTACAAGATGCTTACTCACTTTTTCTTGTAGTATGAACTCACGGATTAGCAGCGATCCAATCATTTCACTCCTTTCCTATACTCTGTTTCTATCGGTTCCCCTCTGCTTATTACCTGAAAGTCTGCAATTGAGGGCGTGGCCCAGGCATTGCAGTTGCGACCCATTTCCTATGGTCCTATAGTCCTGAACTGTTGATGCTATTCTACGAACTTTCAATACTCATTTCGGCGGTACTTCCTCTCTCCGCTGACATTCTCTTGAAATATCTGTCTTTGAAGGCGTTGGCCTAGGTAACACAGTTAGCCAATTGTTCCTATGCTCCTATGGAGGGAATCAGATGCACCAGGAATCGCAGCATGTTGACGTTACAAGAAAAGGCGCTGTTAATAAAGCTGTACTATCAAAATGGGGAATCTGCCACTGCAGCCACTGCAGATCCAATCGCCATAGGAAGGGCATTCGAAAGGGTTAAGGTCCTATGACAATTGCAGCTGTGAAGAGAATGATTTTGAATTTCACGATGGACCGACATCAATAGGGATGCTAAAAGACAACATCCAACGCCAATGTCTCACCATAAATAGATCACCATAAATAGATAGCTGTACAGTGCTGTTCACAACATTGTCCCTCGACTACAGTTATTGATGAGGAATGACGGTCTAAATGTTGAGCATTTGTTCTGAAGAACATCATCTTTGCTTTGTCATAATTTGTTATGCTAATTATTGCTTTTCTTATCACATGAAGCACTATCTGTCGGCCATTTTTTGAAGTTTTTTTGTGGTTGCAATAAAACCACATGTAATTCCAAGCATGTGTGTCAATTTTTACCTCTCTACCTACATTATTCCATAAATTATTACTTTTTCACATGTATACTGACTTTCTGATCACCCTGTATAATACAAATCAATGAAAATATATACAATAAAATACCGTCAACAATTGCTTTAAAATAAATTTTCGATATTTATTACACACACACACACACACACACACACACACACACACACACACACATATATATATATATATATATATATATATATATATATATATATATACACTGCTGGCCACTGTAAATGCAACACCCTGAAAGAAACATGCAAATAATATGAAATTTACAACATTCATTAGCGGAGGTGAGATATGCAAATGATTAGAATTTCAGCGCAGACGCACATCACGCGCCCCTGTGGCGCCACTTCAAAGCGCTATTTAAGGCTTGGAGATTTCGACGATTTCAAGTTCGGCAATTGTGTTTTTCTTGTGGTTTTCTAAAAAAAAACGATCAATTATGCCTCGCCGAAAACAGCGATCATCTTTTGATCAAGTATCCGGGTTCGACAGAGGAAGGATAGTGGCCTACCGAGATTATGGATTATCTTTCAGGGAAATCGGTAGTCGTGTTGGACGAAACCAAACAACTGTAATGCGGATATGTGATCGTTGGATGCAGGAGGGTTTGACGGACCGGTGTGTTCGATCGCATCCACCTCAGCGCACCTTTCACGTGATAACAGGCAAATTGTGCGCATGGCAGTGACGGATCGCTCAGTCACATCACGAACCATAGCACAGCACATGCAGTCTGTAACGCATCATCCAGTGTCCACGCGTACCATTCGACGCCGTTTACAGCAGAGTGGTCTGTCCGCCAGAAGCCCATTGCTTTGTCTACCCTTGACGCAGAACCACAGACGTCTCCGCCGCCAATGGTGCGATGACAGAAGGATGTGGACGGCAGAATGGAATGAAATTGTCTTTACTGACGAGTCACGCTTCTGTCTGCAACACCACGATGGTCGCATTCGAGTCTGGAGACACCGTGAAGAGAGGATGCTGAACAGCTGCGTTATGCACCGCCACACTGGTTCTGCACCGGGTATTATGGTATGGGGCGGTATTGGATATCACTCTCGCACACCTCTACTACGCATTGCCGGTACTTTAAACAGCCAGCGCTACATCTCCGAGGTGTTGGAGCCAGTTGTCCTTCCTTACCATTAGGGCTTGCCCACAGCCATATTTCAACAGGATAATGCGCGACCACACGTGGCACGCATTGTCCAACGATTCTTCGTCAATCGCCAGATTGAATTGCTTCCCTGGCCGCCTCGCTCTCCGGATCTTTCGCCGATAGAAAACACGTGGTCCATGGTTGCTCTACGATTGACCCAGATTCCATCCCCAGCTGCCACAGCAGTTCAATTTTGGCAACGTGTGGAAGCTGCTTGGTCTGCTGTACCCCAAGAACTCATCCAAAGTCTCTTTGAATCAATGCCGAGGCGTGTGGCAGCGATGATCTCCAACAATGGCGGCTACTCTGGCTACTGATTTTGGCAGGAACCACACTTCACAGAAGTCTATAAATTTAATCATTTGATACTTGGTCAACATGTTATCTATAAAATAAATTTTGTTGTGATATCTCTTGTCTTTCTTGGTGTTGCAATTTGGGTGACCAGCAGTGTATATATATATATATATATATATATATATATATATATATATATAATTACAATTTTTTAGAATTATCAATTTAAAATAATTCCTATTCTGAATGGAAAATTCTTACTTTCCCAGATCTCAATTGTCAATATAATGCCTTGGCTTTCAGCAACCGTCGAGGTTTGTACCTCTCTCTCTGTAATTTATAGTTAGACTACACAGACAATTGCTTTCCTTTGTCGTACAATTGCTTTCCTTGGAAGGAATTTCTTGAGGCACTTTTAATACAAATCCTTTGTGAGGACAAAAGCTCCTGGGTGAACTCTGTTGTTCACCAATTATTTCTATATCTTAGTATCAGTGACAGCCTCTAAATAAAGGCGCCTGATACTAAAATGGCTGAAAACTAACCAAAATCAATGGTAAAAAATATAATAATTAATTCTAAACGACAGAAAATTGCAGTGCTGTGGTCTATCGGTGAAATTTCAAGTATGTGGTGGGACTCTTTTCGCTCCACGTAATTCAAGTGAAACATAAACGTTAAAAATATATCATAAATGATATTTTTTTGTTTAGAAAAAAAGTTTAAACAATGAGAAACGTAATTAATAAAATTTTACATTTAAAAATATTTTCAAAATCCTTCAAACAATGAGCAGTCCTAAAGACACTTTTTATTGATAAATTTAACCAATTTTCATGCAAAATTGAAGAACAATGTTATGTTCTTCCATTTACATCCTAAAACTATGACTAAAAACCAATTGTATTCTATATTTGATATACAGCTCAAGTGAATAGAATTCAAGGAATTTTTTTTTTTAATTATTTAGGAATCTTTTTAAACCACCTTGCCTGAAAGGGTTAAAAAAGTTTTTTTTTCCTAGTTTTAAGTTAAAATGCAGGAGGTATATTATATATTACTATACAACACATTTATACATTAACAAATCCTTGGAAGACAGAAAATGTTATGATATTTTCAATTCTTAACACTTTTTGCTTTAACTCATTTTTCTTCTAAAACCTTCCCATAATTACAAAATCCTATAAAATAGAAACCTATGCTATAGTCTTTCAAGAAATTTTCTTGAAAAGTCCTAAAATCGATTCAGAAATTGCAAGCGGAATAGATAGGAAATTTAAAAAGATAATTTTATTTATATTCATTTACATTAGAAAAGGCTCTTTAGAAAACATGCTTACATTCTGGAAGTCATTTTTCTAGGCCCTGATACTGTAATTTCACAGAAATTTAATTAGCTTCAGTTTTTTTAAAGATTAAAACTTTTATAGGGAGATTTAGTTAACATCTATATACTACTAAAAAGTATTTAAAATATGAAATATTTTCTAAACGAAATTTGACAGTACTGATATACATAAAGATACAACCACATTATTTCATAATTTCGATTGTAAGAATGATAAAAGATACTTTGGGTTGCCAAAGTATTGTTGCTGATTATATTGCAGAAATAGTACAATCACGAATGAAGAATAGCTTTCCTTTTCCATCCTACACAAATTGAAAAGGTCGGGCAAATTCTATCTTATTCTTCAGATATTAAAAAAATATCCCTTTCTTGGTTGATTGAATTTTAAAGATTTTTATGTATTCCGATGCCGTGACTTCAACAGCATAATGGATTGTATGTTTTCCAAATTTTTTTACTGGTTAGTTCAATTTAATATTTTCAGTAGAATCCTACTTTTGAAAGAAGGGTTTTTTTGGTCATTATTTTCGTGGTTAGTACCGTAGGGAATTCAAGTTTATATAACAGAGAGCAATAAATCGAAAGTTTACCTGAAGATTCTATTAAATATAGACCACATATCATGACGCATTTCAATAATTTACAGCAGTAATCATGGATGACGTTCCAAATTGGTTAATGCATTTCACTATTAAAGGGAATAATGAATCCGAAAAGGGAATAATGAATCAGATGATAACGCAACTGAAATTGAAATTGAACGCACCCGAGAATAATAAGCATGCTTGATTTTGATCGAAATTTTCGAAAAAAAATTAAAATTGGACTTTAATACGCACCCAAAACCTTTCAATATTTTATTTAAAAATTACGCAAAAATTTATTAACATATATAAAATTTGTAATAAAAAGAAACTATAACGTCAAATTCGGTAGGAAAAAAACTTAAATTGCTAATTGAAAACAAACAATACTGTCAAATTATCACTCTTAATCACTTTCACTAGAATACGGCTCATCTATTGCTGTTGGGTAAATGTCATAATTATTGTTGCCATCGTAATACACTCGACGGCAACAATAATTACACATAGACACAACAATCGTAATACACATAGACAAAAAATATATGCACCCGGAAGAAATAGAGCTGCTACCACGAAATTTGGCAGGAATGTAGTTTGATAAGAGATATGCAAACGATTAAAATTTCGACGCCAATGAGACAAGGGTAAGCGCGCTATGGGCATACGAGAGGCGCAGCTGGGAGAGTTTAAAAGCAGGATTTCTCATGCCATTGGGTTATTCAAACAAATCTGTCGACATGGATGGACAGAATTGTGACTAGAGATGCGTCCGAGACGAAACCGGCGACAGTACGAGCAATTGTCGGACTTTCAGAGGGGCGCATAGTAGACCTCAGAGAAGCAGGTTGGTCGAACAGGCGTATCGGCCTCCACCTCGGACGGAGCGATATGGTAGTTGCTATGTGTTTGCAACAATGGATCACGGAAGGGTTAGTGTACCGTAGCGGAGGGCCAGGGCTTCCCAGGAACACAAATGCTCGCGAGGATCACGCAATCATAAGAGCGGCCACGTCCGCACCAACAAAGTCGCTAGAATCGGTTTACCACCACGCCATTTACCACTTTTCTGGCATCCGGTGGTATCAAGGGAAACCATAAGGAGACGACTGACCGACGCAGGTATAAGGAGCCGACGTCCATTAAGACCACCACTGACCCCGCATTATAGGCAGTGTCGATTGGATTTTTGCCGACCTCGGTCAAGCTGGAGTGTGACCGACTGGAGGCGTGTGATCTTCAGCGATGAATCGCGATTCAGTCTCAATGCTGATGACCAGCGCATATGCGTGTGGAGGCGGCCAGGGCACCAGTCCGATCTGGCATTTGTTGTCGAGAGGCAACAAACAACTCAACGAATAACTCCATGAAACTATAACATTGTAAACTGCCAAGTCACAAAAACCTCTCAGATCTAGATGGCAAATAATTTCATCCCCCCCTCTCTCGCCCAAAAATAACAACAACAACAACAACAACTAGTTTTTATTATAGAATTAGCACAGTAGAGGCACTGCCACAATTTTGAAATTCTATTGTTAGAATGGGAAAATATGTGTTTTTCAACTCCCCTATTTTAATTTTTAAAATATAATATATCCTTCGCCAGTTTCTATCTCAGAAAATGTATCAATAGTGTTGAAAGCGTTTAATAAAGTTCAGACCTTGCTATACTAAGATTTTTTAGATTTAGTGCTTCCTTCATTATAACAAATCCTACTCTTTGTAGTATTATCCAAATCTTTCTTTAAAAAAATGTTTCATAGCAATCCTCGGATGGCATACATGCTTGAGTTCGATTTTATTTTCTCCTTACGGCATATTTTTCTATGTCTATCCCATTCTTTACTATCCTTTTTAGGGCGCCTACCTTTACGGTTTCATAGACGATGTGAGTGTTTTAGGAATAAGAAAATCGTTCTTTTGATTTCGACAATTTAGACTAAACTTTAAGCTAAATTGTAGAGCGTTCCTCTTGGACAATCCAAATAAAACTTTGGGCTAAAATTTAGAACATTTGCCTTTGAGTTAAGCTTTTTCTTAAAGCAAATATTTTACCTAAGCAAGCTCGTTTTTCGGTTATATAGCTGATCACTGGGTGTCAGCTGAAGTTTCTTTTATAGATGCGAGCCTTCATGATTTTCAGTGTAGCAATCGGCATTAGCAAAGAGAATAAATCGGTTTTGCCTGAGTGTTCAAGGAAGATTTTGTACTTTAAGGTCGTATAATCCGAGTCTAGTAAGAATAAAATATTCACCATTAAAGATCAACTTTCAATTTTAAGTTGTGAATGATGACCTTAGTAAAAAGGGGGACAGTATTTAGATTATTTTGGCAGCTATCATCCCCTTACTAAGAAACATTAAAAAAAAAATGCTGAAGCACTGAAATCTTTTACCTCCTTGGTGAAATTATCGCCTTCCTCAAGATTACCCGCGGCTCACAAGCCACTAGAAATTTACTTAGTTATCTGTAGTTTTATAGGGGGAGAAATTCTCCGAATAAAAGCTGATATTTTAGAGGTTTTATATGTGTTTATAGGACCCTTGATCAGGGGAAGCAATTACATCGTTTTAAAAATAACTAATGTCCTAAAATGTTTAATAAAGAGAATTGTGGGGATGTAGTTATCGTTTTTAATTACTGCAAAAAAATTATTTAAAGCACTTTGCATTGTTAAAGTTTATTATAATTGAAAAAAGGAAAGGCTGGAATCCAGGTCTAATCGTCTCTACAACTATATTTTTAATAAATTTTCATGATTATTGGGGTTTGTAATTTTAGCTAAGTAGAAACTCCCCTAAATACAGTACTCTTCCAATTTAAATTATTTTAAATGTTATATCATTTTATATCCAATTATATACTTCGTTAATATATCTCTGTAGACCGTTTGATGTTTTTAATGATCCCTGTATTATCTTTAGGGAACTAAAATTACTAGTCATTCTACTTACAATCTTAAACTTACATTTTTATTTAAGCATTTTTATTTATTATTATATTTATTTTTAAATGTATCTTTCATTCTGTAATCCATACAGTTATAAAGTAGATACAACAGACACTATGTCTCATTAAATTTATGCACTAGACATTAATTTTTATTCAATCAAACAGCAAGTTCACAACAATTCCCCATTTTGTTTCTTTATCTATGTTTTAAATTCTACTTTAGCATTATACATACAGGGAGTTCTTTTAATCAAACTTCAGTTAATCTTCGAAACAAGGCATTTTATCTCAACTTACTCGACCAGAAACTGAATAGGATTTAGGATTTAGAAGGACCTTAGGATAAGAATAAAATGTTTATACCATCTGTTTCCGCACAAAATGTCCTTTTTCCTCTGAAGACACTAAGGAGAATAATCACTTCAGGGAGCAATTTGTAACAGGTGTTGATGATAAATTTCTCAGTGTGGTTTGTCACATAAGCGACAGCGTATTTACTGTTTTGTTTTATATTTCTATTTCTGTCAGTGTTTCAACGCATAATCGAATTAAGACATTTCTTTTTACTCGAAATGTTTCAAATGGTGATATAAAAATTTAATAACTTGTCCGACAATTTCAAGAAAGACTTCCTTCAAAAGTGAAATTTACTCTTATTTCTTTTTCATTTTGTTTTCTTCTGTCTACAAAATGTGAATATAAAAGACATGTTTTTCTCTACACCGAGTTATATACTATGTTCCAAGTTTTGCTAAGTACAGTGTGTACATAAATGAATATCCCAACTTTGCAGGGCTATTGAAAGAAAACTAAACAAAGAACAAACTTTTTTTTCTGGGGTTACACTAAACATCAGGTGTTTGTTCCGCCGCTACCAAATGACGTTGACGAACTTAAAGACTCGCACATATGCAGCCTTTCAATAAAATATGTCAAAATGTCTCTCTAGTGGATTAACTCAATATATTAAAATGAGATTTTAAATGTGACTCTTTCAAAAACTGCTTGTGAAATTGGAAATATAGTCGTCATCCCTAAAAAGGAGAATAAATCTTATGGATTTTAATCTCACTTTGATCTATATAGTATACTATAGCTCACTCTACAGTATAGACTATCTAAACTCTAATAGATAGAGTAAAATTCATTTATCCCTGTTCATTGGGAGATTTACATTCTACTCTATTGCCAGAAACAACTGCTCACATCTCATATCTTACAACAAAGTGATTCTATTGTTACGCATTCACTTAACTCCTCCCAGGCAATCTGTTTGACCTCACACCTCCTTAAATTCTAACTTTAATCCTTTAGTAATAGCCAAAAATTTCACTGGTTTGGCTATCATTTCAAGAGGTTTATTTTTCACTAGAGAGAAAAGTGATGTGAGGTGATTCCGAATTGCCAAGGATATGACAAATAAGAATATGAACAAAAATGTACTGGTTAGTGACTAAAAGTTAAGACAATGGATCACAAATTGTAAAAGAAGATAATTTCATTGTTGTAGTCCAATATCTTAGATTGAAATACACAGTAAAAAAGTAAAGTACAGGTAGCCCTCCTACAGCACGGCATCTTACAACACGGTTGCACTCTAACACGATAAGATAAATTGCGGGAACCTTCGTATAACACTGCAACCTGCAAGACGGTTTCGCTCTAACACGATAAAAAATTGCTTAAAACTTTGTACAACACTGTACTTCTATACCACTAGATAAGATGATTTTTTTAACGCATTTAAAAACTAAATTACCTTAAAAGATGACGGGAAGGAATAATGAACTATAGTGGCTTTACGTAAAAATGCATAACCAAATTATAATTTATTCATTTATAACTCTATAAAATTAAAGAAGGCCTAAGCTTAGCTGAAAATCTTGAATCAATTTTCCTGAATGCCGACCCTTCCGCTGAGAGAAGCCGAAAATTCGAAAGGGAGCTGCAAAATTGTCTATGTCCATACCATGAATCTACAATGACCTTGTAAGAACCAGCAAAAAACCAAAATTACAGATTTTTTTAAGAGGATATAAGGTGCAAAAAATCGAAATGAAGAAAAAGGTTTTGAAAGTCAAGGTGATACCGTTCAATTGAAAAATCGTTCTCCTTGATTGTACTGAGCAGTGATGAGGAAGAAATTTATTAAATTAGATCGCATAAAATGAAAATAATATTTTTTTGTTTCTTTTCGTGTTGTGTTATACATACATTTATATTTTTAATAAAAATTAAGTTGCTTATATGGAATTTTAAAAAAAAGTTTATTTTTAATAAGTTTTCAGAACGTAACCACCTTTTTTGGACTGTCTCTGGGTGTCATAACACGGTTTCACACAACACGACATTTTCTAGGAACCTATCTACCGTGTTATAGGAGGGTTACCTGTAGTTGATTATTCAGCTATTTTTTAGATAGAGAATTTTTCTTTAAGCTATAGTTCCACGACAGCAATCTCATCCTGTCATGAAACATTTGAAGGGCATCATAAAAAAGTAGACATAAAAGTGCACAGAATGTATAGCAGACAAAAATGTCTAAATGAGGTTGTAAAATCGCCATGCTACTCAAGAGGTCTAGTCCAGTTACTCACAGTCACAAAGACAATAAGACTATGACAGAAAATAGTAAGCTACGCAAAGTCAGTGCAAGAACTATGCAAGAATACTAAAACAATGCTTAATATGTATGACAATATGTATACTTCTAACAAATTCCCGTTCATCTTTTAATATTGAGAAACAAAAATGGTGACTCTTTTAAAAATAACTAATGAATATAAAACTGAATTTTTAGCTAACTTCAGACTTTCGGCACTTTAACTCCTCTTTTACTTCCTTTCCGCCTTTTAAAACTCTATTTGAAAAAAATTAAGATTGCGATCTAAAATTTTGTTTGTACTAAATGCATTCCATAAGGTTTAAAAAGATAAATTTTACAACTTTGAGTAAGAGATTTTTTCTTCCTTAAATTGTGTAAATAACTGAATCAATCCAAATAGAATATTCATATCACGTATTATTAAAATTTTTATGCGTCAGTATTAAATGGACTGCACAAAGGGCACGTTTTAGAGAAAAGGCATAATGATTATTCATCATATCCTTTCATTTAAAAAACTCGTCTCTCTGAAAAAGCTGTTTCCAAATGCCATTCAACCTTATGAGACCGTTAGAAGGTGATGAATAGTCTCATGAAAAAATTAAGTGTTTCGTATAAACGTGACTCAGTTATCATATTAAAATAATGAGTTTAACGCACTTGTTATTTTAGAAGAAAATATGTTTCTGAACTATCTGCTGATAAAAATAAATAAATACTCGTATATACCTAAAAAATTGCGGAATTGATGTTTCATAAAAGTTATTTCATACCTTCATAATTACGTTCTCATTTTTCGTAATTTATCTATGGTATCGTGGGCTTTACAAATTATTTTATACGCTTAGCATGCAATCTCTTAAAATTTTATAAACGATTTACAGAAATAGGACCCTTAAAGTAGTACACAAGTAATAGGGCTGATTTTTTGATCTGATATAAACAATATCTGTCGAGAATTAATATATAATTTTAGATATTTAGAGGAAATTTGAAATCACATTTGTCCTATCGTGTACCATTTCACAATAGTCCACTGTATAATCTTTTCCGAAACAGAGAAAATCCATGTCTGGTGAATGACTAGAATTAAGATTAAAACCGTCATTCCTCTGACAGAATTTTTTAACGCTTGGCGTTACAGGAGTGTTGATAATCCTCGTAACTGCATCGCTACCAATTTGTTTAAGCTTAGAATATAGTTCACAAATGTTATTCTAATGTGGTTGTTTTTCATTAAACATGCGCTAGTAAACACATCGGACAAAAGTCTCAAATTCATGCTTGATAAACTAAAGATACCGGAGAAAAGTACAATAAAAATGTAAACACGAAGAAGATAGAAATGAGCGTCATGTCCAAATAACTTAAGTTTTGAAAGTACATTGATGGCGTAGGAGACACAGGGATAATTTCATGAACTGAGATACACAGCAATGACATTACACAGTAACTGCTGATTACTTGTATATATGCAACACAACATAATTCCATAAACAAATGTTGTCAGAAGTAAGAATACTTAATCTCGAATTCACTCTATTAAAAGACATCAACATTTTGACAATACTGTGTTGCAAAACAACTGCTCCTAAAACACTTGAAGCCAGATAATTAAATGCCTCATCTATGTGACAAGCAGTAAAACATCTGTCTGAACATCTATCTGAACACTGTATAAACATCTATCTATGGTATAAAAACAGCCGTTGCTAGTGTAAATGGGAGAGGTATAGGGAATTGAAAAAATCAGCAAGCGTGGGATGGGGGGTTTCTAATGTAATTAGTGAGTCTTCTAATGTAGTGGTCTTCTAATGTAATAAGTGGTCTCCATGTAATTAATAGCTCGCTGATGTGAATGTCAACATGCAAAGTTGTTCAGAAGGACAGCACTACTCTCTGGAACATCCTAAGGAAATTGAAAATACATAAAATGTAAGTAAATCGGTAAACTAAAATAAAATTATTCAAACCAAGTCAGCACCGACTGCCATGCAACCAATGAGCTTAGTAACTAAATTAGGCTAGACATGAATGAAACATTTTTACTTCCAATTTTCTTGTAGTATGGGGTTACCGCAATGAAAGATATTGAAAATCACCGGCTGATCAGAATCAAACACTGTTCACTTGTAGATATTTTGTTCCAAATTTCACGACCAGCAAATGTGGAGTACAACACAAACGTTGCAAGATGGCAGCAATTCAACTCAGCGGCATCGAAGTACAGGAGAAAACTGGTCCCACATACAAATGAGTTTAAAGCCCGGTTTCACAATGGGAGGACCTGTGCTATGCAAAGCCTCGCTAAAAAATATTTCTGGGTAAAACCATAAAGTTTGACAAGCCGCTTCCTAAAGATTTGCGTTAAAATTACACGACAGCATAAAATACTAGTTGCTAGAGGTATTTAAACAGAATTCTAAAAGCTTATTGCGTTGCCACTTCAGAAAAGGGAAAACCCAACCAAATGAACCACTGCCATCTGTGGCGAACAATAATTAGCATATAAGATATTAACATATAGGAGACACAAAAAATGAACAGTAAAATATCTGAATCTTTAAGCCCAAACATCCTCCCGCCCGAAGAAGGGTAGAAGTCAGTCTAAGCGCAGAGGACAGATCTTTGTTACAGACCTGATGAATACTCCAGCTACAGTCCATAGTTAACTAATCGGATGATTCCGGCATTACCTGGAAAAACATGTTAGATGTGAGCAAGAGTCCATTTTAATGGCGAAGGTACAAAACCTGTCTTAAGCAAAACCAAGTCGCCGACGTGCACATTGGAACTGGACAGGCACAACTTTGCCTTACTTTGAAGAGTGTGCAGATAGTACTTGCTCCACTAATTGTGATCTGAAACTCTGAATCAAGATGCTTCTAGACTTGAGTGACATCACTACTGATATAAATAGGCGGGATAAATAGGCGGGTATACTGTGTTTTCTCAAATAAAGGTGCGTATTTTCAGTACCGTGTTTTCACACGTCACATCACAGGGGAACAAAAAAATTGCAATTTTAAAAAGTAATACTTTTTGTTATACATTAACAATTGATTCATAAGTTTCTTAAAATTTCTGTTAAGTTAAGCGAAAATAATACTTTTAAAAAAAGGTGGGGATACGCCCTATCCCAAAGTACCCCCAGAAAAAATGCCCTATATATATATATATATATATATATATGTGTGTGTGTGTGTGTGTGTGTGTGTGTGTGTGTGTGTGTGTGTATAAGTCACTAGACTATTCTCTAATATAATAACTTTTTTTACAGTTAAATTTTAAATATTTTGTTTCAGATTATTCAAGTGTAATCCTTGGAAAACAGTTATGGATAAATTCTTGACAAAGCAACGAATAAGAATAATCGAATTTTATATAGACATTGAATTATACGTTGTAGATCCAGAGAGCTTCCATTCATTATTTTGAGGTCATCTAAGCAAGTGATACTTAACTTAGGCGGTTTCAAGAACAGGGGGCTGTGAGTGCTGGGAAGCCACGTTCAGGGAAATTTCAATATTCAGCTCGTACAGAGTGGCATTGAAAAAGAGCATTCAACATCAACCCGACGGCGATCCCATATCCAGAAGCTCACTACAGAGGATTCAAAGGATGCTGAGTTTATTCATGTATAAGGTGCAGCTAGGGCAGGAGGCAAATTTGAAGGAAAGTTTTTGGAAGGAGGATAATTTCGCAAAATTCAGAATTCAATTGGCCGTCACGTTTCCGGGACTTTTACTAGTTGTGATATCTAAAAGATAAACTATACCGTAACAAACCTGGAACCTTTAAGCAATTAAACACCAAAACTGAAGGAAGCATTACCACAACATTACTACAGGTGTTGAAGCACTCCTTAAAAAAGATCCCTCTATTGTCAAGCACAAAATGGTAGTGTAAATTATAAAACTAGTTAAAATGATTTCCTAGAAGAGTATTGATTGACTATAAAAGAAAAAGTGAGAATTTTTAATAATTAAATTAATTATTATATTTTAAAATGTTTTGGTGACTTTGAACCACCCTACATTTTTATATAACTGAAACTAATTAAAAATGACATCATAGGAAATGGAAGCTTAACCTTTGCCCCTTTGCATTAATTATACACTTTTTATTGTTAAATTCTGAACTCAATCTGTGGATCGACAGTAAAAATTATAACAGATTTATTAATTTCGGGTCTTAGAATTCATTTAAACACATAGTTAGAAAATATGTACTTCGGAATGACTTTAGTTTTCACGTGTTTTTCGATAATGTTATTAAATCTACAGTTCCAGAAGCTGTGTGAATATGCATTAGAAACTCCAGATGGAAAATGTAATCGAGTTTTAAACTGATTTGTTTCAGATTTCGTTATCTGGCTAATTTAAGTTGGATAGTAATTATAATAGTAAAAGTAAAAAAGAGGGATCTCCATTAAATTGAATTAATAAAAGGAAATAATTTATGTATCTTAATATAAAAACACATTCGTGTACATAATGCTTAACACAACCCTCTTCAATATTAAAATTATTTAATTAGATAAGCATATCTAATGATTATTTCATTAATGATTTTTGCTCTCTCTATCTTAAAATGCATTTTTACTTTAATGTGTATTTTTGTTTATTTTTTAGAATTATCATCATCTTAAGTATTCCAAACAACACAATTTGTTTTTAAATTAGACTCTGAAGTCTAATCTCGTGAAAAGTTTTTTTCTTTAAAACATGCATTACATTATGAGAAACTGTAGTAAAAGTTATCTAATTGCATTCCGTGAATATGTGTTTGTTTTCAAATCATTATCATTATACTAAATATATACATATTATAAATATTTACAGTAAAATGGGTAAACAGCCACGGAAAATTACCTGTACAAATTTTCTTTTAAGTAATATATCCATCAGTCAGGAGGTTTTCTTAATCAAAACACTGGCACCAAATAAAAGTTAAGGAAAACAAATATAAAGATAATATTTTATCAACTCCCTTCATTATTAAATATTTGAAAGTGTACAAGGCCTAAAAATTGCGCATCTTTACAAAAATTTTCATTTAATTTACGATATTCTTGTTAATGTCCAATTCAGCATCATTAATCATCCTTAGAAATTGATGGCAGCTTCATATTCTTTCTACTTTATTTCAAGATGAACAACCTTAGACTGCTTGAACTTTTTTTTTCGCCTTATGGGAACAAAATAATTAAACTGTGTTTTGTTGCATTTTTAATTTGTATTATCGTGTCGTGTCACACAGATGTATTGCTTGCCATAAAATTCCTTCTGAAATCAATAAAGTATATTTACCTATCGTTTCACAGTTTGAATATATAGAGAATAGCTACTTCTACCCAGACCTGGGTGTATATAATTTGAAGTGGCACTCTAAATTAATTAGATTCAAATACAGATCTAAATTGATAAACATGTTTATTTAAATATTTGCACATATATATTTTGCTTTTCAACAATAAGCCTACGTACTACTAGTACGAGATATATATTAGCATTCAAGAAAATACACTTTGCAATACTCACAATCTAGAGAGTCGAACCAGCAGTGCTGCTACGTAAACTTTGGACCTAACGAGAACTCAAGTAGGTTAGCACCTAGAGTTGTTGCTCGTAAACTCCTTTCACGTCCTTAACACTTTGTTAACACTTCGTAGCTCCCTCTCACTTCGTTTATTTAACCTAGCTGCTTGGTACTTATACCAACCGCGTATGCCTTGAAATTAGCATACCTCAAGCGGCTTCTTTAATTTATTCACTTAAAAGTTCGATTCTTGTGAATCGAATGTTATGTAAACCTTACAAATATCATAAAGAAACTTACGTGTAAATATTTTTTACACAAAAACCTTAACTAAAAAAAATCAAACTTTTTTCTTTGTATACCAAAAGTGTTATGAGTTAAGAAACGTTAAATGTTTTTAAAGAGGAAATACCCGTAGTCCACAATTTCTATGGCCTTACAATAGATGTTAGAAAAATGGAAAATTATTTCAAATAACTATACACACTGCTTTCGATTTTTTAGGATGATAAAAGTATGACTTTGTTTAAACGTTACAAAATTACTCAACAATAGCTTCTTTTTTAACTGTTACTAACTTTATTTATAACTACCCAAGCTCACTATTTTGCTCTTGGCTCAGAAGAAAAATAAATTTCGCAAAGCTGTTTTTAAATCTAAATATTTACGAATAAAGCTAGATAATCTTAACTAAACTTAATGGCTGACAACATCTGGTTCTTCTAGATACAAAAAAAAATATTTCATAACTTTCCCTTACAAGCTTTTCTAGAGCTAATCATTTGTAGTTAAATTTTATATTTAGTACTGATTTTGAATATCACCATAGAAACATTACATGGGATAATCTGATATAACTGAATTTGAATAGAACTGAACTATTTTCTCCTATTCATCTGATACTTAAGCTTAGAAACTTGCATTAAATTTTGATCACTTTATTTAGACAAGTTTTAAACACTTTAATATTTTTTATGAAATAGTTTCGCTTATAGTTTAGGATAAATAAAACACAGTCACGTAAATTTCGAAGATATTATTTACAAATTTCCTTCAGATTTTTAATTTTCATAAAACTTAACTTTAAATATTAAAATAAGATTTTGACACATATTTAGTAGAAAATATCAGAGCAATAGTTTACTATGAAGTTAATTGATGTAGCTTATAATTTTAATCAGTATAATATATGTTTTAATTTAATATAGGATTATTTAGAGCGTACTATGTAATGTAATATTTTGCTTCGTTATATATCCCAACATTCATGCTCTTTGGGAGCTATGCAAGTCAATACACAAATAAAAATATTTTATTCGAGTCAGAGACAGGTTTTTTAAAAATTTTCTTACATTTCGTATTTAATACTTTTAAAGAAACTTTATATAAATATCATTTTTCATATAAAAAAATCTTAATGGTTATAACCTCAGATTTAAATTGGAAAAAATTAATTAAAATCCTTGAAGACTGTTTAGACCGACAGAACCATGACAGGCTCAAGCATGATATTTTCATTTTAGCACATAAGAATGTTCACAACTAGCTTGTAGTCAGCATTTTAAAAACATTATTGCTAAAAATTTTAATCACTTTCAAAGGCAAAGAAAATATACTCTAGGGAAATTTTTGCTTTAGTGCAAACGTTTTCCCTTAATTAAAAATTCTGATAATATTTTAATTAAAATACAACAAAATAATGCTGTACGATTTTTCACTGAGACCACTTTCAAGGAATTTCAGATGTATACTTTTAAATATGGCGAATCATGGAAAATTCCATTCTGAGAAAATAGACTGAAAGGATTGGCAGTGTACGCATAGACTGTAGTGGATAAAACTGTTGTATTTTGTTACGGTGCAAAAGCGCCGCAACATTCGGCACGGATGAAGGAATCAATTAAAAAATGATCGAGTTAAGAGAAGCAGTGACGAGTGATAAATAAGCGAGGGACGTGGACATAGTTTAGAAAAGAAACAGGATGTTTAAGTGCCATTAAGGATGAAAAAGAAACCGCCCAAAGAAAATTTACAATGTGGGGTATGCTTAAACCAGACGCAGATGTGAAAGTTATAGGAAGAGGAGCACACTAACGAGGAAATGCATTGAATAGTGATGGTATGGGCTAAGTGGTGAAAATCGGAAACAGATGATATTCGAGAAGATGGGGATATGGCCGTGGGAATAATGATGATGGAGGCGAGTGGCCCCACCTACGAGAGGCGGAGAAAAAGAAGGTTCTGGAAAGAAATAAGTAGCCCAATAGAATAGAAATAAAATATCTCTGACCAATAAGAAAACGAGGGAATGACCAGATCAGATGATGCGGGGATCCTAAAAAAATCATTACGACCGAGGAGCAGCAAGGACGAACACCTAGACCCTAGTTAAGAGCATGAGCCGAAGAATTAATTTAGAATGAGAAAGCTCGAATTGAAACTTAGCCAGCTTATGATAAATTAATATAGCTTGACGCTTTATTTGCACCGATGTCCCAAAGCGTAAATACTAGGCAGTGACTAACATCGAGACTAACCAGATTCTACGAAAGAATAGAGCCGGCCGACCACGTGGAAGCAGAGTGCCACATCCCGAGAATCGAATTGCCTGAGCAGTATGACCCACCGTATGCTACAATCTGAAGTTACGGATCCTGAAGGAGCGCCGCAACCATAGACGGGTTTGAAAGGTGGGTTCCAAGCCGACGCGAGCGCATTTAATGGACTGCAGACGAGTTTATCAAAGGAGGAAGAATCGAAAGACCAAGTCCCCGACAATGCCAGCGCTTTAAATTGACTTCATGAGAGTTCATCAATGGAGGTATGTGTCGTTTGTGCTCCTTATTGACCACTGGTTTTAAATGTGTGCCCTCGCGATTTCGCATTCATACACTACGTATTCCGAATGTATATACTATAGATCTTTCTATTAGAAATTGATATAACGTTGAAATATGATGTTATTATGAGTTGATGAACGGGTTATAAAATCCATTAAATGAGAAAATATTGTAGTAAAGGTATAACAATTGTTAAGAAAGTACTAGTGATAATTGTAGTGTAAGAAGTAAAATAAAAAGGGTTATAATGATATTGACTGAAACTGTAAATGAAGAGATTAGTTGTGAGATCATAATGTATTAATAAATGTATCCGTTATTATATCAATCGGATAATCTGTCATTCTTCAAAAAACACAACGCAATGCTTAAATCTACATATGTAAATCATATCACTGGGTATCATAATTAATAGCCCCAATAATACCCATTACATATTTAACTTTGGAATTTTCCTAAATACTATTATGGAAATACCCAATATTTTAATATTTCCAGTACCAACTGATAAACCACCTTAATTAGATAACGTGTTTGTATTACAATCTGATTTCTATTATTTATCGAAAAATCTCAAAAGTGCGTTACGTATACTATTTAAACCAAGAAATTAATGTGCTTTTTGAAGAATTGTGAATTCCTGCCCTTCAAAAAAGCATATATAAAATGACACGCTTGACTTGTTTACAACATCGATGCTGTTAGTACTCTGATAATGATTCAGTATGACATGATGCATGGAAGCTGCACTGACTAAAAATTTGCATTGCTTGGGCATACAAATGGATCATACAGTTCCACTCATAAAAGTAAATTTTTTAAACTGAATTTATCCTGCATAAAATTTCAATTTCTTTGTAATCTATTTCAACTACTCTTGAAATAATTCATTACCAGATTTTTAGTCATCTGCACATAGATTATCCTTATTAAATTTGACATACAAAACTGCAAGAAATTGGAGAGTTAAGCACCTAATCAATACTGCTTACCACTTCTTCTTCATAACTATAAATGTCTATATTGTCTGTTTCAGATTAAATTCCGACTGATCTAAAACAAGTTTTATAATAGAATGTTTGATTATACATAGGATCTAAACAATTCATTCAATGCATCCAGTACGACTACAAACACACTTTCAACATTTTTGCTCAATCGTTTGAAAGTTAATGTAAATTAAAACTAAATACTATACATGACATTAAAATCTTTAATATTTCATGACACGTCTTGACACAAAGCTTGGCAAGAATTGGTCATTTGCCTGTGCGGGTAAAATTTCATCTGTTTAATTCCTCAAACTTGTAAAATAGACATTTTTTGGAGTTACATATATATATATTATAGCGTATTGGAAGTATGGGGTTAATTTTCCCAAGACCTCACAGGGGGCTCGACACTTGCGTGCTTATCGGGGTATTTTGCCAGTTCCCATCCAACGGATACGTGTGCGGATTCCGAGTGGATTAAAAACCGATACCAACAAATACCGGCAGAATTTTTAGCCTGAAAGTTACGCCCAGGCATATCGGGTTCTCAAGCAAGTGTCTCCCATCTGATCGTAAAACTGTCGTTCTTGGTAATAACTCCTTTCGAGTTCGACACTGGAACGTCATAAAAAGGGCGGAAATATTCGACGATAAGAAGAGCTGTCACCCACTAATCTGCCGGCCCCCGGTTTTGGAAAGCAATTTCGAAGAAGAAGGCCGCCACCGAAGTTTTCAAGCAGAGATATAGTCAGAGACTTGGTTATTTTTTAAAAAACATAATTCTCATGTAACATCCAGCTAGACAGACGTGTTTCTTGAAGCTCCTGTTTTGAGACCATGGGTCTGGGAGCGTACGCTGTTAAATCTGCACTTAAGTTAACTGAATATGTTGTACTGGTTTAATGTTAAATTTTTTTTGTAAATAAACTTCCTTGTTAAGTTTCTGTTTAAAGAATTGGCCTTATCATTATATTTAGGACTCTGTCTTTCTTGGTCATGAATAGTAATATTTTTAAGAAAGCCTCAGAGATTAGCCTAACGGCCTGCGATGCCACAATATATATATATATATATATATATATATATATATACAGGTGGTTATGAAAATAATCGAAACACTAAGACACATCATGAAAACCTTTATTAATACTGCGCAGGATCACCTTTGCCATGTAATACCACCCGATTCACCTTGGAACTCGATTATACAAGTCATGAATTGTGATTAAGGATATATTGTACCATATGTCAGGGAAAAATCATGAAAGTTCCTGTAGAGATGCTGTGGTGGATATCGATATCTGAATCTATCCGCTTATAAGATCACAGTAGTTGGATGATATATAGTTGGGGGGGGGGGGGATTGTACAGGGAAACATAAGATATTTCACTTCTTTTTCAAGTTCTTCAAACCAATACTTTATGGATTTAGATGTATGTATAGGGGGAATTATCATCCTGGAGAGAGTATTCTCCTGTAAGAAATAGTGTTTGCACCGTAAGATGGACTTGTTAGCTAAAATTTCGACATAGTCCTTCCCCTACTATCTTCCTTTTAGGGTTACTATAGGGCCTGAAGGAAACCATGAGATGCCATCCCAAACCCTGATAGATCTACCTCCATGACTGACAGTTGAGATGAGACAACCAGAATCCTAAACTTGTGTAGGTGTTCTCCAGACATATGCAAGTCCTCTTGCAAGGAACAATATGAACAATGATTCGTCGGACCAAATGCCGTTTTTCGACATATTACTCGATCAGGATTTGCGTTCGTGGCACCATTGTGGGCGATATTTTGTATTGGCATCTATTCCAAGTGGCTTGGGAATAGCTACTCTTCCGTAAAGGCTTTGTTTGGGAAGTTCCCTTCTACCTCTTATGGTTGATACTGGAACATGCAGATGCAGATTGAGCTCTTCGGTCAATTTCGTTGCAATTGTATTCTTTCTTCATGTCTCAATCCGCTTCAATACCTCGTCCGTCTAGTTCACTCAGCTGTCCCTTTCGTCCACTATTCTGTTTGGAAAAGGATGTTTTTCCGTGAACTCTGTATGCTATCATGACTTTCGATACCTTAGCGAGAAAATCACCCATTAACCTGGGGGTTGTAGTAAGAGATACTCCAATTTAAACGCGCTCCAAAAATTTTCCCTTTTCATAAGGTCTGCAAGATTTGATATTTGATGCTGTCCGCCCCCCCCCCCAAGAGCACGATGCCCTCAGCTTCATTACTGCTATCTGTTAGTAGAATAATACATACAATATATCATATAAAAAATACCGGTGGCCAGACTTTTAAGGAATACGAAGCACATTCATAAACATCACTAATATTGATATGTGTTTCCATAATTTTGATAACCACCTGTATATACACTGCTGGCCACACAAATTGCAACATCAAGAAAGACAAGAGATATCACAACAAAATTTATTTTGTAGGTAACATGTTGACCAAGTATCAAATGATTAAATTTATAGACTTCTGTGAAGTGTGGTTCCTGCCAAAATCAGTAGCCAGTGTAGCCGCCATTGTTGGAGATCACCGCTGCCACACGCCTCGGCATTGATTCAAAGAGACTTTGGATGAGTTCTTGGGGTACAGAAGACATAGCAGCTTCCACACGTTGCCAAAGTTGATCTGCTGTCGCAGCCGGGGATGGAATCTGGGTCAATCGTAGAGCAACCACGGACCACATGTTTTCTATCAGTGAAAGATCCGGAGAGCGAGGCGGCCAGGGAAGCAATTCAATCTGGCGATTGACGAAGAACCGTTGGACAATGCGTGCCACGTGTGGTCACGAATTATCCTGTTGAAATATGGCTGTGGGCAAGCCCTGAAGGTAAGGAAGGACAACTGGCTCCAACACCTCGGAGATGTAGCGCTGGCTGTTTAAAGTACCGACAATGCGTACTAGAGGTGTGCGAGAGTGATATCCAATACCGCCCCATACCATAATACCCGGTGCAGGACCAGTGTGGCGGTGCATAATGCAGCTGTTCATCGTCCAGCTGCTCAAGGTGTCTCCAGACTCGAATGCGACCATCGTGGTGTTGCAGACAGAACCATGACTCGTCAGTAAAGACAATTTCATTCCATTCTGCCGTCCACATCTTTCTGTCATCGCACCATTGGCGGCGGAGATGTCTGTGGTTCTGCGTCAAGGGTAGACAAAGCAATGGACGTCTTGCGGACAGACCACTCTGCTGTAAACGGCGTCGAATGGTACGCGCAGACACTGGATGATGCGTTACAGACTGCATGTGCTGTGCTATGGTTCGTGATGTGACTGAGCGATCCGTCACTGCCATGCGCACAATTTGCCTGTCATCACGTGAAGTGGTGCGCTGAGGTGGATGCCATCGAACACGCCGGTCCGTCGTACCCTCCTGCATCCAACGATCACATATCCGCATTACAGTTGTTTGGTTTCGTCCATCACGACTACCGATTTCCCTGAAAGATAATCCACAATCTCGGTAGACCACTATCCTTCCTCTGTCGAACTCGGATACTTGATCAAAAGATGATCGCTGTTTTCGACGAGGCATAATTGATCGTTTTTTTGAAAAAACGACAAGAAAAACACAATTGCCGAACTTGAAATCGTCGAAATCTCCAAGCCTTAAATAGCGCTTTGAAGTGCCGCCACAGGCGTGCGTGATGTGCGTCTGCGCTGAAATTCTAATCATTTGCATATCTCACCTCCGCTAATGCATGTTGTAAATTTCATGTTATTTGCATGTTTCCTTCAGGGTGTTACATTTACAGTGGCCAGCAGTGTATATATAGCTTAATTAACAGAACAAGAACCTATCTATCATTCGTGTTATTTTTTGTGATTTTAATTGTCATACGTAAAATAAATATCACAATTAGAGGTTTGTTAATTATTTTTCAAATCATGTTTTTGTTGATAAATTTCTACTTATTTTCATAAAATAAGACTTAATAAGTATTGCAATACAACAAAATTTCAGAAGATGTAAATCACTAAACCATAAAAATCTTTCAGAATATTAGGAACACAGATCACAACAGATCTTCTTAATTCCACTAACCAAGAATATTTTGCTTCCCCTTCTTTTCTCTTAAATTACTTTACTTCGTTCACCTGGATTTACTTTTACACTGCTTTACTCCGGTTACACGTAATAAAACACTGGTTACCATATGAAAAGAAAATGTCGACCACATGCAATTAGTTGACATCATGAACTGAACATATTGTGTATGGTGCGAGAATTATTCGGGGTGAAGAGAATTATCCTATACCTTATGAATACTTGCATAAATATTTAAAATAATTTTTTATTACGGCAAAGATTTTTAAGTCATGCTTCCATAACAACCCTCAAAATTAAGCACATTTCTCTGCATATGCCATAGCCGAAAGTATTCCTCTGATTGAATTGTCACCTTTGATCCTCCTCTTCTTTAAGTTATTTGGAACTATAAGAGTTATCTTAGAGTTCCAAAAGTTTTCAGCCATGACTGGATAAGATTATCGGGTCAAAATTATATATATATATATATATATATATATATATATATATATATATATATATATATATATATATATATATATATATATATATATGTGTGTGTGTGTATATATATATATATATATATATATATGTGTGTGTGTGTATATATATATATATATATATATATATATATATATATATATATATATATATATATATATATATATATATGTATATATATATATATATATGTATATATATATATATATATATATATATATGTATAGATATGCATGTATATATATATATATATATATATATATATATAATTATATCGACTGCATATAATTTGTCAGCACATTATTCCTTTATTTAAAAACATCAGTGTATTTATCAAATGATTTCATATATTTAAATTTTTTATGCCTAATGACATCAATTCTCGTTTGACGTCATAGATTGAGAAAATGAACTCACCCAATGTTTAGCAACTCTACTAAAACAATGCAATCTTTTATATCCAGGTTAATCTCTCCACAGCGCTATTATTCTCTTTTCCACCAACATTTTTCTGTAAAACAGTTCTGATAAATTGAAATTCACCTTCTATAATATAATTTCTTCTTTTAAAACGAATTATTAATGGTAGCATTCCTCAAATATACATCTGACATTTTCAAAATTAGTTAAGCGTCAACTTCCTATTTTGCTGTTTTTTTCCTAGAATTTGATAGGTTTGTGAAAGTATCAGCACTAAATTAGTCCTAAAAATTTTGTTTTCTTTCTATCCAAGTTTTCTTTTCTTATTTCCTGTCTGATTTCTTCTAAATCATTTTTCCATTTCAACCTTTCATTAATTTCAGTTTACTGCAATCATACCACTTTTGTTATAGTTTCATTGATAACATTTTTATTTTCAAGTCATCCGTCTGTTTTCTCTTCCGAATGAAAACGCAATATGGTATATTAGCTCGGAACATTTATAAAGCTGAAGTAAATATTTAATAAAGGAAAACTGAACCAGTTATGGGATGATAAAAGAAAAATTTCCGGATGCAGAAACTTTAAAAAAAATCTATGAAAACGTATAATCGATCTATTAAAACGAAAGAAGAAGATACAATAAGTACCTGTTATTTCTCGATTAACTAAAACTGGACATAAAAATAATTTTCTTACTAAGAGATTTTGGCTAAATTTTTTCCATTATTCTTTCAGCGTAAACAGTTTTCACTGATCTGTTTCTTGTATTTTCTAACTGCAGTGCTATTGCAGAACTGAATAAATGCCCAGAAAAAGAGACTTATAGCTCAAAATGGCCCATCGTCAGCCTCCAGAATAACCAATTTACTCAATAAAAATTGGTGTCCCCAATATTATGTGTTCAAGTGCTTAATGTTCAGCTTAAAACTATGGCCGCTAATTCAAAATTTTCAGTCCATCCAGGAAAGATTTACTGTACTCCACACGCGCTCGGTCGTATCCTAATAAATTATATCGTAGGAATATTTACTTCATGGAATAATATAAAGGAATATTCAAAAATTCTAGAACTTTAAAATAATTTTTACCCTGTCGATAACAAATTTTCTGAAATACGTCTTGCATTTTAAGTTTCATGAAAAAATTCGGATTGGAGCAATCTCTTAAGCATATAGAGCAACACCTACAAACATAGAATATAATATTTTAATAGAAAACCAATAATCAATGCATTTTCCATTAATTTTCTTCCAAATTATTTTTCCAAAGTAGCTGGTACTTTTACCTGAGGACATTGACCTATCCATAATGCAAATTTTGTTGCTATTTTATCATGGGAACACCATATACAGAGGCTGTTCACACATTTTTTAGAAGATGTATATTGTATTCACAAAACTAAATTACATAAAATTCTTGTGTTTTTTAAATGTTCTATTTGACATCCTTTATTCTGAACTATCTTTCGACACCGCAATTTCCAGGATAATAATGCCTTTTGAAGTGTCAGAAGAGGTATTCTATCCCATTCCTCCTGAACAGCTTTCCAGAGTCCTGTAAGGGTTTTGGGACGACGTTTGGATAATGCAGATTTTAAAAGTCCGAAAGCACAAAAATCCATAGGTGATACATCGGGAGATTTAGTAGGGATATCAGTGAAGGGTATGGCCTTGATACCAGTTTTTTGTTCCATTTCTTTTAGGAAATTTACAGTGGATTTTGATGTGTGACTGCTAGCTTTGTCCTGATGGAGTCTCACAGATTGATGGCACTGTGGGTAAAGCGATGGTATTTCATTCAGAAAAATTGGCCATACAATATGTTCCTGATAGTATTTGGAGTTAATCTTAACATTTTTTTCCACTCTCTTTATTTTTGACTTGCCATTATAAGAAAAACCAGCAACAATCATGAATCCCTTAGAAAAACTTTCTTTCGATTCTTTGAACCATGTACTTAAATTTTTTTCTCCCCTTTTATGATAATAAATGGCTCTTTTTTTGTTGCAATCATTTAAATATACACATGATTCATCTATTGTGACAATTGCTTTCCATTTTTCTTTGGAAAAGTGTTTCTAATATAGAATTCTGCAGCGTGTCCTGCGTTCAGCGATATGATTTGGAAGAAGACGATGCACATTTCGTTTTTTCGCTTTCTTAAGATTTAAATCAACGTTTATCATTTTGTTTAGAGTGGACACCGAGCATTTTCATGATTTTGCAACTGTCCTCTGACTAGGGGTATTTTCTTTTAACATTAAACATCGTACCTTTGCAATAGTCGAAGATGTCCGTTTTTTCCTTGGATACTTGTTTGGAATTTTTGTCCCACTTGAGGCTCCAATTTGACTTTTTTTTCCTTTCTTGTTGACGATATTACCTATCGACGCTTTAGATATCACAAAACCATGACTCTCACATCGTTTTTGGATAACGGAGTATGCATATTTCTCTTCGGAAAGAGCATGAATGTAGCCTTCGAATCACTGCTTTGTTAAAAACGCCATTTTGAATAAAAACAAAACTTTGAATCCGCAGACGATAATTTTGACTTTTAAAAACATAGTACAATTGCAATTACTTCTTTTGCAGCAAACGATTTTTTATTACCGCTTACCAAAATCGTCTAAATAATGTGCGAACAGCCTCTGTAGATCATCCAACACTGCTTTCTGTAAGGGAAAAGCTCAGGAATGTCCGTGCTTTATCCAGGATTCGGTCCCGAACTCACTTCGTGGGAGGTAGAGACGTTAACCATTTTTCCAGCGTGATCGGCTTCGAGAATTATATTGATAGAAAAGAACAATGAACTTTTAAGAAATTAAAAATTAGAAAATGCAATAAATCCCACTCTTGTGAGAATTAATCTTATTTCAAAAGCCTGTTTTATCCTCTTTAATTGACGTTTTTTATTTCATTTTTAAAAATAAATTGTAAATAATTGTATTAAATAGCTAAGTTTATCTTTGTGACACTGTAAAAATAATTGATTTCTATTCATAAGTTTTTTAAATAATTAGATTTTGTAATGAAAACGATGTTTATCACAGTTACTATTAATAAATATCTCAATATAATTATACTATCAAGAACCCTAACGTACAAAAAGTAAATCATTATGAAGTAGAAGATTAATCTTAATATTTTAAAATTAATTGTCTATTAATTTTATAAACAGTAGTACTTACTTCAGTTTTACTTGGGTTTTTTAACTCTTACTGTAGATATCATGATCATGATAACTGATTTAATAAGAAGTTAAGCCCTTTTTCTGCAATGTTTTAATTAAATATATTGCCGATTTATATATTTCTTATTTAATAAATCTTTTGAATGAAATAAACAAACCTCACAATTCTATCTTAATTTAATTATATCAGTTAGATAAAATATATAACTGTTTTTCCTCTCTAATTTGTGTGCATGTTGCACGAAAGGAAAAATCTTTTTTTACTAAAAGATCGTTAGATTTTGTAAAGCATAAAATAAAAACAAAACACATTAATATCTTAACAGCAATAATACAGCAAAAATTTTCGCTTTTACTTTCGTTTGTAGTTTTCTCGTAATTTTTTGTTATTTTAAGTTTCATAACAAAAGTTGTTTTAATTAAACACTATAGAATTAATTATTATTTTATCCTTAAACTCTTCGGAAACAAAGTTATTCAATTAAAAAATACTTTCCAACTTAATTAGCCGTCTGATAAGAAATGTAGCGTTACTGATATAATTATATCAAATCAAATAATTACTGAGAATATAATAAAACCTTTGAGGTATATTTTTCATAACAAAATTCCAACATTATAGCCAAAGAGTAGATTATTTCAGTATAAAAGAAATCATAAGGATGAGTTTTATTAGTTATATTCTTTTGAAAAAATTTTGAAAGGTATTGCCTTTCTTCAAAGGGGGAACCTCAAATTAAATTTGTCCACCTGTCTGGAAAATGGATCTCCTTCAACAATAAAGTTAATGAGCAAGAAACGCCTTATGAAACACGCTTCAAAGGACCTCTAAATTAAAGGCTTTAACGAGAGTAGAGGATCCTATATAGTTAGTGAAAGTACCAAGTTAATATGATATTAATTCTATTAAATATTTGTCCATATTTGCTGAATAAAAATTTTAAGACTAGAGGCAACAGAAAGAAGCTTTTTCCAAAATAGCATATAAAATTTAAATTATATAATAAGTTTCACACATGTTATATGAATAATGAACAGATTATATTTCTTACTCTCTTATTATATATATATATATATATATATATATATATATATATATATATATATATATATATATATATATGTATGTATATATATATATATATATATATATGTATGTATATATATATATATATATATATATATATAAATATATATATATATATATATATATATATATATATATACATGTACATATATATGTATATATATATATATATATATATATATATATATATATATATATATATATACATATATATGTACATATATATATACATGTATATATATGTATGTATATATATATATATATATATATATATATATTTATTTATTTATTTATTTATTTATTCATTTATATACACATACAAATCAGTCCTATTTATGTGACCACCGCCTACTCCAGACGTCGGCGCGAAATAACCAATCGCAAAAGGCATGTGGCAAAACTAGAAGTAAAGGTATATAAAGGGTGTCAGAGGTAAGAGGAAAACATTGTAATCGTTGGACTAATGCAGAAACGATTTATCTGACGTCCAAAAGGACATTGGGCCAAGAGTGGCAGCATTTCCAAAACCGCTATTTTTTTAACTGTTCGCGTGCCGCCGTAGTGAAAGTGTGCCGTGCATGGCAAAATGCCGCTATCCGAAATCAGCGCCATGGGAAGCGTGGTGCACCACGGGCCATAGATGACAGAGGTGATCGACCGCTGCGGAGATGCGTTCGGGCGAACAGACGTGCCGCCGACACCGACACACACACACACACACACACATATATATATATATATATATGTGTGTGTGTGTGTGTGTCTGTTTAAGCTATGAATACCCCAGACCATTATTAACTGTATCGCCTCACTTTTTTTACTTAACGCGTATTCTTAATTATTCTCTTTTCAATAAATAGCAGTCCCTTTTTCCAAATCGCGACCAACAAGTAAACGAATTAATTAAATAGTTTGTCCCTTAAGGCACGTGCTGAAAGTCAGGCGCCTATGATACAGGAGGATTCAAAAACCACGCGTCTTGTATAGCATGTTCGGAATCTTGAGTTATGGCTCACGAGGTCAAGTCGGATGATTGACTCTGACCGATTAAGATATTTTAACACCTAGCATCATGTTTGCGCCCCCGTGGTTTAAAAGATAGGACAAAGGATTTTTGCGCTCTCTACTTCCTCGCTTCTCTTATTATCCTTATCCTTTCTCCGCACTGCTCCGCTGCTGTCCAATACTACGATGTAATGTCTGCTTTCTGAATGCGTCCCGACAGGGACCGGTGGTGTTAATATTGTATCCGGCTTTAAAGGTACCTGTGCTTTGCTGAATATTTGTTGAATTATATCATCGAGTTCTTAATAAATAAATTTCATGGATACTGTTTATGCTTTCGCATCTCTCTTCTGTATGTTCATCAATGTCTCTCCTATCTGTGGTTTTACCTCCTCGTTGTGTCAATGGCTCTCCTGTCATAGTATTCTCCTCTTCGCCCCGGTTACGACTACCTATTACGTGAAGCCGATATCATTATTTAGGTATATATATATATATATATATATATATATATATATATATATATATATATATATATATATATATATATATATATATATATATATATATGACGGGTTTACTACTCGCACTCCCTCGTAACTCGTTCCCATAAAAAATATTCTAAATCTATGCAGTCAATGATCGTAGGCCTGTGGAATTAAATACAATTAAACTAAATCTAAATCCTTTATTTCAAATACTATTAATTAACCTGGTTCAATCCAAGCCAAGTTTCAATCTGTTATCCCAGTGACACGCGCCCCGCACAATCCTAAATCTGAAGACGCTCTGCTTTAAACGCATTGTTTCACTTAGACGCAAAACTTTCGCGCATGCTCTGTGACGTTCATGGAATGTTCTCGCGGCTTCCATTTCTGATTACGTAATGATTTCACTCCGCGTAAAGTCCGTACTTGCTCTAAAAATAGACTAGTTCGCTGGACCATTCGCGCGAGTCAAGGTTACATCTCTCAAAAAGGGTATACCAATAATTTCACACGTAGAGTGTCTTGAAATATGAAATCAGTGGCGTTTAATGCCACGAAAGAAATTATCCTGAAGACCCCTTAAAATTTTAACTTAATTATTTTCAAAATAATGAAACACACCTGTCAATATCAGTGGTGTTTATGAATGTGACTCGTATTCCATAAAAAACCAGTCTGGCCACCGGTATTTTTTATATAATACAGTGTATGTATTATTCTACTCTCAGGTAGCAGTAATGAAGTTAAGGGCATCGTGCTTTTGGCGGAAATCGCGTAAAATGTCAAACCTTGTAAACCTGGCGAAAAGAGAAAATTGTTTGAGCGCGTTTAAATTATCTGTTAATGTATCTATTAATATAACCCCCAGGCTAATCGGTGTTTTTCATGCTATGGTATCGAAAGTCATGATAGCATACAGAGTGAACAGAAAAACATCCTTTGCCAAACAGAATAGTGGACGAAAGGGAGAGCTGAGTAAAAGAGACGAACGAGGTATTGAAACGGATTTTGACATGAAGAAAGAAAACAACTGCAACTAAAATGACCAAAGAGCTCAATCTGCATCTGCATGTTCCGGTATCAACCATTAGAGGTAGAAGGGAACTTCACAAACAAAGTATTTTTGGAAAACTAGCTATTCCCAAACTACTCGTAATAGATACCAATACAAAATATCATCAATAATGTTGCCACGAACGCAAATCCTGGTTACGTAATTTGTCGAAAAACGGCATTTGGTTCGACAAATCGTTGTTCACATTGTTCCTCGCAACAGGACGTGCGAATGTCTGGAGAACACCTACACAAGGTAAGATTCTGGCTGTCTCATCTCAACTGCCAATCATGAAAATTGATCTATCAGGGTTTGGGATGGTATCTCATAGTTTTCTTCACTCCCTATTGTAACCCTAAAAAGATTGAATGGGAAAGACTATGTCGAAATTTTAGCTCACTAGTCCATCCTATTGTGCAAAAATTGCTTCTTACAGGAGATGGCGTTCTCCAGGATGATAATACCCCTACACATACAGCTAATTCTATCAATATTGGTTTGAAGAGGATAAAAAAGAAGTTTAATATCTTATCTTGCCCTGTACAATCCCCCCCCCCGACTATATATCATCGAACCACTGTAATCTGTATAAGCGGATAGAGCTAGGTATCGATATCCACAGCAGCATCCCTACAGAAACTTTCATGATTTTTCCCTGAAGAATGGTATAATATATTCTTAACCACTATTCATGACTTTGTATAATTCAATTTCAAGGTGAAACAGGTGGTATTACATGACAAAGGTGATTCTGCGCCGATTTAACAAAGGTTTTCATGATACTTCTTAGTGTTTCCATTATTTTGATAACCACCTGTATGTACAGAGGCTGTTCGCACATTTTTTAGACGATTTTGGTAAGCGGTAATAAAAAATCGTTTGCTGCAAAAGAAATAATTGCAATTGTACTATGTTTTTAAAAGTCAAAATTATCGTCTGCGGCTTGAAAGTTCTGTTTTTATACAAAATGGCGTTTTTAACAAAGCAGTGGTTCGAAGGCTACATTTATGCTCTTTCCGAAGAGAAATATGCATACTCCGTTATCCAAAAACGATGTCAGAGTCATGGTTTTGTGATATCTAAAGCGTCGATCGGTAATATCGTTAACAAGAAAGGAAAAAAACGTCAAATTGGAGCCTCAAGTGGGACAAAAATCCCAAACAAGTATCCAAGGAAAAAACGGACATCTTCAACTATTGCAAAGGTACGTTGTTTAATGTTAAAAGAAAATCTCCCTAGTCAAAGGAGAGTTTCAGAATCATTAAAATCCTCGGTGTACACTGTAAACAAAATGATAAACGTTGATTTAAATCTTAAGAAAGCGAAAAAACGTAATGTGCATCGTCTTCTTCCAAATCATATCGCTGAACGCAGGACACGCTGCAGAATTCTATATGAGAAACACTTATCCAAAGAAAAATGGAAAACAATTGTCACAATAGATGAATCATGTGTGTATTTAAATGATTGCAACAAAAATAGAGCCATTTATTATCATAAAAGGGGAGAAAAAAATTTAAGTACATGGTTCAAAGAATCGAAAGAAAGTTTTTCTAAAGGATTCATGGGTTGTTGCTGGTTTTTCTTATAATGGCAAGTTAAAAATGAAGAGAGTGGAAAAAAATGTCAAGATTAACTCCAAATACTAACAGGAACATATTTTATCGCCAATTTTTCTGAATGAAATACCATCGCTTTACCCACAGTGCCATCAATTGTTAAACTCCGTTAGGACAAAGCTAGCAGTCACTCATCAAAATCCACTGTAAATTTCCTAAAAGAAATGGAACAAAAAACTGGTATCAAGGCCATATACTTCACTAATATCCCGACTAAATCTCCCGATGTATCACCTATGGATTTTTGTGCTTTCGGACTTTTAAAATCTGCATTATCCAAACGTCTTTCCAAAACCCTTACAGGAGTCTGGAAAGCTGTTCAGGAGGAATGGGATAGAATACCTCTTCTGACACTTCAAAAGGCATTATTATCCTGGAAATTGCGGTGTCGAAAGATAGTTCAGAAAAAGGGATGTCAAATAGAACATGTAAAACACAAGAATTTTATGTAATTTAGTTTTGTGAATACAATATACATCTTCTAAAAAATGTGTGAACAGCCTCTGTATATGGTGTTCCCATGATAAAATAGCAACAAAATTTGCATTATGGATAGGTCAATGTCCTCAGGTAAAAGTACCAGCTACTTTGGAAAAATAATTTGGAAGAAAATTAATGGAAAATGCATTGATTATTGGTTTTCTATTAAAATATTATATTCTATGTTTGTAGGTGTTGCTCTATATGCTTAAGAGATTGCTCCAATCCGAATTTTCATCGTCTAAAAAATGTGTGAACAGCCTCTGTATATATATATATATATATATATATATATATATACTCTAAGAAAGAATAATATGCATACTAAGAGATAAAAATATAGGTTTAAATCCAGGAATAAGAATGAATAATTACAATAAAGGAGTTACTGTTAAACCATGTCGTTCAAAATATCCAAAAAACAGAAACAATGAACACACTGGCACACGAGTGTCTCCCCAAACTAAAGATATTTCGAGAAAATTTTAAATCATCGAAAAAGTCTGACATATTAATTTAACTAGCGCAAAATACTAAATGGCGTATTTAATAAACACTTTAAATCCTTTTACCGCACTTTGTCTTCTAAATCGTGATATTCATTAATTATAATATCTTTTGGAATTAGCTGAAATCGCTGATTTTCATTCCTATTCAAACGATGCGAAATTTTCTGTCAATATTTTTGTAACAAGAGATCTCCAAATGTATATTTTTGAATTATATTTTTACATTAGAAGTCGGATGCATAAATGAAGAGTGAACAGTTTTAAAAATTTTGAATCTTTTTGAGGTTAATTTTTGAACAGAACATTCAGTTTTTGACTTCTATGGCTACAATATTAAAACTGTATTTAAACTATTAATTTAAGATAAAACACTTCCTCATGATCACGTGTGTTACATTTAAAGATTTTTTTAATGTAGAGAACAGAAATCAAATCTAAGTTTTGTAGAATCACAGCTTAATAGAATACTATTGCGATGAAAATTTCTCATAACTTAACTTAAGGGATTTAATATTTGTAGTATCAACTGATGTTACACCTTATTAGCTAATATTTTTGAATTACTATTAGAAACGGACTCAGTTTGCATTACTGCTCAAAACAACAAAACATTTGGAAATTTAAAAAGGAAACTGAAAACTAATCATTGATAGTAAAGATCTGAGAATAATTTTAGTTTATCTTAAACATACATTATTTTACGTATAATTTAAAAATACTATTGAGATTCTTGCATTTACCAACTTAGCAGTCTGACTTATCTGTATTAAAAAAAAAGTGGTTTAAAAGAATTAATATTGTTCTTTCTAGAGGAAAGATATTATTAGAAATTATAGTAGAAATAATAGTTCTCAAAAAATTAATAATGTTTACAAAAATGTCTATAATGAGACTTATCTTTTTTTCGCTGATGTTTTTAACCATTAAAAATGATAACTATTTTAGACAGTTAACGACCTCTGTTCTAATCAATATATTTATTTTGAAATCTTTAATTCCATTACATCCGACTTATACTGTAAAATTTTGGATTCCTTCCACATTTTTATAGACATTCTATATTCTATGTCTTCATAATACATTTCCTATAGTGTTTGGGAAGACAGTCTTTTATTTTGTTCTGATAGGAATAATTTCTCTTTATTTATAAAAGCCGGAGAATTTAACATATTTCTTTTTTCACAATGCCAGAAAAGTCACTTTAATGTTTTCAATAAATTAATGATTCTTTAAGATTGTTCTATAAGATTCGTTAAGATTCTATATTGATTGTTTAGTTATATTTAAACAAACCCTCTTTAAACAAAATCTCATTAAACAGAAAAAAAAATTCTGATTTAAACATAGTTCATTCATAGCAAAATCCTTACAATTTTTTATGAGTCACATCTTAGTCATTTTTTCTCTTTTAGCAGTTTTATTGTCCTTCAAAAAATTTAATATTAGGTTAATCATTAAATTATTAAACTATAATAAATTTTTCTTTTTTAAACTGAAGTTAAAAAGCTTATTTTTTTCCAATCTCCGATAACACTGTTCAAATTGTGAATGCAGCAAAATTATTAATCTCACAAATGATTTTTCTCCCCTTTGAATAAATGGTGATATGAATTCTTAGAAACTAATACCCAGTCGTGTATATTTAAACACTTCCACTAAATGTAAAATGTATCCGACCCAAATGTCAAGGTATTTGCTTTGTGCGCAGAATTTTTCCGTAAATTGCGAGATAGTGCTGTTTTCGACTAAACACAATGTTATTACAGTTTAGCTAAGCAAAGCTTTGAACGCAGGGATTCATTTCGAAAGCGAATATCGCATTGAGGATTTAAAAAGCGAAGTACATACATTAATACTGGATTGATAAAAATAAACTGGCCTATTTTTTGTTATTATGATTGCATAGAAGCTGAAAGTTTCACTCCAAACTTTCATTAAGTCAGCTACTTTAAATTTTATCTTCAGATTTCTTCCTTATATTTATTATATCTTCGTTTTGCTAAAATTGTAAGACAGAATTTCGGAGATAAACAATTTCCGTCGGGTTTAATTCTATATCTCACAAACATAATTAAAAATAAAAATGGCAGAGAGAGAGCTATAGAGATTCCTCGGGAATAAACAAACTAACGTGTTTATTCCGCCTCCTGCTTAGTTAAGTATCTAAAGCCATATTTAAACATGTCACTGAGCATGCGCAGAAACAAAGTGAGTATATGCGGCATCGTGCTTATTGAGTCTCTAAAGCCAGATTTAAACATGCCAGATTTAAAAAAGCAATATTTAATTGTACATTATCTCTAATTAATAGAAATTTCAGTCACAAAAACCAAATTTGACACATCTATAAATTAAAATCTTTCGTTTAAGACCAAAATGAAGTAAATTGATGCAGTAGTTTTATCTCGCGGACTGCCCAATAAATCGGATTAGCAACTTAAATATATAGATGATAAAACTTTGATCACACACATCGTTATGAAAAAAGTCATACAGAGTGCGGCAAAATAAGCTCCCCCATTTCTGAAGTTTCCTGGTAATGGGAGTGATACGGGTAGGGTGGCGCGGAGCTGGCAACAGTTCGGACGGATTATCTAGTTGTCAGCTGACACCATGAGTTGGTCCTGTGAATAATACCACGGTTAAACTATCGAGGCGTTCGTATAACATTAAACGGTTCTGTAATCGTGACACAGAGGGCATTTAGGATTCGCTTTGGGCTCTACGCAAGTGATCTCGGTCCTGATTGAAAAAACAACCCTGCGATCGGTTTAAGACGGAGAGCAAGTAGATATGTACCTGTATTACCAAGGAAACCAGGTGGTCGTCCTCGGAACATTGGAACACCGGGATATGTGCAACGTAAGTCCGCTATTCGTGTGGAAGTCGACTCTATTCAAACAGAGGTGACGAACAGAGCGATGAAAAACTATAAAGAACGGCTTCAGCAATGCATCGCAAATAACGGGCCACCTGAGTGATGTTATTTTCAGAATCTAGCGCGGAAAAATCTTGATTGTTAGTACTTTTCGAAAATATAAAGCTTTTTTTCTGTAAACTGTTTCGTTCATTTCTTATTACTCTTTGAAATGGGGGAGTCCATTCTGCCTCAAAATGTACTTTCTGTAATATACTTCAATTTCAAAGTTATAGAAAAATCTCTGAAAATTTATTTTTCCGTGGGGGAGAGTAGGGTTTTACGTAACAGAGTATTGAATATTAGCACTGAAATTCACTTTCTGTTGGCGATTTTATAAACGGGAACTAATTGTTCACAGCAATGTCTTACCTAACATAACTGTTCGACAATCAAGTAAATTGGGGTGTAGGTTTAAATTCTATGACGCTAAAATAAATTTCTATTTCTAAGTTATTTCTGAATTATATTCTCTGGAATTTTTTCCTATATTCGCTACTGCACCAATTATGACCTGTTAATCTCACCTTTAAAAACATTTGCACTTAAATACGTTTTACCAGTCCTTTATATTGTCAATATTTTTTTTCATTTCACTTATTAAATATTTAATTTTAGCTGTCTCTTTTCCTGAATTATGCAATTAGGTGAGACACTGTTGTCAACCCCTTTGTGTATTTAAGACATTGATATTGAATAAAAATAATTTATGACATTCTATTATTGTTTTGAAAGAAGAATGAAATCAATATTTAGCATGTAAAACATTCCATTATTCAGTCTGAAATATAACATTTTGAGTTTCACTTCTTCGAGAATCAAAGTAGCAAGACGTAAAAACACTAATCACAGAATTTCATTCCGAAAATTTTTCATTACTTTTTCAAGAAATTTTCAGACTATATACTATATAGTAGAATCTATAAAAGGAGTTAAATTTTTCATTTTTTTTGTTGAAAAAATGTTTTTTTCTGAAAGTTATAATGCTAAAATTTTGAATATTTTTCTATAAGCAACTAAAAACATAATTTTTTTAATTCAATGTAACCAGTAAATTATAATATAATATTAGCAGTTCTATTTTTATCTGAAATACTCTGCGAAAAATGAGATTGTTAGGAAAAAACACTTGCAGACTTTTTTTAGCTTTGTTTCGACACAACTGGAAATTAAATCAAAGAAGAGTATTAGATATTTGAAAACTCTGGGGAGAACAAAACATTCTATAAAAATTTTCGCTCAGTAGGCAGAAAATCAGAGATTCGGGTTAAATAAAAGTATGTACTTTTTCCACTTAAGAAAAAATATATTTTGTATTTATCGCTATTAATAACAACAGCGTAGAAAAACTTTAAATATATATATATATATATATATATATATATATATATATATATATATATATATATATATGTGTGTGAGTGTGTGTGTAACAAGAAAACGCGTCTTTCAAAATAACTTTAAAGCATTATTTCTTTTTAATAGCACGACCCCTTTTCCAAAATTGTAAACTAAAAGTAAAGTATGTTATATTATAATTTATATTAGCCCTGCAGATCATTAAGCAGGCATGTGAAATATATGAAATCATTAACATCCCCAGATATCAGTGTTCGAAGTTTATGAGATTCCGATATATATATATATATATATATATATATATATATATATATATATATATATATATATATATATGTGTGTGTGTGTGAGTGTGTGTGTAACAAGAAAACGCGTCTTTCAAAATAACTTTAAAGCATTATTTCTTTTTAATAGCACGACCCCTTTTCCAAAATTGTAAACTAAAAGTAAAGTATGTTATATTATAATTTATATTAGCCCTGCAGATCATTAAGCAGGCATGTGAAATATATGAAATCATTAACATCCCCAGATATCAGTGCTCGAAGTTTATGAGATTCCAAACGTCAGTGTAAAAACAAAATTCTTGAAGAGCCCTCGAACCACTCTGGATTTATGCGTTCTATAACGTCGAAACCGGACTTTACAAGAACTTTATGGCCGCTTATCCTGCACCCAGGTCAATAGGTCGCAGATCTAACAAGCGCGGGATCTAGAAATAAAGTAAACCCCGGGATAACCGAAGTGGACGCGGGAACTCCCCGAACCTAAAGGCGCCCAATAAAAAATTAAGAAGTTTAGGCCCTCTGGCATCAATATCGCAAAACAGCGTTTTAATATTCGCCTGAACGGAAGACTTCTCCCTCTTAGCTCCTAACTCTGGTTGCTGTCGGACCTGCTGTCCACAGTCCGGTGGTTATACCGCTCTTGTCTTAACTTTGTAATGTAATCAGCTCTCCGCGCCCCGTCAGGGCAAGTCCAGTGGCCACTGCAGCCTTCGCATTGTTTCATAATTAAATAAAAGTCATTTCCTGGATATCATCTGAAGTCTGTGTTCTTCTTCTCTGGCTCCATGTTTGTTTCTCTCATCACTGAACGAGCGACTGTATATGTGTTTGTTTCTCCTTAAATTTCTTCAGTGTTTTCCTGGATCAATACTTCACCCAACTGCATCACTCCCTCGTGCCGACTGCATCTCCAATAAGTTCATATACATCAATTCCCGTGTGTTAAATTATTCCCCATTGTGATTATTATCATACACACACAAACACACACATACACTGCTGCCCACCCAAATTGCAACACCAAGAAAGACAAGAGATATCACAACAAAATTTATTTTGTTGATAACATGCTGACCAAGTATCAAATGATTAAATTTATAGACTTCTGTGAAGTGTGGATCCTGCCAAAATCAGTAGCCAGAGTAGCCGCCATTGTTGGAGATCACCGCTGCCACACGCCTTGGCATTGATTCAAAGAGACTTTGGATGAGTTCTTGGGGTACAGCAGACCAAGCAGCTTCCACACGTTGCCAAAGTTGATCTGCTGTGGCAGCTGGGGATGGAATCTGGGTCAATCGTAGAGCAACCATGGACCACATGTTTTCTATCGGCGAAAGATCCGGAGAGCGAGGCGGCCAGGGAAGGATTTCAATCTGGCGATTGACGAAGAACCGTTGGACAATGCGTGTCACGTGTGGTCGCGCATTATCCTGTTGAAATATTGCTATGGGCAAGCCCTGAAGTTAAGGAAGGACAACTGGCTCCAACACCTCGGATATGTAGCGCTGGCTGTTTAAAGTACCGGCAATGCGTACTAGAGGTGTGCGAGAGTGATATCCAATACCTCCCCATACCATAATACCCGGTGCAGGACCAGTGTGGCGGTGCATAACGCAGCTGTTCAGCATCCTCTCTTCACGGTGTCTCCAGACTCGAATGCGACCATCGTGGAGTTGTAGACAGAAGCGTGACTCGTCAGTAAAGACAATTTCATTCCATTCTGCCGTCCACATCCTTCTGTCATCGCACCATTGGCGGCGGAGACGTCTGTGGATCTGCGTCAAGGGTAGACAAAGCAATGGACGTCTTGCGGACAGACCATTCTGCTGCAAACGGCGTCGAATGGTAGGCGTAGACACTGGATGATGCGTTACAGACTGCATGTGCTGTGCTATGGTTCGTGATGTGACTGAGCGATCCGTCACTGCCATGCGCACAATTTGCCTGTCATCACGTGAAGTGGTGCGCTGAGGTGGATGCGGTCGAACACGCCGGTCCGTCGTACCCTCTTGCATTCAACGATCACATATCCGGAATTACAGTTGTTTGGTTTCGTCCAACACGACTACCGATTTCCCTGAAAGATAATCCACATTCTCGGTAGGCCACTATCCTTCCTCTGTCGAACTCGGATACTTGATCAAAAGATGATTGTTTTTTTCGACGAGGCATAATTGATCGTTTTTTTTGAAAAAACCACAAGAAAAACACAATTGCCGAACTTGAAATCGTCGAAATCTCCAAGCCTTGAATAGCGCATTGAAGTGGCGCCACAGGCGCGCGTGATGTGCGTCTGCGCTGAAATTCTAATCATTTGCATATCTCACCTCCGCTAATGCATGTTGTAAATTTCATGTTATTTGCATGTTTCCTTCAGGGTGTTACATTTACAGTGGCCAGCAGTATATATATATATATATATATAATAACATGGACTAATTCTTATAAACTTCTTAAGAAGCTATTAATGCATATAAAAATTCAGGCATTTCAGTTTTATAATAAATACCACGCTATGCATTTTATACACCAAGTAGAATATTTTTACTGTTAATTGTACTTCGATAATATTTATTTAAGCTTCTATTTTTTTTACTTACCAAAACTCAGAGTAGTAATTCTAAACAATTTCTAGTCTTTTAAAATTTTTTGTTTAGTAACCTTGTGAATCACTTGATTTGACAAAAATCTTAATATATGCTGAACATC